>JAEIFJ010002335.1:0-262277 GCA_018903435.1 Leucophenga varia | reverse complement strand
ATGTTTGTTGTTCTGAATCAGATGTTGTGGCTTTTTTTGATACATTTTTTTCAACAAATTAGAGCGTCTTTAGAGTGTTTTCATTGGTGAAACTATTTTCGGATTAGCAATATTTGAAAAAATTAAGATATATAAGATTTAAGATGATCAATGCTATCTTCTTCAACCTATTCCATATAAATTTAAAGTATTTTCTAGGAACACTCTTTTTGGTTTGTTATATTTTTTACTGCACTGTAATATGTAATATGTATGTGCAATATATCACGCCTCCCCCACTTTAAAACGCTTTATCCGTTGACATTTTTCAAATACTCAAACGCGCTAAGCCGTATAAACACATTGAAAAATTGTTGCACCATTAGATTTGAATATTTTTATGTAAATTTAAAAACTTAAAACGAGATACTTAGATACGAAAGGAAAGACACAGTACAGCTGTTGCCACAGCCACAAAGAACATTAGTCAAGCGACTTTTTCTTTTTTTAATAACAATTCACAATAAAGTCGAAAAGAAAACTTTGCACTGGAAAAGATGCCCCAAAAAATTGTTTAGTTTGTTAGCAGCACACCTCAAGGGTGGTAATCCTGTAGCTGCAAAGTCTGTCACTGGTGTATGGCATCATGTGACGCATTAAATGCATGCCTAAACGGAAATGGTTGCAGCAGCGGCATATAAATAGCGACACGCGTACAGGATTTGGAACAACCAAAAAAAAAAATAGAAAATCCCCCTCCACTCCACAATTGAAAATAGGAAAAGCATCCCCACGAAGCAGCTCTTATGTGCGTCTCAGCTGCAATGAAAGATGCTACCAAGTCAGTCGTTCCTCCCTTTCTGCTGCATAATTATCATCGACGCACTTTGCTAATGACTTCTATGAAATATGACAGACGTCAGAGCACCCTCTCCGCACTTAGAAAATTATTTGATAGTAAAATTTTCACTTTTGTATGTTAAATAATTTTGATGCGATTATTATTTTTGTCTTTGTGGCTACTAAGTTTTCTTGTCTTTTGGGGTGCATTATGCTTGTTGCTTGACCTCAACGCTATGAATTCACCCTTGACAAAAGCGTTAAATGTTTGCACATGCATAGCTCATTCTACTAAATGCTTACTAAAGTCGACGTTTGCATGCATAATCCTAATGGAATTGATTTCGGACCTGATCTCTGTACAATATAGCAGATAATATATGAAAATTGCTATTAGTGTGCATGTTGCGATTGGGTTGAACGCATTTGGAAAAAAAAAGCTACTGCAGCAGCCAAAAACTTTTATAGCATATGTCATGCAGTTTGCTGTAATAAATGTTTGCTTATAAATCAAAAGAAAATTATATTCATGCAATTTTAATGACTTTTTCCGAAAGTTCATGTGACATGTGTGTGTGTGTGTCTGTGTAATGTTTGATGCTTATTTTTGGGGCGCTTTTAACGTAATTGTGCGAAATGCGGATAAAGTATTCTAACTTTTTATGTTAGTTAAGTTCATTGACCACAGAGATATGTGTAAAAATGTAGAAAGAAATATGGTGGAATAATAATAATAATAATTTCGAAGATCCTTCCAAATGTGCAAGAATGAGAGAAACAGACTTAAATTGAATGAGTGAAGTGTAGATATGTATATATATGGCCATTGCAGTTTGTTATAAGCCTGAGCATCTAGCTGAGATGCTCCAATGCTAGTAGATGCCAATTTAGGATTCCAATCTTATGGATGTCTTTCAGGATCTGATCATTCAAACGCAGCGGCGGTTGTCCTCGCTATCGTGACTGACCGATTTCATTCACGTTTTTTAAACGGGTATATTCAGTTTGTCCGAAAGTTTGCAACGCATTAAAGGAGACATCAGAGACCCCATGAAGTATATATATTATTGATCAACTCGACGAGGCGAATCGATTTAGCCATATCCGTCTGTCTGTCCGTCTGTCTGTTGCGATGCGTTTTAATCGGAAAGTTTTTAAGATATTGACCTGAAATTTGAAAGTTAAGCTTTTGTGCTCCTAGTTAGTTTGTATGTCAGAACTAAGGTGCCACGCCCATTTTTAGATATAGCCCCCATACAAACTTACCACTTTTTTCGATTTTTTGTATGAAAATACATATTCTTTATGAGCATATTCACTCCAAATAAGGTAAGAAAACTTCTTATGTCATCCAATATGAAATCCAAAGTACCACGCCCAGTTTAAGGTATAGCCCCCATACAAATTTACCGCCCATTTTCAAATTTTTGTATGAAAACACTATTTTTCTGAATGAATCCAATTAAAATTTGGTAAAATCAATTTCAATGTCCGCCTAAGTGAACACTATCGATATGGTAAGGATCGGGCTAATATAACATAAAGCCTCCATACAAATTTGACCAAATTCATCGTGAAATTTAATCTAAGCACCCGGTGAACATATAAACTATTAAAAGTGTTGTGTAACGGGTATTTCAGCTTCGGTTCCACCGAAGTTAACGTTTTTCCTTATTTTTCGTAATCTTCTCACGCCGAAGCCAGTGCATCCATTAATGCGCCTGACTATATCAATGTTGTTATATAACTGGTACAGCTCATCATTCATGCGAATACGTTGCTCATTGTGCACTCTGACTTTATGATTTTTGAAGAATTTTTCTCTCAGACGTTCCCAACGCTGATATATGCCATGATTCTGCGCAATATATCAGAACTGGGAGAATCAACGTCTTGTAGAGTTTGATTTTTGTTGTTCTGGATTAAACCGAGACCAAAGTAGCATTGGTTAGCCAGGGTTATTCTTCTTCTTTCAAGCTGATGTCATTGTTCTTGTTTGCCTCTGATCCTAACGGTAGTTCAGAATCCATGCCCCTGCCACGAAATTCACCACGGGTGGATTTCCACTTCTGTATTTTCCACCTGGTGTACCTCTGATTCTTCATACCGTTCTGTCTATGGTTCGTGTGTGCTTTAGGTAAAGTATGTCACCTTGTTATTATTACATTATGGATTGAAACATAAGAAGTGGTAGCAAAGTGATCCATACTATATATGATTATATTTTGAAGTTACAAGTTACATAAGTTTTTCTTATAAAAACTAAAAAATCTGTCTTAAAAATAGACGTAGTGTCACGTCTTATATGCTCATGGAGCTTACCATCAAAATTCTATAATTATATACAGCAGAGACCCCTTCGGTCTCAAACTAAGGCCATAAACAGCGATTGGCATATCTCAAGTTCGTTAAGTTCAAGCAACCAAAGAGAGTATTGATAGGCAATAACTAGAAGCAATACCGTTAAAAGCGGAGAGAGAGATATTTAAGAAGAAGAAAAAATGCCGAAGTTGAAGTAAACCATGACAAAAAAGAGCAACGAAAACACGACCAAAAACTTAAACGATTGACTTTTGACATTTAATGTGCTCAAAGTCGCTTTCGGCAAATACGTGCCTTGAGGCATATTTCTTCTAAATTATGGAGAAAAAACTTCTTCGACAGAACTGAAATTTCCAATCGACAGCGGGTCTTCTTTATAGCTACCAGTTTTTTGTGGCAATACACGAATCAACCATAACTGGATATTGTGGTGGGGTTTATAGTACTTCGCACTTGAGTATTTCCAAGTACATATGTTTTGACCGATTTGCTAACATAGGAACTAGCATTGTCGTAAAGCAAAATCACCTTTTCTGATATTGCGGCCTCTTAACCTCTCAAAGTTCGGTAAAGAGATCCGTATACACCACTTTTTATACCCCTGTACCCAAAGTGTAAAAGGGTATATTAAGTTTGTGCGAATGTATGTAACAGAAGAAGTCAAGAAATACCCTACAAAGTATATTTTTCTTGATCAGCATTGGAAGGGGGAGTCGAACCAGCTGTGTCTGTCCGTCCATCTGTCCGCCCGTCTGTCCTGCTGCCTGCGTATAAGAGAGATTATCTCGGAGACTATAAAAGATAGAGCCACCATATTTGAAACTTAAGCTTTCTAAGCCGTTTAGTGTGCACTTGCAAACAGTTTTTCCCTAGCCCTATTTTAAGGGGTATCCCCATTCAAATCTATCCCAAAATTGTGGGTTTTTGCATAAAAACGTCATTGTTTCTTATTCTAGGAAGTCTTAATTTGGCATAAAATATGTCTATGATAGTTCCAATGAAATAGACCAATATGGGTGGGACCAACTAAATTTTAAAAAGTGTTTCTTTTAATTGAAAAAAAAAATTCAACTAAATTAGCAACAACTCCAACGATTCATTGCATTTCAAATTTTTGAGAATGAAGTACAATGACTTTAAGAACTACATAACCACTGAATCAAACCAAAGAAATATTAAACCCAAAAAAAAAAAAAAACACCTGGTGATGTCGCCACGTGTCAGCGAACATTGCCTCGAAAGGCAACACGCGCCGCACTTTCTTCCTCTCCTTTTTTTTTTTTGTCGTTTGCTCGATTCGCTTGGTTACATTACGTGTTTTTTTGTTATTTTAAAAAATTTAAACACCCATGAAATATATATATCCCAAAAAAGCTAAACATCGCCCAAAAAAAAAAAAAAAAAAAAAAACATATACACAAAGTATGTTTTCATATGCATAGCTACAACGACCCTGACATCTACATCTATGTGCCATATACTCGTTTATCCCCAGCGACAAACACTACAAGGCACTTGAGTATTGAATTTAATAGAAAAATGTTATTTTAATACAGACGCTGCACGTCGTTTACTCTCGCTGAAAGCAAGAACGTTGAAGGTGATGCATTAAAAAAAAAAATCGAAAACGAAAAGGCAAACGCGTGAAAAATTGGATCAAGGTCTGAGAGAGCGCTACACGCGACGCTTACATACAAAATAATAATAATAATGGTGGCATCTCCATTTCCATTTACTTCAATAATCGTATTGAAGCCAAGTAAAGAGTTATCGCTTATAATGCATAAATTGAAATTGAAAATTGTTGCTGGTATGTAGCAGCAGCTTAGATACTTTCTAAGTGTAAAGTGCGTCAATTCCATTTTACAGTTCACTAAACAAATACGCAACGCATGTATCTGAATGGAATGCACTGAAGTAAAAGTAGCTGAAACTGTCTGGATAACCTAACCCCAACCCTTTAATGCAGTCAATTGAAAAAGTTGACACAAGAGCAAATGACTTGCAGCTGTTTAGCTTCTCATAACGTTTTGTATTGCAAACGATTTGATTCGAAATTAGTTTATTTTTGAATTGTAAAATGTGTGTAAAGTTGCCAAGAAAAAATTAAATGCATGCATTGATAAGCTGCAACAGTTGCAACTTTGTGTAAAAATCTGTTCCCGTCTAACAGCTCAGGTTGCATGGCAACTCTGCTAGGTTGCACATAGACACACATGCATAAACATGCTAGTGATGACAAATTATCGATGACACTAGCGATATATACATACACATAAAAAATCGTTTTATGAACTGTTGAAAATTTAAATTATACTACTGTAAACAACAAGTAAGGAGGGTATTTAATTTAAACTTCGCGAGCCTAACATTTCGGGCTAGTTCTTTTTTTCTTAAGTTGGCAGGACTGTTAATAACATCTGGGCCAAATTTCATGTCACTGTCATTATCAAATCAAACGACCAAGAGTGAATTTTTCGATTTTTACAATGTCTGATTTAATTGAGCAGAGAAATGTCATCAAATTTTGTTTTCTGAATGGAATAAATGGAATAAAAAATGTTGAAGCAGGCTTATGGGGACCGAGCTCTACCAAAATCAACTAAATATGATTGATATAAATTGTTCAAAGAAGATTGAGAATGTGTTGAAGACGAAAAGCGCTCTGGTCGACCAACGACCTCAACGGACGATGTTCATATCCAATGCTGATGAAATTGACGTATCGAATGAATCAATTAATACCATTTTAAAAGACGTTTTGTGTCTCAAACGTGTCAAATCTCGAAAGGTACCAAAAATGGTGAATTTTTTTAAAAACAGCGTCGATTCTTCTTGATTTTTTCTCCAAAAATTCAACCAATTTCGTTCCACAACCACCGTAATTGCCTGATTTGGCTCCGTGTGACTTCTATTCCCAAAACACAAGAGACCACTCCGGGGAACGCGCTTCGAGTCGATTGAGGAGATTAAAGCAGAATCGGAGAAGGCGCTGATCGCTATACCGAAAAGGGACTATTTGGCATATTTCTAGGATTGGAGATAACGTTGGCATAAGTGTATTTTATCGAGAGGGGGAGTTACTTCAAAGGGGATGAAATTGATTTACCAGAATAAATAAAGATTTTTCATTTTACAAACAAATTCAACTTACCTTTTGTTCACAGTAGTAGCTAACCGATATCAATAAAAAACTATTATCGACTACCCGAGCCACAAAATAAACAAGAAAGAAGGCTAAAGATATCCTGTTCCCAAACTTTATGTACCATAAGTTAAGTTTTATCTTGGTTCCATACTTTTGTGTAATAGATTTTCATACAAAAACTAAATAAAAACAAGAAAAACGTTAACTTCGGTAGAACCGAAGCTTAAATACCCGTCACACGAATCTTTAAAGAGTTTATGTGTAATCATCAGTGGTCACCCAAGTTTACACACAATATTAATTTAAAATTTTGAGCTAAAAATACAGATATGTATAACAACATATTTCTCGAAAATATCTGGAAATGGGCGGTAAGTTTTTATGGAAGAAATACCTAAAAATGGGCGTGTCACCATGATATTGGAAGAGTTTCTACCCAATATGGAGTAAATTCATGAATAAATAATAACCATTTTCATACAACAATTCGAAAATGGGCGAAAATTTTGTATGGGGGCTATGCCAAAAAATGGGCGTGGCACATCTGATTTGACATTGAATGACATTAGAAGTGTTTTTAGCCAAATTGGAGTGAATATATGCATAAATAATTAGTATTTTTGTACAAAAAATCGGAAAAAACGGAAAGTTTATATGGGGGCTACGCCTAAAAGAGGGCGTGGTATCTTGGTTTTAACACTGGATGACAAAAGAAATGTTTTTACCCAATTGGGAGCGAATACATTCATAAATAATTAGTATTTTTATACGAAAAATCGGGAAAAAAAGGTAAGTTTGTATGGGGGCTATACCTAAAAATGGACGTGGCACTCTCATTTTCGAACTTAATATAGTCGTTGCCGAGAAAAGCTTAAGTTCCAAATTTCAGCTTAATATCTTTATATCTTTAACAAAAAAAGATGCCTAGAAATATACAGACAGACAGACGGACGGACAGACGGACAGACGGACATGGCTAGATCGATTCGTCTCGTCGAGCTGATGAAGAATATATATATACTTTATGGGGTCTACGACGTCTCCTTCGATGCGTTACAAACAATACATACATACAATACATTTTTTGCCGGAACTGTATTGGGATATTTAATTGATCAATTTTTAAGTGACCATTTGACGGCTCTAACGGGTCTAACTCTTATATTCTCCGAGATAAAGCGTCTCATACGAAAGACAGCAAATCAACCGGGCGGACGGACAGACCGGCATAGCTTATCGCCTCGCCTTTTAATGCTGATCAAGAATATAGACATCACACATTTAATATCCCATTTTCCCTTCGGGTACAGAGAATAAAAAGTATTATCGACTACACAGCCACACAAAGAAAAAAGTGTCTTGATCTGGAAAGCAGACACATACATTCCTACGTATTTTGAGTCGCTGAATTTGAATACGGCATCACAATCTGGTAAGACCTTAACTCAAAAAACACCTAAAAATAGCTAAAATTACTCTTCTTTTCTGATCAAAATTAAACCCTACACTAAGATCCTTTTGTTAAATTATATTATTTTATAAGCTGAGCAAGTGAGAATTAGTACATAACTTCAAAACTCCTCGAAGAGAATATTTCTCTATCTTCGAAAATATGCATTACTTCCTATATAACCCAATATTTAGTTCAGCTCTCCAAAGTTATTATTTTATGATTTTTATAGACGCAAAATTTAATAAGCAGGATGCAATATGATGTCAATGTTTTTATTTAATCAGCTTAAAAATAAATAAATTTTGTTTACAATAAAATTTATGATTTCGTTAATGAACTATGCACTGGAATATGAGTGCAGTAATTTTCAAATATTTTTACTTATAGCTAAAAATTTTATAAATGTTTGAAATGTTTATGCCGAAAGTTATCGACATGTTAAAATTATTGGGTTGTTTTTTTTTTCTTCCTTTTTTTTTTTTCTTTTTTTTTCTTCATTTTTTTTTTTTGGTTTTTTTTTTTCATTTAGACCCACTTTACAGGGCACCAGTTTCTCTCGAATTTGCAAACTACTTGCTTTTCTAAATTATTATCATCATCATCATTTTCAGCATAAAGCATGCTTAAGTTCCAGAATACGTGGAATGGTTTATCATTTTGTTGTAAAGGTTCTCAAAAATATCGTTTTTTTGTTCTGGTTCAAACGTTTGAGGAATATAAATCTGTGTGTGTGTGTGAGTGGCGTGACAGATTATGGTAAATAATTCTGTTGCAACGGTTGTTGTATATTATCCAGCGGCATTGGCTGTGGCAAATAGTTCTGATCCACCAATTGTTGTAAATAATCATCAAATGCCTCTTCTGGTCCAATATTATTTTGTTGTGCCGATTTTGCCTTTTCTTCTGCTTTACAAGCGGCAAAAACAGACTTAAGCCGTGCATCTTCATCAGCAGCCATTATAGCATCAGCTACCTTCAACTTCTGTTCGAATATATCCTTTCGAAGGCAACGCAGTTCTTCGAGAAGCGAATTGTAAATTTCACTACTCCATGGAGGCCTGAGAATGTTACTGCAACGCATTGCGATTTTTCGTTGCTAAAAAAAAAATAAAAAAAAAAAAATAAATAAATACAAAATTAATTTAAATATTAAAATTATATACGTAGATGCTTGTTAAGCGTTTACTTACCAACAACAAATCCATGGAAATACGTATGGTTAACTCGGTATCCTTTATTTGCAATTTTTCATATATAAATTTTTCATCCAACAGTTTTTAGCATTGCGCTATCATTTTTGGTAAAATCTAAATTATTTTCCATGCTATATTTTAGTCGCTCCGTTTGATATAGCGCTAATTTGCGTCGATATTTAAGACGAGCAGCTGCCATATACCGTTTCAAATCTCTATCGGCGCTATGAGTAAAGTGTATCTCATTTCTACGAATACTCAAAGGCTTACGACACCAATTACAAGTGCAATTTTCACTGTCGTATAAATCTTCACCATCGGAAATGCCAGAATCGATATCGGTCATCTTGCTTGTATCAGAAAAAAAAGGTAATTGAGTTAACTTTTTATATTATCACTTTGACTTGTGACTTCGAAATGATATCGTTTTTCGAGATTCTTGCACTTTATATACAGATTTTAACTTCTCTAGACTTTGTTCTAATTACCGTGCGGAATAACCCAAAGTGTCAACTGTTGCTGACAGCTGCTACAACCGTTACATCCTAGCAATTAATTCACTTATGACATTTTATTACCTGCTTTATTGCATGCGCCCTGCCTGCTACCTGCTTTAACTGCTTATTTCTAGGAACAGTGAAGCAGTAGGCGCTTGAACTGATTTTTCCCAAAATTGCAAAATGATTCGCGATGAAGAAATTATTACTGAGGTTTTTTTTTTTGTTTCAAAACTTAATAATCTTAAAATCCTAACTTAAAATTAGATTTTTTTCAAACATAAAAGTGAAACGTAGAAATTATTTGTTAAGCGGCTGCCCTGCTCTGGAAAAAGTCCTTCCGAGAAACTAGTTTCTTAAATGAAACCTTAGACTTATGGAAATCGGAAGTTTTAAGAACTAACGTCTTTGCAAACGCAATCGAAATGGAAATCGAAGGACTCTTAATCAAGTGAAAGGAAGAGTATATACAAACTATTACGAAAATAGCAACCATCGTTTATCTTAAATGTTTTTATTTTATTCTGTGATTTTATTTTCGAAACATTCTTTTTAAATGCGAGACCCCCACCCTTCAGAATATTATTGGTTTTATTAGGTATTTACATCTGCTTTCAAATTTAAGTGGCACTTTTAGGTTTAAAAACTGTAGCGATTGAATAAAATGATCCCAGATATGAATTCAGCTGCTCCAAAAACATGAGACAAACATACACAACCCAAAAAATTTTTTTTTGAACATAATCAATTTTTTTTTTTAATTTTCCCGTCATTTTGAATTCACCATTAAGTACTTCAAAGAGTGTCAATTTACAATTTGAAATCGTAGGAATTTATATAAATCGTTAAGATTTTAGAGGTGTCCCCCAAATTCCTAGTATGCAGTATGGTATTAGTCGATCAGACTGTACGACTTCACTGCTGTTTGGTTTCTCATGAACTTTGGTGCATAGATACCAAAAATGGCCAAAAAAAAATTTTTTTGGTAGTCATGAGAAACCATCTCTTTTTTTTGGTGTAAACTAGTGTAATGTAATTTATACTCCTTATATGCATTTCTCTAGCCCCATTTTATATACCCCCAAACAAAAATATCCCAAAATTTGGAGCTTTTGCATAAAAAGTATTTTTTTTTTCTAGGAAGTCCAAATTTTGTATAAATTGTGCCTTTGATAGTCCCAATGAATTAAAAACAATATGGGTAGAACCAAAACAAATTTTAGGTACAGCCCCTATACAAATATGTATAACCCATGTTTTAAGTTTTTGTATTAAACTCCAATACAATGAGGAATGATTGTAAAATAGAACCTATCTTAACGTTCATAAAAATGTTGTACAGGGTATCTTGCAGTCGAGCATACTCGACTTCAGCGTTAATTCTTGTTTGTTTTTTTATACCCGTTACACAGAGTGTAAACGGGTATATTCAGTTTGTCCGAAAGTTTGCAACGCATTGAAGGAGACCCCATAAAGTATATATATTATTGATGTCAGAACCAAGGTGCCACGTCCATTCTTAGATATAGCCCCCATACAAACTTACCACTTTTTCGACTTTTTGTATGAAAATAGTTATTATTAATGAATGCTTTTAGTACAATATAGTGTAAAAATACTTCTAATGGCATCCAATATCAAAAAAGGATGCCACGCCCACTTATAGATATAGCCCCCATACAAACTTACCACTTTTTTCGATATTTTGTATGAAAATACGTATTATTTATGAATATATTTAATGCAAATAGGGTAAGAACACTTTTAATGTCATCCAATGTCAAATCTAAGTCGCCACGCCCATTTATGTATAGCCTCCATACAAACTAACTGTCCATTTTCGAGTTTTTATCAAAACATTTACTATTTCTGAATGAATTCAATTAAATGTGGTAAATTCAATTCCAATGTCCACCTAAGTGAACACTTTCGATATGGTAAGGATCGGGCAAATATAACATAAAGCCTCCATACAAATTTGACCAAATTCATCGTGAAATTTAATCTAAGCACCTGGTGAACATATAAACTATTAAAAGTGTTGTGTAACGGGTATTTCAGCTTCGGTTCCACCGAAGTTAACTTTTTCCTCCTTGTTTTTTTATGATTTTATAGATTTCTACATTTTTCTCGAAGATTATACCTTTTCATATATTTCAAATGTTTTAAAAATTAAAAAAAAAATAAAATTGTTCTCCACTTTACAAAATATCAATTATGTTGAAAAATTACGTTTGCCTTAAAAGTACGTAAAGATAACATCTGATATATTACAAATTATTAGAAAGGTCTAAGTTTCTTCTTTCCAAAATTGGTCAAAAAATATAAATCGGCTCGTGGTTTAAGTTAATAATATAGTTAAGATTTTGGAGGTTTCCCTCAAATTCCAAGAATGCAGTATGGTATTATTATGGACCAGTCTTACTATACACCTAGTGTAGGTGTACGAGTTAACAGCTGTTTAGTATCTAATGGACTTATTTTAATTTCATTGATCATTATCGTTTATCTCAGAGACTATAAGAATTAGAGCTTCCATATTTAAAAGTTAGAGTTTACTAGGCCGTCCGGCCCATATAAATTTACACCAAAATTTTGGGTCATTTTTTTTATTCTAGGGAAGTCCAAATTTAGTACAAATTATGCCTATGATATAACAATATAACCAATTTTTAAGTTTTTGTAAAAAACTCCAATAGAATGAGGAATGGTTATAAGATAGGACTTAATTTAAGCTTACATCAAGACTCGGTACAGGGCTTGCAGTCGAGTAAACGCGACTTCAGTGTTCCTTTTTTGTTTTTTGATAATTTTGGTTATTCCGGTCATTCTGCTGACACAACGTTTTGGAGGTCAAGTAATTTGTAGTTCCCTTATAATTTATATTGGGTATAATTTTTTTTGAAATTTTCTGATTTATTATGAAAATAAATGGGTACAAATGGATTATATAAAGAATTTTCCAACGCTAGCTACTACCTTTTTCACATCTTTCTGATACCAGCTGTGAAGACGAATTCTCTTTTTGAGGCAGACCCATTTTGTGCAATCTTCATAAGAAGTGAACCTGATCAGCTAGACCATGACTCAACGATCGCATTAAATGTTAGAGCTCGAATCTACGAATATTTCACTTTGCAGCGATGATGAAGATGGGCCGAGCCAAATGTACTATTTTTTTCGTTAAGGATTATCATAATGGATCCACTTTTCCTAGACATTACGATTTAATGTAAATTAAACTTTCATATCTGTCGTTCTGCCGCAGCTATTCAGAGATAAAAAAATTACATCTTGAAGTCTCTCGGTTTCAATTCGTTCGGCATTCAAGTACCTTGCTTTAATAGATCATTGCCAATGCTGGAAATGGTTGCCTGGTCCAGTCCCAATGATTGTAGCTAGTTTTTGTAGCGTTTGACATGGGTCTTTATCGAACATTGCTTTTAATTCTTCAGCTTAAACTTTATCGGATAATCAAGACTTGTTTTTCTCGTTTTTTTAATAATTTTCTTTGTAGTAGATACCAGTAACTCTTTAATTGTTTTACCTAAATAGTACTCAAGAAAAACCAAACTATAAAAATAAATCTACAAAATAAATTTCTATCTAAAATAAAACCATTTTTTTGTAAGACAGTAGTGCCCCAACAGTGCTGCTCAGAGTAATCAAAAATTATGGCAAAAGAAAAATTTAATGTTCCATTAAATGTAGTAAAACTATGCAGCTTCTTTATGAACTTTTAGTGGACTCCAATGATAGACATTCTGTGGCAGCAATATTTGTATTTGCATATTTGTATTGGTTAAAAACATGTTAAGCATTTTCATTTGCATAAGGCTATGTGTGAATATATCCTTTTTTTTTTTTTTTTTTGGGGAAGGGCAACGTAAACCGGGTTTTTGTGATTAGGCAAAAGCGTTTAAATTAAAATAGCTTCAAAAACCTTTATTGAATTTTCAATTGTCACCAAGGCGACGCATGTATATGCCCACTGCTGTACTCCCTAACAACTTCAATTGAAATTCTATTGCTTGTGTGTGTGTGTATGCGTGTGCTGTGTGATATTTTCATTCTTTTGAGATATTTTTCAATGTGAATGCCCGCTACATGTATACGTTTCTATAAAGCCACATATCTGTGTGTGTGTGAGTTGTATTTTTGTCATAGTATCGCCTACAAAACCACAAGTGAATGACACTGAGCGACTGTTCCAACTCTCTCTCTCTCGATGCTGCATGCAGGACCTTCTCTACATATGCGACAATGATGTTGATGATGACTGCTGGTATTTCACTCGTTCGTTGGTTCATTCATTCATCCAATCCTAAGCACATTTGAATGTTGTGGGTTTTTGCTAATGACGTTGCTCAACCTAATCGTCCTGGCCGGTCTGCCTGCCTTTTTGCCATCATGAATGTCTGCGTTGAGTGCGGCTGGATTTTGGTATTGAGATCCATTTGCAGTTTGCCAGTATTGTACCTACTGAAAAGTTCATTGATATGTTGTTTGGTTAGTTTGTGCCTGGTCGACATCATTTGGTTTGCTTTTGCTGTATCAGTTTTTTTTTTTTTTTTTGGTTAGTTTTTCAACAGCGAAAGTCTCAAATGTGCACAATTTCTCAATGGAATTTCATTTTCTTGTTTCAAATTTTTTTTTTATTATTTTTATATTCTCTATTTTCTAACGTAGTCATCCTTTTTTGCATTGTTTAACTAAAATTATTGACATTGTCTTTGGTTTTGTTGTTGTTGTTGTTGTTGTTGTTATTTTGGTCGTTCATTCTAATTAGAAAATCCCAAATTAAAAGGAAATTATTGGGTAGTATATAAACATAGTATATAGTGTAGCTAAATACTGGCTTAATGTATTGTTTGTTTGTTTGTTTATTTTTTGGTTTGGTTTGAGTGAAATTTTCGGCTACTAATTAGTGAAAATGACAGACTTATTTGTTTGCTTTGTGGTCTTTAAGTTTTATAGGTTTTAAATATTTATTTCTATGTGTTTTTTTCTTTCAGTAAATTAAGAATGTGGTGAATGGAATTTGATAGTGTAAAGAGAGTCTTTAATGTAGAAAAATTTCAATATTTTGAACAGTTTGTAAAGATAGCCTTAATACAAACTTACCACCGTCCTTGTGTAAGGGCTATCTTTATCTTATACCTAATAAAAGTATACTGAACCCTATAGCAGCCCAGATTTTTAGACCAATCCTTTTGAAATTTTTACAGAACGTAACTGGAAGCCTGGAAGCAATAAAAGACTTTTTTTTTTTTTGACGGCGCCCACCCATAAGCATACATTTTTTTAATTCTTTCATCTTTAATAGATTTATTCACATGATTCACGGAAGTTCAATCCAAACGGCTTCAGATAGAAATTATTGGAAAAATGGAAACCATATAAAAACAAGAAAAAACGTTAACTTCGGTAGGAACCGAAGCTTAAATACCCGTCACACGAATCTTTAAAGAGTTTATGTGTAATCATCAGTGGTCATAAAAGTTTACACACAATATTAATTTCAAATTTTGAGCTAAAAATACAGATATGTATAACAACATATTTCTCGAATATATCTGGAAATGGCCGGTTAGGCCAACTGAAAATGGACGTGGCACCATGATATTGGAAGAGTTTTTACCCAATATGGAGTAAATACATGAATAAATTATAACCATTTTTATACAAAAAATCGAAAATGGTCGGAAAATTTGTATGGGGGCTATACCAAAAAATGGGCGTGGCACATCTGATTTGACATTGGATGACATTAGAAGTGTTTTTAACCAAATTTGAGTGAATATATGCATAAATAATTAGTATTTTTATACAAAAAATCGGAAAAATCGGAAAAAAAGTGGAAAGTTTATATGGGGGCTATGCCTAAAAGAGGGCGTGGCATTTTGGTTTTGACACTGGATGACAAAAGAAATGTTTTTACACAATTGGGAGCGAATACATTCATAAATAATTACAATTTTTATACGAAAAATCCGAAAAAAACGGTAAGTTTGTATGGGGGCTATACCTAAAAAATGGGCGTGGCACTCTAACTCTCGAACTCATAATAGTCGTTGCCGAGAAAAGCTTAAGTTCCAAATTTCAGCTTAATATCTTTATATCTTCAACGAAAAAGATGCTTAGAAATATACAGACGGACAGACAGACGGACAGACAGACTGACAGACAGACAGACTGACAGACAGACGGACAGACAGACGGACATGGCTAGATCGATTCGTCTCGTCGAGCTGATCAAGAATATATATACTTTGTGGGGTCTACGACGTCTCCTTCAATGCGTTACAAACTTTCAGACAAACTGAAAATACCCTTCACACTATGTGTGGAGGGTATAAAAAAAAAAAAAGAAAAACGTTAACTTCAGTGGAACCGAAGCTTAAATACCCTGCACAATATGATAAGACAAATTTTTCTTGTGATTCGACCTAAACCATGGCTCCTTTTCTAAACATGTTTTCATGAAAGAAGTGTTTTTACCATATTTGAAACAAATGTCTTTATAAATAAATAATTTTTCTGATAAAAATTCAAAAATTGACGGTAGATTTGTTTGGGGGCTTTAAGCTATAGAGGACCCACCTCAACCATGGGTCCTTCTATAAATATGGGTTGCTATTAGAAGTGTTTTTACCGTATTTGGCACAAATCGCTTCATACATTTTTGAGACTTTTTTGATAAAAAATCTCAGAAATTTGTATGAGGGATATGCCTGAAAATGGGCGTGGCACTTTGAGTTTAGCACTTTAACTGCTTAGGACTGAGACAAGTTTAAGCTTTGAAATTCATCTCAATGTCTTTAAACTGAGCAAATGAAACGTGTAACTACAGACAGACAGACATACGGTCAGACAGACGGACATGGACATCGATTCGTCTCGTCGAGATGATCAAGAATATATATCTTTATGGGGTCTTTAACGACTCCTTTAATGCGTTACATACTTTTATGATTGTCAACACTTTACTGCAAATCGTGTGTTCTTTCTGGAGACTGCATTAGTTCGGGGATACCCTATATAAGCATTTCATGGAAACAACATTAAAAGACAGCCGAATTTTGTCGCATAAATGAAGTCTTCGATAAAAAAAACATGCATGGATTGTTACCAAGGAACCGTTATAGCGAAGAACGTGAAAACGTGCACCGAAGAATGGTAAGATGAGTCTATCGTCTAACAAGGTATTTGGAATGATTTTTGATATCCTCGAATAGGAAAGCCGATTTCCAGAGCTGCTAAGTGGATTCGACTATGATTTGCGTAGTGAAAAGGACTTTTTCACTAAAATAATGCACAGCTTCACACATGGTCTTTGCCCATTGCAAAACTCCATAGATTATGTTACGAACTGCGACCACCTTTCGGCCAATTCTTCAGATTTACGCCGCTTCAAGTTTGTTCAGTTTTATTACAAACATGGAGAGAAGAAGTTTATTCAGTTTTATTACAAACATGAAGAGAAGAGATTTATGGTAAGAGATTTTGGGAGAAATAAAGTGTTAATAACTGAAATTAAGCTCATTTTTGGGGAACTTGAGCGAGTCTGTTGATTGGAAGAAATACAAAACATGTTAATATGACGGACTAAATTTATAAAGCCGAAAAGATATTTCTCAACTTCTTTTTAGAACTTTTTCGGCTTAAAAGTATCGGATTATGCAAGTATCGGACGTAAGTATCGATACCTGAGTTACTCAGTACTTCAGAAAACAAATCATGGCCGTTAAAATACTTCGCAAAGTAATTAGCTAATTAGAAAACAGCTGTTATATAAAAATTTAATATTAGTTTTTTTTTTACAATAATTTGTTTTTTAAATTTAGAAATGAAGTAAATTCTTCGTTTTCCATTTTTTAATAAAAAACCGTAGTATAAAAGCCCTTAAATTCTTTATGCAAACCAGAAACAACATTTAAAGCAATAAATCAAAGACATCAACAGGATTTGCATTAAAATTAGTCGTACTCAGTCATACATACAGACTGCAATGTCATCAAATAATGCACAGAAAAGATTGTAGCTTGTGAATGTATCTAGATGCATATGAAGACTGATTTCATTTGTATCGTTTCGGATGCAACTAGACAAAAAAAAAACACACACACTCACACAAAATTTTAAATTGGAAAATGCATTTTTAGCCCAAAAACGTCCAATGATAAAGCTAAAGACTCTGTATACAGCACATCATGCAATGCGTAGTTGTAATTTTAGGCACAAATGACATGTCAGACAGCAAATCGACTCTGGACCACAAAAACAGAAATATCGAAAGGAAGAGAGAGAGAGACTGTGTGATGAGAGTAGTAAAAACAATAACCAATGTGCATCTGAAGTAGTCATGATTACAGGCAATTCTCTAGATGCATTTTGAAAACAGAACAGCACAGGAAGTAAATTGTAAGCAAATGAGTTGGTAGACCGGTGAGAAGCTAACACTATGAATTGTAATACAGGAGAGTGACTGATTTTGATTGTCACCTCAGAATGTTACTGCTGCTGGTGCTGTTGCTGCTGGTGTCAACTACAAAACCGGATGTGGAAATGGATAAATCTGCTTTACACACATACACACAACTACAAAATTGCAAATCCTCACACACACGCATAGATAGAAACATTTATAGCTGAGTGATTTTTCGATTATCATTTATACGCCTCTGGTGATAAAACGTAGAAGATGATGTGAATGCATTTTTTTGCATTTACCACAAAAGTACAAAACCAAATCGAAAGGATATTGACGATGACGTACAGACAGACAGACAGACATAGAGTCACATGATTAGGTTGAGATGTTATCATGCGTAGTTTACAGGTGTTTATAATGAGTAGCACACACAATGGGATTAGCATATAGCTGAATAGACATTTTGGGCAAGATAAACGTAGTACAGGAGTCATTTTCCAATTTTAGTAAGTGTTGAGTTTTAATGAAAGATTTCGAATAGAAACTTTACAAAATTTTACTTAAGTTTACTAAACGCTTGAAGGCAATAAAACAAAATGGCGTTTGTATAACAATAATAATAATAATATTAATGCGATGTAAATACAAACATCGTTCTTAAATACAAAGAACGAAGGCCATAGGCGCACTTGTATACAGATAAATGGAATATTATTTAATTATTTGCAATATCACTGAGAAAAATTGAATTTTTTAAATCGATATAGCATTGCCATAATTTTAGAAAGTGTGGATTTTGTGGATTGTGTACAAATATTACTTTAAATATTTACTTCATAAATATTCCAGACATTGCATTAGGAATAGAATGTTTAAGGAGGAATAATTTTGAAAATAGTTTTTGAATCTCAGATTTTAAATACACTTAAGGTGATCATTTTCCTTTTTTATTTATATTTTTATGTTCCACAAAGTGAATTGAACACTTGAAAATAATGATAAGAAGCTTACAGTAACAATCAGTTCACAGTTCACATTTTACATTCGTTGAGGCAATGCCATTTTTAAAACGCATTCAATACAATCCACATTTAGTTGCCACATAGCAATGCCTTGAACAATTTCAAATTGATACAGTTGAATTAGTCAGTTGCTGAGACTTGTATAGACTTATCTAATATGTTTGATGACAAGAATTGGTTTAGAGGTTCAGCTACACTATTTGGATGGACACTTTTTCCTCTTTCGTTGATGCTATCATTCTCAATGCCTCCGGCTTGCTACAGATGCTGTGTTTGCTGCTGATGAGTCATACTTTTGAAAGATTAAATTCCCCCGATTAATCGATTCTTAGGCAAAGAATTTCATTTTGCTACAGAGTACGTAAACTGCTTTTTCTTTCGCGCAGCAGCCTCCATACTATCTGCAAAATTATATTTTTAAAGTTTCGCTCATCTCAAAGAAGTGTATGGATCTAGGTGCTTCCACAAGACCCCGAGTAGGTCGCAGAACACTCATGCTTAGAGGTTATATACACTATAATCAAAGCACATTTCGGTATGGTTAGTTGCAGGTTGTTAAAAAGATACTTTGATACTTTAAAAAAAATCGATTAATCGATAAAAATAGTTTAATGTGTAAAGCAATTATAAACGATTTTTATACCCTGTACCCAAAGGGTAAAAGGGTATATTAAGTTTGTGCGAATGTATGTAACAGACAGAAGGAGGCAAGATAGACCCTATAAAGTATATATATTCTTGATCAGCATTGGAAGGGGAGTCAAACTAGCTATGTCCGTCCGTCCGTCTGTCCGTCTGTCATGCTGTCTGTCGTATGAAAACGATTATTTCGGAGACTATAAGAGGTAGAGCTTTCAAAATTGAAACTAAGACTCTCCTAGGCCGTCAAGTGTGCACTTACAAACGGTTTTTTCTCTAGACCCATTTTAAGGGTACCCCCATACAAATGTACCCCAAAATTTTGGATTTGTGCATAAAAACGTCATTGTTTTTTATTCTAGGAAGTTCAAATTTAGTATAAATTACGTCTATGATAGTCCCAATAAAATATCCCAATATAGGTAGGACCAACAAAATTTTAGGTATAGCCCCCATACAAACTTACCCTAGAATATTGGGTTTTTACATAAAAACGTCATTGCTTTTTATTCTAGAAAATTTAAATTTAGTATAAATTATGTCTATGATAGTCCCAATAAAATATCCCAATATGGGTAGGCCCAACATAATTTTAGGTATAACCCCATTCAAAGATTTACCCGATTGAGTTATGGTAGTAAAATAGAACCTAACTTAAGGTACATATAGATTGGGTACAGGGTATCTTGCAGTCGAGCATACTCGACTTCAGCGTTCTTTCTTGTTTAATATAATTGCAATAGAATTTCAATAGATAACAGACTTTCTTTCTACATTTAGTACAGTGACTGCACAGTTTTCTTGCACACATTTGTTTCATTTATTAGAGATGTGCAACCGACGATAAACTGTGTCGTTGTCGTTATTTCGCTTATGAAATCTGTACAAATAATACATAAGACTTTTTCTTCAGTGCATCATTTTGTGCATTAAGCTATCTGCACTATTTTCATTTACACTTAAGTTTTCTAGAGATGTGCAAGCGACGATATACTGCCGTTGTCAATATAATAATTAATTATAATTGCTAAGCTATTTTATAAGTTTTTTTTCCAAGTGTATCTGTATATTTTAATTACAAATACAGCTGTGTAAATCTGCATATTATTGTCGGATTGTATAAATAAATCTTTCATTGCATTGTCATGATGTGCCATATATGTTAATTGCACAATTCTGACGACGATGACGATGACGACGACGACAACAATGCTGACGTTGTTAATTTGAAGTTTGTAGAAAATACTTAAAGATATTGCAGCATTTTATCTTATCGATACAATTGTGTTATGGTTTAAAATGCAAACTATACACAAACGATACACTTGATCGCTTACAATTGACAAATTAAATTGGTTATTGATGAATTTCAATTTTGCAATGCATGTATCTGTTGTGATTTGCTGCATATGACAAACGTTGTGCATTATGTGCAGCAGCCTTTAGGCGTTGACTCGTTGACTGATTGCATTTATGTTATACATATATATATATTGTATTGTTGTATCTATAGATATAAATTTATGTATTTATGTTCATTTTGATGTTCACATAATGAAATAAGTGCATAATGGAAAATTTCAAAAGCCAATTTCATAATAATTTAAATTGAATATTTATGTTTTTTGCATAACGTCAATATAAAATGAATATCGACAAGATGACAACTGGAGGCATTTTATGTAGATATATATGTACTCATAGATACATTACATTATATATTTTAGTGGTTAAATTATTTCAGATACATATATGTGTGTGTATGTTTACTTTGCTTTTGCGTTGTGCATTTATAAATGCTTTTACTAAAGAACTTCAACTGTCATAACATTTGCTTGCTTTACTGGAAAATTATCCTTTTGTTTATATTATAAGTATTAAGCTTATGTAAATAAGTTTGCATAGTACAATGTATCTACATAACTCTCACTTCTAAAAATTTTATAGAAAATATTTTATAAATAGCTATGCAAATGTTGCTGCTGCTTGAAAAATTGATTTGCTATATTTGCTTTTAGATACATTGACGCAAATAGTATTGTATCTGTTGTTACACTATAAACTAAAACTTTATTTATAAGCAGCCTTAGGCATGTTACTCTATTGTTGTGTTTATTATTTTAGTCAACGAGTTTTATTGAAATATATTTATTTTTGCATGCATGTGTGTGTGTGTAAGCTTATAGAAAAATAACAAACTGTACTGTTTATAATAGCAATTTTATGCTAGAAGACTAACAAATTGAAAATCAAATAAAATTTTGTTGAATATCATGAATAAAATTTGTTATAAACTAAATTGAAATTTAAAAAAAAAAAAACAATAAATATTTTATTAATCTTTAAGATATGTGGTAACAAGGTTGAAAAAATAATATCGTACATTATTAATTTATCTTTAGTCGAATGTGTTTAATTCATAATTTTAAAAATATTTTCATTTTTCATATTGGTGACCCCGACCAAACTGACAGAGGAAGTGTTAACTATGAAAAAAATCATCCGTTACAATTAGTATTGTGACTCCCTAACGGACAGATGGACAATGTTAAAATAACATAAACCAAAACTTTGTATTACTCTTCCGAAAGTGTAAAAAGAACACCTAAAAGTATATACGAGTAAATTCTTGTTCTAAACTAAAAGTCAAGTAAATCTACTTACTTACTACTATCTATCCGTCTTTTTTTATCTCCTTCCGTCCGTCTGGCAGTCTTTCTATCTTTTGTAAATAAGTAATCTTAGAGACTATTAAGAAGTAGAGCCATTTAGCTTAAAAATTTGTTACTCCAAAGCACTCTTGGAAGTACCAGAATATATTTAAACACTTTCTTTTTACAAACTTTCTTTGAATTTAGGGTATCGATATTGTTTTGTATATGTGGATTCTAATTTTCATGATCATTCTGTCTGGAACTATGGCTTTTAGCTCTGAGGAGCAAATCAAACGTAGAAATCAAACGGAAGATTCAAAGTAAAATTTTAAGATTGATCTTTTTCGTCTTGTTCGGTAATTTTAAATAAAGCGTACGACTTAAATTTTTTTCTTTTGCTCTTACTCTAAAAAATAAAAAACGCTGGGCCCGATTTTCATTCTTTACTGACAATTACACCATTCACAATCCCAGCGGCAAATATTTTTTTGATGACTTGGTCACTAATGACTGATTGGTGACATGTCATCGGTTGAGTGATCTTTTATACATGATCTTCTATTCTGAGCTAAAGTGGAAATTTCTCTCTTTCTTTTTAAACTACATTCTTATTCATGCATGTGATGCTTTTTCGGACCTATTGGCCGGAACCGATATTCAACGCCGAAACAAAAATAAAAAGCAATGTGTTTGTTGTTTTATAGCTTGTGGACTGTATTTTTTATACCCTGTACCCAAAGGGTAAAAGGCTATATTAAGTTTGTGCGAATGTACGTAACGGACAGAAGGAGGCAAGTAGACCATATAAAGTATATATATTCTTGATCAGCATTGGAAGGGGAGTAGAACTAGCTTTGTCTGTCTGTCCGTCCGTCCGTCTGTCCAGCTGTCTGTCGTATGAGAGAGATTATCACGGAGATTATAAGAGATAGGGCCACCATATTTGAGACTTAGACACTCCTGAGCCGGCAAACGGGTTTTCTCTAGACCCATTTTAAGGAGTACCCCCATACAAATGTACCCCAAAATTTTGGGTTTTTGCATAAGAACGTCATTGTTTTTTATTCTAGAAAATTTTTAATTTAGTATAAATTATGTCTATGATAGTCCCAATAAAATATCCCAATATGGGTAGGACCAACCAAATTTTGGGTATAGCCCCCATACAAATG
This sequence comes from Leucophenga varia, assembly GCA_018903435.1. Classification (NCBI taxonomy): domain Eukaryota; kingdom Metazoa; phylum Arthropoda; class Insecta; order Diptera; family Drosophilidae; genus Leucophenga; species Leucophenga varia. Next base: position 238,924 of record JAEIFJ010002335.1, on the reverse strand, counting down.
TACCCCAAAATTTTGGGTTTTTGCATAAGAACGTCATTGTTTTTTATTCTAGGAAGTTCAAATTTAGTATAAATTATGTCTATAATAGTCCCAATAAAATATCCCAATATGGGTAGGACCAACAAAATTTTAGGTATAGCCCCCATACAAATTTACCCCAAAATTTTGGGTTTTTACACAAAAAAAAATTTTAATTTAGTATAAATTATGTCTATGATAGTCCCAATAAAATATCCCAATATGGGTAGGACCAACCAAATTTTGGGTATAGCCCCCATACAAATTTACCCCAAAATTTTGGGTTTTAAATAAAAACGTCATTGTTTTTTATTCTAGAAAATTTTAATTTAGTATAATTTATGTCTATGATAGTCCCAATGAAATAGACCAATATGGGTAGGCCCAACAAAATCCAATTCAATGAGGTATGGTAGTCAAATAGAACCTAACTTAAGGTACATATAGATTGGGAACAGGGTATCTTGCAGTCGAGCATACTCGACTTCAGCGTACTTTCTTGTTTTTATTTTTTTTTATGAAAATTCAATTTAATGAGCTTTTTAGTCAAATAGAACCGATCTTAAGGTTCATAAAGATTGCGTTCTTAAATGTTTTTTTTTTCAAATTAGATTATAAACATAATTCGTGAGCATTGACATCATTAAAAAGTATAAATTATGTGGATTGTGTGCCACAATTTTTTAATAATTGAAGCAAGCCAATTTATTTATCAATACTTCGCTTTTAAAAATATATTTACATTGACAAACAATCTTTGATTTGTAGATCTTCAATTTTTGGGTTTTAAACATTAAAATGCCAATTTAAATATATCATCAACACAATCCACATTTATATACGATATGGCAATGCTGTCTTACATTTTTGTTGCCATATTTTTTTTAAATTTATTTAAGAAGTGATTTATCTTAAAGTCCAGCACAGCATTCCTATATAAGAACTACAAGCTCTTGACTCTCTAAGAGTTATAATAGACACATTTTCTAAAAAATCAATATTTTCAAAAAATTTAAAGATTTTTTCAACGAATATTTAATAATTAAACTAAAACCACTCAGCAATATGACAAACTCAAGAATATTGCTATTAAGAATTCTAACAACTTTCACATCATTAACAACAACATTGCCAACGTCGACGACGACGGTGCTTCTCTTATTGCTATTCCGGTTGTTTTTTCTTGTTTTTAATATTATTAAAAATTCGAAGCAATTTCCTTATCTGCTTATATTAATCCTGGCCGCAAGTAAAAATATTTTTCCTTCTGCTGCTTCGATACAATACTAATTAGCATAGCAAGTGAATAGATGAGACGGTCGGTCACCTACAATGTAGCCGAATCATACGACGAGAATCATGCATATATAATGAAGGCAAACTATGTAGATTGTCTACGAAAATTTATAATTTTTGGGTTGAACAAAATTCATAATTTCATCAGACGTTCGTTCCAAAAGCTTTTTGTACATATTTATTGTTCATATTGAGAAAATTTGCTACATCTGTACGCTGACTGCCCGCTGGCATTCAAAAATTTTTCGTATTTGTGTGTGCACAATCAAAAATGTTGATAAAATAATTTAAAATTCCATTTATATCCTTAAGGACAATTTAGAGAGAGTCGAACTAATAATATTATCAGCAAAAAAGTAAATGATTCAACGCGATTGGACACACACAAGCATTCAATGACAACGATGAATCTCCTTAGGCGGTGTTACGTTTCGATTTTGTCGTTGCTGCTGCTAGAATATATATCCTGATGCTGCTCTGTCTTCTTGGAAACATTCGCTGGCGTTTTTAAACAATTTGTCAGCAATTGAAATTCAACAAACATTTTTGAATTTGTTTTTTGTTAGCTAGCCAACCGCGTGCACCTACATTTCTTTTCTATTTTGCAGAGGAAAACTTCATTGCAGTTCGATAGATTTCGATAGACGTTGTCTCACTGCATGCTAGAGTAGGCAACTGCTTTGCTGGTTAGTTCAACATTTGCTGCTGTTGCTGCTGGTTTTGCTGTTTGTCGTTTATGCCCAGCAGGCATTCTACAATTCGCATAGACACTCATTCTAATCGATTTTATTCGTTCAACGTTCAAATGTTGTATGCTTTCGGTAGTATAGTTAGCTTTGTTTGAAATATTCGGGCATCATTTGCTTATGCGAGAGAAAATTGATAAATTTTTAGTATGCATTGCCCTTCAGAAATTCCGTTTAAATAACAAAAATTTAAAAAAAAGTTACGAAATATTTCGTATATTTTAGGAAATATTTTGTAAATAGTACGAAATTATGAGAAATGCTTAGAATATATCATTTAAATACTTTTTACCTTTTCGTATATTGTACAAATATTTTCGTACCTCATTTAGCAGATTTTTGTTTGAATATGTCACAGATTACGTTGATCGGATACGCTGTACCGATGCGTTTGAGCTTAAGCACGAACATGCACGAGTATTTAACGACTCCAATAAATACTCAAGTAACATCCGAAAGATCAGATAATCGAAGGAAACAGTAATCTTCGTTCGGATAACCGAAACTTTGGAGAATCGCTTAATTGTTTAATCGACTTATCAATTAATCGATTCATCGGCGCAAGTCGATTATAAATAGTAGTGTGAAAAACCAACGATTAATCGGAAAAAAATCGATTTTTCATGCATCGATTTAATTGAATTTTGTAAAAAATTCAATCAATCGATGTAATCTATTTTATAGTTTAATCGCTTTGTTCGATTTATCGTTTTAATTAATTAATTGTTTTAATGGTTACATTTTTTTAATTGATTAATCGTTTAAGTTGGCTAACCATTTTAATCGGTTTATTGCTTCAATCGATTAATCGTTTTAAAATTTTTTTGTATTATAATTTAATCGCTTTGTTCGACTTATCGTTTAAATCAATTAATTGTTTTAATAGTTAGAGTTTTTTAATTGATTAATCGTTTAAGTTGGCTTAACATTTTAATCGGTTTATTGTTTTAATCGATTAATCGTTTTAACATTTATTTTGTACTATAATTTAATCGCTTTGTTCGATTTATCGTTTTAATCAATTAATTGTTTTAATGGTTACATTTTTTTAATTGATTAATCGTTTAAGTTGGCTTACCATTTTAATCGGTTTATTGTTTCAATCGTTTTAACGTTTTTTAATATTTTTGTATTTTATAATTTAATCGCTTTGTTCGATTTATCGTTTTAATCAATTAATCGTTTTAATTGTTAAATTTTTTAATCGATTAATCGTTTAAGCTGGCTTATCATTTTAATCGGTTAATTGTTTTAACAATTTATTATTGTATTTTTTTTGTATTTTGAAACTATCAAAAAATCAATTAATCGAAAAAAATCGTTTATCTACCATAATCGTTTTTTTTTTTTAATAAAATCGATTAATGTTTATTGATATTTTTAAATAATCGCACATGGTCAGCTTCGACTTCATTATGTCTCGTATTTCTCAAGTTAATCGTCGCAATTCTTTAAAACTCTTCATACCACACCACAAAATCATTTAGTTCTATTCCACAGCTGCCTGCAAAAATTCCTTTTGGTATACGCCAGTGTATAGTATTTCTCCCACTGTTTTGATTTTTATCCTCAGCGTGAATATGCAAATTTCTGTACGTTTTGGTTGTATTTTGAATTTGGCTTCATTTAAACTAGACAAAATGAACGAATGAATGAGCGAATGGAGCACACATAAAGGCAGTACAGCCTTGTATTGGTTTGGATTACTCGACAACAGCAAGACTTTTTAGCTTCGAAAAGCTTTTAGCGTGGCAAATATCTTTCCGGCTTTATTATTATTTAAACTTACTCATCGTCATTTATGTTTTTTTTTTTCTTTCTGCTGTTACTATGTAAATACCCTACAGTTATTTTATTGGATTTTCTAAAATAAATAATAATTTTGAATTTCTGCATTGTGAATTGCTTGTTTTTTTTTTTTTTTATTTTTTATTTAAATTCTTCGCAGCAAGATGATTGCGCTTACATATAAATGAGTCAATTTAATTTAAATGGAAATTTGAAGTTCTTATCTATGCGAATATATGTATGGCAATTAATTTATGAATCAATTGACGTGGGCCATATGTATAGGCGTAATATTTTTAACTAAATTAAGCATACAATTCTAACAATTAGAATAGCAAGCAAACACAATCCACATTTATATACGATATGGCAATGCTGTATCCATACTAAACAAGCTAAGTTTTCAACCTAGAAGTATTATTTAATAGAGGAACAATATTAACTTCGATAAAACCGTATGGTACTTAGCAACGAGGGCTGAAGGGACAACAATCCAAATGATTAAATTAAATTTAAACACAGGGTGTTTCGTTTTGAGATCACCGTCGTTTAACTGCTATAAAACCTTTCGAGTAACAGCTCAATTGTGGAAAGAAGTAAATATCGTGATGCTGAAGGCAACGTAGTCCTCAAAAAGTTATGTAAAATTTTTCATTTATTTTAAACTTTTACAATATTTTTTTAAACGAATTATATTTGATTGTATTGTATTATTCATTAAATTCATATAAACTTATGTTCCACGAATATAAATTTAATAAAATACATTTTTTACATAAAAGGCTTGCATCTTTCTTGGCAATCTTCGAGTGAAGTGAAATCTTGATATCTAAAATTTGTTTCACAATCATACAATACATCGCATTTCTTCTCCTTTTTGTCGAAATAATAGAAAGCTGTTGAAGGAGGACAGCCTACCAGATGAAATGCATGAAGCCCTAAACACTTTTGTTCATTAGCTAAAATCAATTTAAGAAATAAAAATTATATTTTAAAAATATTACAAAAATATTTTAATAAACTTAAATCAAAAATATTAAACTTACTCATTTCTGGAGGCGAACGAGCTTCAGAAAGCCACAAAAAAAAAAAAAATTGTATAAAGTTTCAAGAACATTTTTTGTATTGTTTAAAATGAGTAAGAATTCATTTCTTTTATAGGAAAAAAAATTTAAAGCGTTAAAAATTAATTTTTTTCATTTAATATGCTAATTTAACATTTTTCTACCTTTTTACGATTTCGGGAAAACTACATTTTTAATTAGGTACAGTACATTCTTTATTAGTTCCAGTAGCTTTGTAGATATATTACAATGTACTGTAAAATCAAACTTTTCTCGTATTTCATGATTGGGACTTTGAATTTCCGAAGAGTATTTAACATAGACATAATATCTGGATCTTAAAAACTTGAAATAATTTAAAATTCGAAACTCAAGATTCCATCCCTGGCAACACAAAACCCATGCAGTGCAGTGTTATAAATTATGCATGTAAGACAGCCAGTATTGAAAGAAAAGAAAAGAAAATTTTTGGATCCTGTATTGGTTCTCTATATTAATAAAATAATAAAGTCAAAGATTTTCTTATTAAAATAGAATATAATATAAAATTATGGTGCAATGGTTATCACAAAACTACTGAAACGTCTTGACCGATCCTACAAAATTTTGCCGGTTAAACCCTAAGTGGAGTTACCGGCGTCGTCCCTATGTATCCTTATAAATATCGAAAATTCCCAAAACAACCCAGCTATTTCAGTGAAAATTTTACTAGATGTGTTTTTTGGTTCAACTCAAGAATATTCCATTTTTTTTTGGAAGGGGTAGGGAGCCCCTATACAATCGTTACAGGTCAATAATTATTTTTTTTTTTTCGTTTACAGCACTGAAAACGGTGTTACCAGCTTGGTTATGTAATTTTTGTTACCATCTGAAGTCGTACAGTCTGCAATGAAGCTAAAAGCTGTAACATTGGCTAAAACTCGAGAACGACTCCACCGATTTGTGTGCTCTTTTTTTATTTTGTCTCCATGCATGGCGTTTTTTTTGTTATACGTTTTGGAAAAAGTGGGCGGAAGGCGTGGCGAACCAAAGTCACTAAAATCAAAAGTATAACAATACTAAAAAGTCGAAATTTTTTTTTTGTATTCTTAAATTTTTATTTGAATCAGTTAAAAGATAAATTGAAAATAAATTTTACGTTTTGCATTATATTTTTCTGTCTGAAGGGCTATTTAATTTGTCAAAAATTTGTTTATAAATATTAAAAAAAATTTGTTTTTGTTGAAGTTTAAAACTTTTGTTGAATTGGACCAAGTAATTTAAACACAATTTTTTTGAAATTAATGGTTCGCTATAGTTTTTTTTTTTATTAAAATTTCACCATTTTCGCGAAATGGGTTTCAACCACTTGTTAGAGCTCTAGTTCCAATACATTTGGATTCATCATTCTGTTTAATCGTTTGAGACTTATAAATGTAGGGACAGGCTATGGTAAATTATGCTGTTGTAATAGTTCTTGAAACGTTTGTGGAATTTATTCAAGTTGCAGGGGCTGTGGTAAATAACCTCTTTGTACCAGTTTCCGTAAACATTCATCTAATGCCGCTTGTTCTTCAAATTTATATTCTACTCGTTTTGGTAGATCCATTTGACAAGCAGCAAAACGGGCCTTCAGCCGTGCTGCTTCATCAGCAGCAATTGTTGCTTCACCCAGCTTGACCTTTTGTGTGATTAACTGTCTACGCAGACGACCATCTTCATCTAAGAGATTTTTGTAAAATACATCGTTCCAGGGGCGCGTTTGTATGTTACGGCAACGCATTGTGCTTTTCTTCTTCTATAATTAAAAAAATAAGGACAAAATTATTGTAGGAAATTTAAATATTATAAACATGGATGCAATTACTTACATTCAATAATTCCATGGAAATGCGTATGATAATTCCGGTTTCCAATGATTTTAATCGTTGAAAAAAGTGAGTTTCTTCCAGCATTGTAAACATTACAGTTTTATATTTGATCAAGTCGAAATCTTTTTTCGATTTATATTTCTGTATCTTCATATTAAATTTTTCTTTCTCCGCATTATATTTTGCTTCTTGGCGTTTATCTTGGTGAATAGAATTTTTCAAATATTGGACCAATTCTCTAAAGGCATTTTCAATAAAGTTTAGCTCATTTGTTCGCATATTGAAGGGTTGACGACACCATTCACAAGTACAGTTTTCACTGTCGTAGACCTCTTCACCATCGGAAATGCCTGAATCGATTTGCGTCATCTTGAAAAAGAAGAACTACTTTTGATATTGACGGTTGACTTTGAAATGATCTCGTTTTCCTGAATTCATAGACTTTATATAAAGATTTTATTGTCACAAATTTATTTTACAAGTGGAATAACCCAAACTGGCAACTGTTGCTGACAGATAAATTCTAGCAATTAATTCAATTTTGACTTTTTATTGCATACGCAATTAGTGATGCCACTTTCGCTTTTTTTTTCTCTTTCTCACATATACATGTTGTACTGTTTAAAATATCTGTACAGTTTACCATGCATGAGTGCGAAAGAGCAAAAAAAAAAAAAATGGCAGCCATACCATGATACAATTACACCAGGTAATATAAAGAGAAAATTTTTCTCTCAGCTTTCGTCGATTGCTTAGTCGTTCTGCGTTTGTCGAAGTGAAATAGAAAGATTACCAGAGGAAAACAAATAATATTCTGTCTTCTTTACACTTGCATAACAACATACGAAACTGAGTAAATAGAGAAAATCTGCCATTTCTTTCTTACTCATACGTTTTACAATATCGTCAATGTAGGCCGCTTGCTACCCAAACTGCTATGCTGCATATTTCTGAGAGCAATTTTCCGGGAAGCGTTTGAAACTTTTTTTTATTTTTTTTTTTCAATGCTGAATCTCGATTATGAAATTAATATAAATTATTTTTAATCTTTTTAATGGAAATCTTTGGAAATTGCTTGAATAATTTTTTTTTTTTTGTTTGAGCACGGAGAACGGTGTTACCGGATTGGTTATATAATTTTTTGGAACCATTGACCCATTTGTGGAGAAAAACTACCATCGCTCTAACTTGAGATCGGCTCCATCAAATTGTGTGCTCCCTTTTAATATTTTCTCCAAACTGGGGTTTATTTTTGGAGAAAGCGTGTGGAAGGCCGTTTACTACCAAAATCGGCAAGTTCAAAGAATAGCCCATATGAAAAGTCGAAAATTTGTTTGTATTAGTAAAATATTTTTATTTTAATTAAAAGTAATTTTTATGTTTTGCATGTATAATTTTCTGTCTGAAAAACTGTTTAAATTGTCAAAAATTTGTTTAAAAATATTAAAAAAAAAAAAATATATTTTTGTTGAACTCTTTTGAAACTTTTGTTGAATGGGATCAAAGAGTTTAAATACATTTGTCGAAATTATTGGTTCGATATAATTTTTTTTTATAAAGACTTCATCACTTCAACCACTTTATAGAGCGCCTGTTCCAATAGATTTTGGTTCATAATTCTGTTTAATCGGTTTAGATATATAAATCTATGATAAATTATGCTGTTGCAGCGGCTTTGTTAAATAACCTCTTTGTACCAAATTCCGCAAACATTCATCTAATGCCGCTTGTTCTTCAAATTTATATTCTACTCGTTTTGGTAGATCCACTTCACAAGCAGCAAAACGCGACTTCTGCAGTGCAGCTTCATCAGCAGCAATTCTTGCTTTATCCAGCTTAACCTTTTGTGTGATTAACTCTCTACGCATGCGACCATGTTCATCTAGGAGCCATTTGAAAAATACATCGTTCAAGACGAGCTCATGTTTGTTACGCGTCCGTATGTTACGGCAATGCATTGTGCTTTTCTTCTTCTATAATTAAATAAAAAGGATAAAATTATTGTAAGAAATTTAAATATTATAAAAATAGATTCAATTACTTACATTCAATAATTCCATGGAAATGCGTATGATAATTCTGGTTTCCAATGATTTTAATCTTACAAAAAAATAAGTTTCTTCCAGCATTGCAAACATTACGGTTTTATATTTGATCAAGGCAAAATATTTTTTCGATTTATATTTCTGTTTCTCCATATTAAATTTTTCTTCCTCCGCATTATATTTTGCTTCTTCGCGTTCACCTTGCTGACTAGAATTTTTCGAATATTGGACCAATTCTCTAATGGCATTTTCAATAAAGTTTAGCTCGTTTGTTCGCATATTTAAGGGTTGACGACACCATTCACAAGTACAGTTTTCACTGTCGTAGACCTCTTCACCATCGGAAATGCCTGAATCGATTTGCGTCATTTTGAAAAAGAAGAATTACTTTTGATATTGACGGTTGACTTTGAAATGATATGCATTTTCGGAATTCTTGCACTTTATATACAGATTTTAGCTTCTCTAGACTTTGATCTAATTACCGTACGGAATCATGACACAATTACACCAGGTAATAAAAAGAGAAAATTTTTCTTTCAGCTTTCGTTGATAGCTTAGTCGAAAACATTAAAGAAGAAAACAAAAAAATATTCTATCTTCTTCACACTTGCAAAACTACATACGAAATTAGGTAAATGAACAAAATCTGCCATCTCTTTCTTACTCATACGTTTTACAATAACGTCGATGAAGACCGCTTTTTTACTACCTGTAGTAATTGTATAATGTGCGGAATAACCCAAACTGTCAACTGTTGCTGACAGATGTTACTATCTGTCGAATCGTAGTAATTAAATCAATTATGACATTTTATTGCAGACCCCTGCTACCTGATTTGCTGCATATTTCCGAGAACAATTTTTCCGTGAAGCGTTTGAACCTTATTTTTTTTGAATTTTTTGGGCTTGGAAATCGCTTGAAAACGTCTAAAATATTTTCTAGCTGCCTTTCAAATGAACCTAATATTAAGAGTCTAGGTCTTACCATACCAGAGATATGGCTTTTACAGTTTCAAGGCCCTCCATTAGGCACCTGGTAAATAAACCTTTCGTAGTGCTCATTTTTATCATAAAACGAACTTACAGTCAAGGGCTATTTGGCCTGTAGGCCAATCGCCCGTGAATGAATGAATTAGTCAGGTGTAAGAAACTCATATATATAGAGATTATAGTGCCCTGCATTGGTTTTTAACCTTGTGTTTTCAAAGTTGATCGCACATTTGGTCTCGAATTATCTCATGTTATCAAGATCTAGTTCAGGCGTATGTTATATGTCGAAAATACTCTTCGTAAACTTGAAGTCCCATCTTTTAGATACGAGAAAAGTTTTATTTTACAGTATATTGTAATATCTACAGAGCTACTGGAACTAAAAACAGTGACTATATCTAATTAAAAATGTAGTTTTCCCGAAATCAGTCAAAATAAAGCTAAGCGTAGAAAATGTTAAATTAGCAATATTAAATGTAAAAAAATTAATTTTTAACGCTTTAAATTTTTTTTCCTAAAAAATAAAATGAATTCTAACAATAAAAAATTTTCTTGAAACTTTATACAATTTTTTTCTTTTGTGGCTTTCGAAGCTTTGGCCTCCAGAATATAAGTTTAATATTTTATAGAAGTTTATTAAAATATTTTGTAATATTTTTAAAATATAATTTTTATTTCTTAAATTGATTTTAGCTAATGAACAAAAGTGCTTAGGGCTTCATCCATCTCATAAAGAAGGCTGTCCTCCTCCAACACATGAACCCTTCTATTATTTCGATCCAAAAATGCGGTATATTGTACGATTGTAAAACAAATTTTAAATATCAAGATTTCACTTCAGTCGAAGATTGTCAAGAAAGATGCAAACCTTTTATGTTATAGTTCTGTTCATCTGTAACTAACTGTCCTGCATCAAACGGTCACATTGATAATAAAGTCGTGATTTGTATACATTTAAATTTTTTAAAATCTTTTTCAAATTATCAAATTTTTTAATTTATTTTTTTGGCAAATAATTTACCTAAAAAATAATTCTGTAATAAAAATTGTTAATAAAAAAAGTAATATAAATAATTTCCAACTACTTGCTTCATATTTACATCATATTTGTATATATAAATCAACTTTATAACAATCATAAGAAATCAATTAGCAACACATGCGACAAACGACTGCCAACTCAGCTGATGCATAAAAAAGAAAGAGTTGGCAACTTTGTGGTCAACAGCTGTGCACAAGACAAGAAGAGAAAATTTTCAACCAGCAGGAAACAATATTCGAAAAACAAAAAAAAAAAAAAAAAAAACTTATATAAAAATCTTTACTGATGATGACATCAACAACAACAAGACAACAGCAAACCAAGCAACTCAAACTGCTATGAATATACATGAAGGCGACAGAATGAACATAAAGTACATTTTATGTCAATTTTGTGACTCACTTTGATCGAATTTTAACGAGGTTTCCGGCATACAAGAGAAACACATTTTACTCATATGTGACCAGCATTAACAGCTCATTTTCCAAAAGGACTAAAGGACAAAAATATTCAAAATGAAAATGAAAGAGTTGAATATGAATATTATAAAAAATACAAAAAAAAAGTCCTTTATTGTGCCTCAGTGTATAGCATTATTATTGTTGCACTACATCGATAAGTATTTTGCCGTTGTTGTTATACCAGGGCTGGAAACTGGTTTTGACCGTAGTAAGAAGTACTTTCTGTAGACCAAACCTTAAGAGTTTTTATTAAAAAAAATGTATGGTCAAATTCACCATAGTTTAGCAAAGAGTTTACTTGCGACTACAAAGAAGAACATCGACATAAATTGGTTCTCTAAAAAATCGATTGTTTTACGATTAATCAACTTTTAGACAATTTAAAACTGAAGAAATGAAAAGCAAAGCAATAAAATCAATCCTCAGCTCTCTGCAAAATCGAAAGATTCATCTTTTCCAAATTATGGATTACATCGATCAATGGAATCTGTGCAAATCTGTGCTCAGAATTCTGCACATCCAGCTGAGCAAGATGAACTACACGAATGCTTATTATGCTAAAAACATTAAATTTCTGCCGATTTACTCACTTTTTCTTATGACTTGACTATATTTCCTTATCAGTGCTGTCAGACCCAAATTTTTTATTTTTGGAATGCTTCGTTAAATTTATTTAATGTAAAACATCATAATACAAAATATGTTGTCTCAACATTAAAAGTGTTTTCCTCTGTTTCACCTTAGGCTAGATTCGGCTTCACGAGGACCGGCAGCCATGGAACCACCCAGTACAGTCAATGCAACTGTAAAAAATATACCATAAAATAAAGAGTTTTTCTTTTATATTTTAGCAAATTTTAATTTAATTTACCCAAAATAATTGTTATGTACTTCATTATGACAAAACTTTATAAAAGAATAGCAAAATCTTGAGGCTTTTATATGTTTATGTCACGTGTTTTATTACGGAATTTGAAAATTATCGAATTAAATAGATTAAAATGTTGAAATTTCCCAAGTGTTACCAAGTTAATCGAATTTGTTACGCCAAAACATTAAGCAGTTAATTTAGATTTAATTCGCGAAGGGTGAGCGCGGTATAGCAGTGAACACTCTGTGCCAAAACTCCTGAATTATTTTTTACGTCGTCTTTACTAAACTAAAATTTGACTAAAAATCAAAAAAAAAAAATAATATTGTAACCAATTTTGATCCTCGACACATTTCGTTGACGATATTTTCATACAAACGTAATGGATGTCATGTCTTGCACGACTTAATGCATGACAAGTCTTTCAAAACGTCTTGTGATAGAGGTGGACAACTATCGATAGCACTATCGGCAATATCGATAGTTTGGCGCTATCTACCATATTATCGATAGCTCAATCTCTCGTTAGTGTGCTATAGTGTCATCGATAATTAATATCCACAGATATACAAACAAAATACAGTGAATGTCACTGAAACTGGTACATTTTATTGTGCTTCAGTGTATAGCTTTATTATTGTGGCACTACATTGATAAGTATTTTGCCGTTGTTATTCGTACCAGAGCTGCAAATTGCTTTTGAATCGAAGTAAGAAGTACTTTCTTTACGCCAAACCTTAACAGTTTTTATTAAAAGAAAAAATGTATGGCCGAATTCACCATAGTTCAGCAAAGGGTTTCCTTGTAGACTACAAAGAAGAACATCCAAATAAATTGGTTCAATAAAATATCGATTGTTATTCGGATTAATCAACTTTTAGACAGTTTAAAACTGAAGAACAAAAAAAGAAAAAGGTTACTTAAAATCAAAATGAAAAAGTAAAGCAAAAAAAATTAATCCCCAGCTCTCGATAAAATCGATATAATCTATTTTTCCAAAATATCGATTACATCGATTAACGAAATCTGTGCATCTGTGCTCAGAATTCTGCATGTCCAGATGAACTGAACGAATGCTTATTATGCAAAAAATCATAAAATTTCTGCGATTTGCTTATTTTTCTTATGACTTGACTATATTTCTTTATCAGTGCTGTCAGACTCCATAATTTTTGGAATGCTTCGTAAAATTTATTTAATATAAAACATCATAATACAAAATATGTTGTCCCAAAATTAAAAGTTTGTACTCTGTAAAACCTTAGGCTACTGAGGCATTACAAGTTAACCTGTGCTCTTGGACGAGGATCGGCAGCCATGGAACCACCCAGTACAGTCAATGCAACTGTAAGGAAAAGACATAAAATTAAGATTTTTTTTTTATATTTTATCAAATTTTAATTTAATTTACCCAAAATAATTGTTATGTACTTCATTATGACAAAACTTTATAAAAAGAATAGAAAAGCCTTAAGGCTTTTATATGTTTATGTCACGTGTTTTATTACAAATTTAAAAAATACAATTAAGTGAATCGAATTAAATAGATTAAAATATTAAATTTTTTTCAAGTGTTACCAAGTAAATCGACTTTGCCATGCCAAAAAAATGCAGCAGTTAATTTAGATTTCATTAGCGAAGGGTGAGCGCGTTGTAGCAGTGAATACCCTTGTGATAGAGGTGGAGAACTATCGATAGCACTATCGTCACTATCATTTAGACACTGGAAGCTATCCATTAAACGGGAACAAAAAAAAAAATTGTCAAATGAGCTGATTCTGAAGAGTTGCACAAATTTGTTTTGTTTTTTTTTTTTTTTTTGCAAAACGGCTCTCAAAATGCCTTTATTTCAGAATACGTTATCTTTGTCTTTCGCACCCTGTATTTGTTATTAATGTATTTATGCAACACTAATAACAAAAACAATATAATGCATTCATCTTGATTTCTTTGCGTTTAAATTCCAACACCGCTGCTACGCTCGCTCTCACCACGATCTCTCATATTCTGTTAACCTAACAGAGATGCTAAACCTTTAACATTATGAAACGAAATTTGATTGATTGCACTTATCTGCACTGTTTAGCATGCGACTGTTACGTTCTCTCATGTTAATTTTATGTTATGGTAAATTTTAATGTATCATTCTTTTTTTAGTACATTTCACCATTAACTCGACTGATTAGCATTGGAAATTTGCGGAATTTATTTGTTTTTCCCAAAAAAAATTTATAATTACAAATTCAGTTTTAATCAAATATTTAGTGAAAATTATTCATCATGATGCATAGCATTCATAAGTTATGAAATATAAGCGAAATATTAGCGCGAGTTAATGTTGCAGTGAATAAAGAATGTGCAAAGTGTGTGCTTCTATAGTGCATATATTCTTGATCAGCTCGATGAGGCGAGTCGATCTAAGGCCATGTCCGTCTGTCTGTCTGTCCATCTCTTTATTTCCAACGCGATTTATTCGAAGACTTCTTAAGATACTTAGCTGAAATTCGAAACTTAAGCTTTTTTCGGCAACGACTAGGTCAAGTTTGAATATGAAAGTGCCACGCCCTTTTTATTTATATATTCACTCCAATTTGGGTACAAAACACTTGTTATGTCATTCAATACAAGAATCAATGTGCCTGCCCATTGTTTGACATCGAATCAACCAACTTTTTTACTTGTTTTGACAATGTTTTTTTTTTTTTTTTTTTGCCACTCTTCAGAAAGTGCCTTTGTAGGGCACCCTTGTATAAAATAGCATTTAAAATTTTGGAGCATGGTAAACTCAAAACTTTTTATCTCGAAAACAAAATAAAACCGGGTTTTTTTAAAAGTTCATATTTTGTAGAAATAGTTCTCAGCTTTCTTTTAAAAATATAAAACAGAAAAATATCGCACTCGAACATGAGAAAAGTTGATATTTAGTTTTAATTTTTCAGAAATTTTGGTTAAGATAAAAAAATTATCAAAAGTCAAAGAATCATGTCCTATCATGGTTTTTTTATTTTTTTCGATATGAACCTGGTTTCCGATGTATTTTTGTACGCTGAACACGAATCCGGTGTCCGAAAAACGCCCATCACGTTTGGTTTTCGAGAGAAAAAATGGGTTAAAACTGAGTGTTTTTACTCCCACTTCTCTCGAGAACCAGACGTGCTAGAGACTTTAACTTACTTTTTAAATTAAAATTTGAACCTTCCACTACTATAACCATATCGAAAAGTAAAAATTAAATCGAACAATGTTGAGTTAAATAAAGTTAACCCTCTATGGTGCAGAATTCTCGATTGATTTTTTATGTGAGTCTGGTTTTCGATGTGTTTTCCAAGTTATCGTTTACTGCTGCACCGAACTGTAGCAAATTGTTAAAGTGGTTTGCAACCCTGGTCTATGGTATCTTGATGCATTCATGTTGAACTTCTTTTGTTGTTTTTATTTATTGAAAATTTTCATTCTTTTTTGCAATTAACTCTCTTTTTTTTTTTATTTATAATGAAAATGAGCTTGTCTGTTTAAAGGAAGTACATGCTTATATAATAAATAAGAACGCAAAGTGTACTTATTTAAATGCATTTATGTTGCATAAAGAAAAGAAATTATTAAAAGCTGAATGACATAAAAGCATAAAAATAATATGTTGACCAGAATTCTTTGTGATTTTATAAGTTTAAAACAAGAAAAGAACGCTGAAGTCGAGTATGCTCGACTACAAGATACCCTGTACCCAATCTATATGTACCTTAAGTTAGGTTCTATTTGACTACCATACATCATTGAATTGGATTTTCATAGAAAAAATTTAAAAAATCGGGTATATCTTTGATTGGGTTTATACCTAAAATTTTGTTGGGCCTACCCATATTGGTCTATTTCATTGGGACTATCATAGACATAATTTATACTAAATTCAAATTTTCTAGAATAAAAAGCAATGACGTTTTTTTGTAAAAACCCAATATTTTGGGGTAAATTTGTATGGGGGCTATACCTAAAATTTTGTTGGTCCCAACCATATTGGGATATTTTATTGGGACTATCATAGACATAATTTTTACTTAATTTGAACTTCCTAGAATAAAAAACAATGACGTTTTTATGCAAAAACCTAAAATTTTGGGGTACATTTGTATGGGGGTACCCCTTAAAATGGGTCTAGAGAAAAACCGTTTGTAAGTGCACACTTGACGGCCTAGGAGAGTCTAAGTTTCAATTTTGAAAGCTCTACCTCTTATAGTCTCCGAAATAATCGTTTTCATACGGCAGACAGCATGACAGACGGACAGACGGACAGACGGACGGACGGACGGACGGACAGACAGACAAAGCTAGTTCGACTCCCTTCCAATGCTGATCAAGAATATATATACTTTATAGGGTCTATCTTGCCTCCTTCTGTCTGTTACATACATTCGCACAAACTTAATATACCCTTTTACCCTTTGGGTACAGGGTATAAAAATTTAACTGCAAATGAGTTCACGTATACTGAAAGGCATCTATGGATCTATATAAACTCTAAGTACACTCTCTTTGTATAACTAAAATTCAACGATTTTAAATAAATATATCTGCCTTGCTTCCTTTCAGCCTTGCCACCCTTATTGTTCATTGCAGCCTAATTATGCATGCAGCTCACAATCAGAATTTGTTAAGTCGCAGTTCGTTTGGTCTACGATGTCTGCTATTTTTTCTTTTGTTAGTTTTCTTGCGGCACAATGAGACAAAAACAAAAAAAGGATAAGAAATGCAAATATGCGCAAACATTGAGAAAAACGGAGATTTATCTTAAAACATGTTGTTGGTATGTACATAGACACAGACACCCTGTGGTTTTCTTATGTAGATTTCGAGCTCGAACTTTGCGCTTTGTTTTGTCGTCATCGTCTATGTTGGATTGTCTATGTGCGCCTTCTTAGTATTCATATGAAGATTCAAATCTGAATTTCAAGTGCAAAACTTGAATATGCAATTGAATTTTTCGATGGCAGCATTGGCAATGAAGCAAATGAACAAAAAATCCATGGTGCACAATAAATAGAAAATCGCAGTCAAAAAGAGAAATTGTCGAAATAAAAAAAAAAAAATAACTTTTTGTTAAACGATTCGAGTCTTGGGTGGGAATTGTTGCTGGAATGCGCTTCCGCAAAATGGAAATTGAAGCGTACATATGTATCTGAAGTTTAAGCAAAACTTTTGAAAAGTATCTGTTTAAAATGATATGATATAAACTATCATAAAATGTCTTAAAGTTAGTGTGACTTTTTGTTATTTCTTATAGAAAAGTGCGGCAATTGTATTTAAAACTAAAATTTAATAAAATTGCAACATTTTATGAACAAAATGTCGATGGCGAAATATAAGTCATATATCGGCAATTGCACATCACTAAGCTTTGACTTTTGGTACAATTTAACGACAACAGGGAGCTTGTAAAGGGAAGACATCTGAATGTGAAACTGTCTCCATGAATCTGGTATTTTATGTAGGCCAATATTAACTAGAACTGTGAAAAGAATATCGAAATATGTTATCGGAGCATATGAAATATATCGATACTGTCGTTGTTTTTTTTAGTGATAATCCCTCTTGATGAGAGAGGAACTGGAGTTCAACTGAGCGATTAAAACTTAAAATGTTTGCTGCAAAAATTAAAAACAAAACCATATCTCCCAGAAAGTTGTGGTCATTTGACCCTTCCCATTGTTAGTGTGTAGCCTTGTGCAACTAATTAAAAACATCGAATTTACTCGACTTATAAACAAAAAAACCGTTTATTTTGCTCTCGAGAAACTACTTTAAAGTATACCTGTTATAGATGATTTACCCAGCATGTTTTGATATTGGCCCAAAATTGAAAACATTCAGTATTGGTAGGTGAGTCTGTCTGTCTGTCCTGCCGTAGGGGAGAAATTATCTTATAAAAGGTAGGGCCACCATATTTGAAACTTAGACTCTTTTAAGCCGTCAAGTGTGCACTTGCAAACGGTTTTTCACTAGCCCCATTTAAAGAGGTACCCTCCATACAAGTCTACCTCAAAATTTTGGGTTTTTGAATAAAACGACAATGTTTCTTATTCTAGGAAGTCCAAATTTAGTATAAATTATGTCTATGATAGTTCCAATAAAATGTCCCAATATGGGTAGGACCAACAAAGTTTAAAGTATTGCCCCCATACATATATACCTCTTTTTTAAGTTTTTGTATGAAAATCCAATTTAATGAGGTATGGTATTAAGATACGACTTAACTTAAGGTACATAAAGTTTGGCTAAAGGGTATCTTGCAGTCGAGCAAACTCGACTTCAGTGTTCTTTCTTGTTTAAATTTTGGAACATGGTTATTACAACAAGTATTTTATATTGTTAAGGTGTACGATTTTCAGTGACATTCACTGTATTTTGTTTGTATATCTGTGGATATTAATTATCGATGGCACTATAGCACACTAACGAGAGTTTGAGCTATCGATAATATGGTAGATAGCGCCAAACTATCGATATTGCCGATAGTGCTATCGATAGTTGTCCATCTCTATCGCAAGGGCCTTCACTGCTACACCGCGCTCACCCTTCGCTAATGAAATCTAAATTAACTGATGGCGTACCAAAGTCGATTAACTTGGTAACACTTGGAAAATTTTTACATTTTAATCTATTTAACTCGATTCACTTAATTGTATTTTTTAAAATTCTGTAATAAAACACGTGACATAAACATATAAAAGCCTTAAGATTTTGCTATTCTTTCATGAAGCTTTGTCATAATGAAGTACATAACAATTATTTTGGGTAAATTAATTTAAAATTTGATAAAATATAAAAGAAAAAAAATTATTTTGTGATATTTTCTTACAGTTGCATTGACTGTACTGGGTGGTTCCATGGCTGCCGCTCCTCGTCCAAGAGCCCCCGTGTTGCCCCCATAGCCTAAGGTGCTACAGAGGAAACACACTTAATGTTGGGACAATATATTTTGTATTGTAATGTTTTACATTCAATAAATTTCACGAAGTGTTTCTAAAATTTATAAAGTCTGACAGCACTGATAAAGAAATTTAGTCAAGTCATAAGAAAAAGTGACTAAATCGCAGAAATTTTATGATTTTTGCATTATAAGCATTCGTTCAGTTCATCTGGACATGCAGAATTTTGAGCACAGATTTCGTTAATCGATATAATTGATATTTTGGAAAAAAGATTAATCGATCGATTTTGCAGAGAGCTGAGGAATGATTTTTTTCTGGTTTGCTTTTCATTTTGATTTTAAATAACTTTTCCTTTTTTGCTCTTCAGTTTTAAACTGTCTAAAAGTTGATTAATCGGAAAACAATCGATTAATGTCAATGTTCTTCTTTGTAGTCACAAGTAAACTCTTTGCTGAACTATGGTGAATTCGACACATATTCCTATTTGTGCCTTAATTAAAAGCGTGCACACATTACACTTAAACAACACCCAAACTTCAAACAATATAAAAGCATGAGGAGTGAGTAAATATTTTAATATTCATAATTTGACACGTACCAAAAAAAAAAAAAAATAATAGAAGATTATAAGGGAAAACAAATAAAAAATTATGCATAAAAAAACTAATAACTCTACGCCGTCTGTCAAATTTAAACACACTCCACAAAAAAAAATGAAAAACTACTCGCACACTACTAGTGAGAGTTTATTTAAAAAAATTGTTAAATCAAAAGTCAGCATAAATGCCAAAAAAAAAAAAAAAAAGACAACGTATCTATATTTATAAACAAGTACCATTAACAAAAAAAAAACATATAAAATATTAAAACATAATCCCGTAGTCAAGTAGATTTTAAGCTCAATTATCTCTACTATCACTTGTAATAAGTGCATTGAGGCAGACAGACCAGCCGGCGGAGAGTTTATTTTATAGAAAGTAAATTGCAGCAGATACATACATAGATGCTGTATATCATAGATGTATGTGTAAGCTGCTATATTAATAGACAACCAGCAGACTGAGAAGCGTTAAAGCAGAAATTATTGCCCAAACAGTTGTTTTGTAGTTTTTGAAATTCAGATACATTTGTATCTGTGTATTTATTATTGTAGAAATAATAATAATAATAATAATAATAATTTTTTTGATGTGCATAAAGCAGTAAATTACAACAAAAATATCAAAAATAAAATAAATTAAATTGAGTGTAAGCTAAGTTTTAATACGCTACAAATGTATCTAAAAAAGTATCTTTTGTAGTCAGCAAACAAATTCGAAGTCTTGCTTACTTGTAGACGTTACAAACTCATTTAAAATAAAATAATACTCTCTGCACTTTGTGTGTAATAAGAATACTAAAAGTTGTAAGCATATGCATAAGTTGTAAAGTTATAAATATAAAAGATGCAGATACAAGATAATACTGCATAGATACATTGCTCATGTGTAATGTTATGAATGAATAAGTAAATGAATGAATGTTTTGCATGTAGCTGTGCGTATGTGTGTTTGTCTGTGTTAAATACTTTTATGTGTCAGTCTAAGTAGTTAAGGATTAGTGTCAAGAATTATACAAAAAGTAAGCAGCAACTTTTTAAAGCTTTAAAAGCATTTTTGAGCTCAATTTAACTAAAAA
This sequence comes from Leucophenga varia, assembly GCA_018903435.1. Taxonomy (NCBI): domain Eukaryota; kingdom Metazoa; phylum Arthropoda; class Insecta; order Diptera; family Drosophilidae; genus Leucophenga; species Leucophenga varia. Next base: position 218,148 of record JAEIFJ010002335.1, on the reverse strand, counting down.
TTCAAAATCGTTGCTATTTGCTAAAAATTTAAGCATTTATGTGACACAAAAAGCTGTCATTTTTAAACATTTCCAAACAAAAGTGCGTTAAACCTTTTTAGCTATAACTAAACAACTACAACTCATGCCAGCTACAGCTTCATATCCCCCCCAGTTACATGCCTAACATGCTTACACATGTAAAATGTAAATTTTTGGGCATTTACAAGATTTGTACTTCAAAAAAAAAAAAAAAAAAAAATACCTTTCATTTCTGACATTCAAACTAAACAAACAAACTGAAGCGCGCCTAATGCAATGAACAAGGCTTAAAAGGATTTCTCAGTGCTTCTTTTTTTTTCTACGCTTCTTGCAAACAAATTTATTATTTAGAGATTTTATATATTTGTTTCGTTTAGGTTTGTTGTGATATGTAAACTATGCGAGTATTAGACTAAAATGCAAACAATAACAACAACAACTATGATAACAGCTAAAACAACAATTTTTTTTTGTTGAAATATTTTTGAAATGTTACAACAAATGTTTTACAAAAAAAAAAAAAAAAGTATCAAGATACATTTATACTATCATACATGAAAAGAAAGATTTGTTTGTGTCTGTGTATCTGTGTGCGCAATAAAACATTCAAAAGGATTAAATACTTTGTAGAACCGTTTTAAAAACATTCTAAAATAGTTTTATCTCTTTCACTTGGTTAGATTGGCATACACTTTTTAATTGGAATGTGTGTTGGTGTATGCCTGTCGTTGGGTCTATGAACTTTTTGTCGTATATAGGGAAAAGTTAAATTTGAGACTTATAAACTAATTTGTATATCGAAAAGATCCTTACTTCGGAGTACACATTTGCTATCCGTTTTCTTGTTATTTCATAAAAGTAGCCATAAAATGGGACTATGTGATTAATCGATTAATCAATTAGCTATCGATTATTTTGTATAATCAATTGTTCAATTAGTTTAAGAATAAATAATAATCGATTATTTCTAATAATCACACATCTCTACCATGAAAACGATTCTTCATGAAATTATTCGCTATAAGATCGATTAACATAACATTTTTAACATTCAAATTGTGTTTGTTGATTTCAAGATCGAAATTCGGCAAACCCTGTTGATCTCATGAAAAATGAGCCTCAATCATATCAAAATTTGTTATTTTTTAATTCGGTGATACCAGAAGTGTGATATCGACCTTGAAAAGTGTACAAAACGAAAGCATAATCCGAAAGAGAAACTCATTTTTAAACAAGAAAACGTTAACTTCGGTGGAACCGAAGCTTAAATACCCGTCACACGAATCTTTGAATAGTTTAGCGTGATCATCAGTGGCTTATATACATTTATAAAGATATATTGGAAAATAATTACCCCCTCATACATTTGTTCAAAAATAATCGACAAGTTTGTATGGGTACTATAGCTAAAAATAGGCGTGGCACCTTGGTTTTCTTATTGGATGTCATTAGAAGTGTTTTTACATAAATTTGACTGAATAGTCTCATAAATAGTACCTATTTTTATACAAAAATTCGAAAACGGGCGTTAAATTTGTAAGGGGGCTATAGCTAAAAATGGGCGTGGCAGCTTGGATTTGACATGGGATGACATTAGAAGTATTTCTTACCCAACTTGGTGTGACTACATTCATAAATAATAGCTTTTTTCATAGAAAATTCGAAAATGGGCGGTAAATTTGTATGGGGGCTGTATCTAAAAATGGGCGTGGTAGCTTGGATTTGATACTGATGACATTAGAAGTATTTGTACCCAACTTGGAGTGACTACATTCATAAAAATTGCTATTTTTCTAAAACAAAACAAAAAACGGTAAGTTTATATGGGGGCTACCCTTAAAATGGGCGTGGCACTTTGATTTTAACACTTGAACTGCTTAGGACTGAGAAAAGCTTAAGTTCAGAGTTTCAGGTCAATATCTTTAAAACTAAGCGAATGAATCGCATAAATACAGACAGACGGACAGACAGACAGACAGACAGACAGACAGACAGACAGACGGACAGACAGACAGACGGATATGGCTAGGTCGACTCGTCTCGTCGTGCTGATCAAGAATATATATACTTTATAGGGTCTACGATGTCTCCTTTAATGCGTTACAAACTTTCTGACAAAATGATAATACCCTCCACACTGTGTGTGACGGGTATAAAAAGATGAATCAATCGATTTTACTTTAAAGAGAGAAAAGGAATGATTTTTTTTGCTCTTCACTTGAAACTTTTTTTTTAATTTTTTGTACATCCTTTTTTTGAATTGATATCACAATATTATATTTTGCTCATCAGTTATGATTACGATTGTATTTGATATATGGATTTTAACGATTATTTGAGTATCGAAAAGTATCGATACTTTTAATATTAATTTTAAATTCAAGTTCAGTTCAAAAATTTAAATTATTATCGAAAATATATTTGAGTTTAATATTTTACGACGCGTTTTTGATTGCTAAAGATCCATCTATCGGAGACGTTTAAATGGTTCAAGAACTGATTGATTAAAATTTAATGGAGAACGTTTTAAAACACTATAAAGCTTGTTTCTATTTAACATATTTATTGTTCAAAGTTTATGTATTTCAAAATTACCGGTACTATCGAAGAGTATCGATACTTTATGAAGTAAGGAATATTATATGATTATTGTTTTTATTTTGTCCTCTATCAACTACTTGATTACTTATTGTTGATTAACCTTGAACTAATTGATCAATTGATTATACAAAATAATCGATCGCTCATTGATTAATCGATTAAACACACAGTCCTAGTGTTGCAATTAAAAGACACTTGTTGCGTCTGAATTTCATTTTGTATGCTGACTGCGATATTCTCGAAAATCGCAAAATTCGGAATTGTTTCAACTCTTTTGCTCTTTTTAAGAGGTATCAAAATCGATTAATCGGTTATTTCTTCAATGTTTTGCTTACAAACAATAGCTTTGAATAGTAATTCGTAATAAAATGGCAAACTAAGTTGAGCTCAATGATAAAAGTGTTGCCAGATCTAACCGATTTTGGCTGTGAAATTCCTGTTTAATGAGTTTGTGTACTACAATTTCGATTTTTTAAAGTCTCATGCGGGTAGCATATTTTCGATTCGGTTTAAAGCAAAACTTTTATGCCGCATTTCCACTGAGCCGCGTTTTGTTATCGCGTTAACAATTTATCGAAAAACGCTGAACGGTGTTTCCATTGCGTTTTAGCGTTAGCGTTCGAGTTAAAACAGCTGATTTTGTTTGTTATGTAGTAAAAAAATTGTACAGGTTAAAAAATTTTTTTTTTTTTTTTTGAAATGCAGATTTTTAATATAACAAATGGATGTAGGTGTTGTTCCTTTAGTAACTGCTTCCAATACGATCATGATAAGGCTTCTTATGTAAATGTTTATTTTTTGCGGTTACTTTGTCAGCTATTTTCATAAGTATGCGCAACTTACGATTGCCAAATTATTCGAACCGATAAGCGAAATCGGTTTGAAATCGGTGTGAAATCGGTTTGAAAGCGTAGGTTATCGAAAGTCGCGTTCAAAATTAACGCGACTTTTCCCAAACCTAACTGCCTATCTTTTTGTATACGATTTAACGCGAGTTTGTCGAGTTTTTAACGCTAACGCGGAACGCGGCCTAATGGAAACGGGGCCTTATTTTATTAATTTTTTTTATTTTTTTTTATAAATATCACTGCAGTATTTATTAGCTTTTTTCGTCTTTTTTATTCTAATAGCTTTTATGCTGAAAAGTATTACGCAGCTGCATTCGATAAAAATATTTACTAAAAAAATAGAACATAGAAGCGAATTGCGACTTGCCTGGCTCAGCTGTGTTTGTGCGCTGAAGCGCGACTATGTGTATATGCAATTTTATTTTAAAGCAATACAAAACGATAAAAATTTCTCAGAAAAAAGCGTTTGTAAAAAATTTTCAAAGTTTTTCAAAAATAAAAATGTGTAGAAAAATAGAAAAAAAACCTTGAATAATAAATTGGCACGCATTGAGTTGAGTGCAATGCAAATGAAAGGATTAATTTGAAAAAAAAAAATCAAATAAAATTATTAGCTATAAAAATATGAGCTTCCCTCGATTTTTTTCTGTAGGCGTTTACCGCCAAATGACCAATATTGAAAGCTATAAAATGCATGCAAACATAAAAAATTAGATGAAAATCTTTAAAATATTTATGCTATTCAAATAACTTTTACATGCCATTAGCAAATTTATCATATTTAGTATGAAAAGCAATTAATAAAACGAAACGCATTTAAACAGGATATGAAACGCACATAAACGCACTCGATTTTGCAGATGGAACACCTTGATAAAAGCGTGACTAATGGACACATTGCGGCTTGGCTAGTGAAAGTGAATTCAAGGCATGGGGTTGGAAAATGACCCAGTGTGCGCTTAAATGAGTCCCAATGGAAGGCGGCGCGCATACATTAAAACAAAACAAAGTAAAAGCAAAATATTATTCAAGGCGTTGTTTCATAAAATTTCATTAAAACTTCGACTAATATGCAAGAAAAAAAAAAGAAAACGTTAAAAATAAAAGCTTTGGGTGCCACATATGTGTGTGTTTTTTGGACAACAGAACACGCCACACATTATGTGTTTTGGTCATAATTCATTAACGATTATTCACACAGGCACAACATATCCACTCACTCACTCACATCCTAATGGAAGAAATCGATGCATGCTAAACGTGCCAGAAACGCAAATGTCCTGGCGCTCTCTAAATGCCAGACCAGACGTTACTTGATTAGTGTGAAAATCTTGCCTTATATTATTGTGTTAATTTGGTAATGTTTTGAGAGTTGCATCAAAGCAAACCGCTTTTAGCCTTTGTAGTGGAGTTTTAGATTTTAGTCTAGACATTTGCAGGTAACCAAAAATACGTACGTGTCAGCATTAATAAGTTTACATATATCAAAGTTAAGCGCCAAGAGTGATAAATACTTTTGAAGATTTATAGATTTTTCATACAGTTGAATGCTTTTGAAGTAGATTGAAAGAAATTAGGAAATTAGTATGAGAAATCATCATGGTGCAACTCTTAAAGGGATGAAGTTCAATTTGTTAGATTTAAAATTTGATAGGTGTAAGTGCTTAAAAAATTAAAGTATTAATTTCAGGGTTTACGATATTTCGAAAATAAAGTTAACTCCTTAAATAAAGGCCGGAATTTTTAATCGATACTTTTGGCAGAGAGTGTCTTTTTTTCCCCCTGAAAATGTTATTAAAATATAGCATTAAATTAGCCATGGATAACTGAGTAAAGCTACGTTGAGTCTAATAATTTTTAGCAGTTGTAAGAATTATATCAATTATATCACTCGAAGATACTCAACCTTCTAGTGTCCTTGCCATCAGTCACCGATTACTGTACGTCATACCCAACTTTTGGTAAGAAGTACAAAATTTCGATCCCAACAAGAGCTCAATGGGAAGACCTACTCCATTTTGAGACCAACGCCATTAATATCTACACAGACGGGTCCAAGGGAAGGGTAGGGAGGTATCTTTTCCCCGGACCTGGAGATCAGAGAATACTTCAGACTTCCTGATCACTGTGGCGTTTTTCAAGCGAAATGATTGCCATACACGAAGCTATGCATTTTCTGGGACACCAACCAATTCGTAGACAAAAAGTACACATCTTTTCGGATAGTCAGACTGCCTTAAAGGCGCTGACTCGTGTAATAACACACAAAACTATCTCCCAGTCCCGCAAATCTCTCAACGAGATGGCTGAGCAATGGGATATTTGCCTCAAATGGGTTCCGGGTCACCAAGATATATTTGGTAATTGTGAAGCAGATAGATTGGCCAGAGAAGGTACAAATTCCGTTATTCATCCTGGGAGGAGTTCGACTGGAATTCCCATGGCCTCTCTGAAACTGCGAGTGAAAGAAGAAATAAAAAGATTAGCAGAGACTAGATGGACCACAAACCCAAAATGTAATATCTCAAGACTAACGTGGCCAGAGTATACACAAACGAACAGCCCAGCTCTGCACAATCGACAGACCCTATCCGTGATGGTGGGCGCTCTCACGGGGATTTGCCTGGTGTTAAGACATGCCTTCCGACTAGGGGTAACCTCAAATGACTTCTGTAGGAGCTGTAGAAACGAGGAAGAGGAGGAGACAGAAGAACATTTTCTCTGCCACTGCCCAGCCCTTGGAAGAATAAGGTTTACCGAACTGGGTAGGCCGTTTCTTAATAGCCTGGCGGAGATTGCATCAGTCAAGATTGGTGCAGTAGGGAAATCGATCTGGTTCTAGTATGAGGATAATAGAGATCATATGGTATCACAATGGGCCTTTTTTGGCCTAGGTGACGTCGCGAGAATTCGCGGCGGCCATTCTAACAACTAACCTAACCTAAGAATTATATCATTTTTTAGACACAAAGAAAAAAACTCAATTTTAAAGTAAAGTTCCAACTATTGTTATTCTACCAGGAACAATTCCTTCTTATATCAAGAGCATTTTGTTCATGTATCAAGAATAGTTCCATCTTATATCAAAAACAAATCATTTTTATATAAAAAACAATTCGTTCTTGTTTAAAGAACAATTTGTAATTTACCAGTAGCACTTCGTTCTTGTTTTAAGAACTATTCATTCTATTTGAAAGAGCAAGAAATTCTTGTTTTATTGTTTTAATCTAATCTTACATCAAGAACAATTTCGCTTTATATTAAATATCAAGAACAACACAATCACAAATTGTTCAAAATTTGTTCTTATATCAAGAACAATTAGTTTTTGCAACAGGAAAAATACGTTTTTGTATCAAGAACAATTTGTCAATATTCCTATCTTGTATCAAGAAAATTATTCCCTGTTTCAATGTAAATTTGTTTTAATATTAACAAGAAAGAACGCTGAAGTCGAGTATGCTCGACTGCAAGATACCCTGTACCCAATCTATATGTGACCTTAAGTTAGGTTATATTTGACTACCATACATCATTGAATAGGATTTTATAGAAAAAAACAAAAAATCGCGTATATCTTTGATTGGGTTTAAAAACCTACAAATTGGTCTATTTCATTGGGACTATCATACGACATAATTTATACTAAATTCAAATTTTCTAGAATAAAACAATGACGTTTTTATATAAAAACCCAAAATTTTGGGGGGTAATTTGGTGGGGCTATACCTTAAATGTTGTTGGTCCTACCCATATTGGGATATTTTATTGGGACTATCATAGACATAATTTATACTAAATTCAAATTTTCTAGAATAAAAAAACAATGACGTTTTTATGTAAAAACCCAATATTCTAGGGTAAGTTTGTATGGGGGCTATACCTAAAATTTTGTTGGTCCTACCTATATTGGGATATTTTATTGGGACTATCATAGACGTAATTTATACTAAATTTGAACTTCCTAGAATAAAAAACAATGACGTTTTTATGCACAAATCCAAAATTTTGGGGTACATTTGTATGGGGGGTACCCCTTAAAATGGGTCTAGAGAAAAACCGTTTGTAAGTGCACACTTGACGGCCTAGAGAGTCTTAGTTTCAATTTTGAAAGCTCTACCTCTTATAGTCTCCGAAATAATCGTTTTCATACGACAGACAGCATGACAGACGGACAGACGGACTCTGGACGGACAGACAAAGTTAGTTTGACTCCCCTTCCAATGCTGATCAAGAATATATATACTTTATAGGGTCTATCTTGCCTCCTTTTGTCTGTTACATACATTCGCACAAACTTAATATACCCTTTTACCCTTTGGGTACAGAGTATAACAAATCATTTTTGTATTAAAAACCATTCGTTCTGGTTTAAAGAACAATTTGTAAATTACCAGTAGCACTTCGTTCTTGTTTTAAAAACGTTCATTCTAGTTGAAAGAGCAAAACATTCTTGTATTATTGTTTAAACCAATCTTACATCAAGAACAATTTCGCCTTATATTAAGTATCAAGAACAAGATCAAAATTTGTTTTGTTTTTAGTTTTTTCAACAAGAAAAATACGTTCTTGTATCAAGAATAATTTGTCAATATTTCTATCTTGTATCAAGAAAATTATTCCTTTTTTCAAGATAAATTCGTTTTAATATTGATAAAGATTCGTTCCTGTATTAAGAATAGTTAATTCTTGTGACAAGAACAAATAGTTCTTTTTTAAATAGTATCAAAACCAGTCGTTTTTGTATCAAAGACAAAACAAAGATGTGCATCAAGAACAATCATTCTTTTATCAAGAATAATCATTCTAGTTATTCCAACAAAAACAATCGTTCCTATATCAAGAACAATCATACTTGGATCATTGTAAAAGTTCTTAATTTGAAGTAAATTTGTGAAGCATTCATTCTTAATGGATGATACTCCCTAAGAGTATGGTACAATATTGAAAACTCAAATAGGACATCTATTAAAAGCAAATTTGATCCATTTGAGGCTGCCGAACTTGAAACTCGTATCTATAAAGTTCCTTCCTTAAAAACATGGTCAAATCTTTAAGTCAAAATAAAAAACAAATTTTGTGGACAAACCTAAAAAAAGCTTGGACTTGCAACGTTAAACCAAGGGAAGGGGTCGTCCGTTGAGAAATAATGCATCTGCGTTTTTGAATATTTGATAAGAATTAGAAATAATCCGTTATAAGTAAAGAGTTCTCAGATTAAAACATCATCATTTGTTAGTCTCTTCTTGGGCTGATTGAACTTCGCTGTTGTGTTCCTCAAAACGCATCTATTATTTTTCAAGAGTCACAAATAAGTGTTGCATATTTTAAGGCTCCCAAAGCAGTTTACAAGAGTATGCCGTATTATTTATTTTACTTCTTCTCCTTAACTCTCTAAAATTTTATATTTAACTTTAAATTATTTAAACTTAAATAAAACTTCACTTAATTTAAAGCAATCACAAACTATTGTCAACGAATATTTGGCAACAAAAAGACCAGAACCAGTACCACCAAAAAGCCAAGCAGGGCAACTAAAAAGCAATCAAAGTGTTATGCTTGTTTACCAAAATGCCACACTAAAACTAAGTATCCCCAGCTATGTTGGCAAAATCCCCACAGTTTATATTTGACACACCTGTTTTAATTTAAAATTTGCCGCTGGCAATAATCGTTGCAACGCCTAAAACTTGCACAAACACACACACACAAACAAAAAGAAAACAAAGCAAAACAGGACGACGACGACAACGACAAAACGGAATAAAAGAGGCAAACGAGTCCTTTTGCCATGTTGTGCTTTAGGCATCGCGTTTATATTAGGCCAACACCCGCAAGAACAACTTGCAACACAAACAAATGCCACATAGTTGCCAAGTTGCCAATGTCCTGACAAAAACTTTTCAATGTGGAAACATTGTGTGTGTGTGTGTGTTTGTGAATAGAAATATGAATGGCAGCCGCAGCAAGGATACAAGTAAAAGCGTTAGTTGTATAATAACAAGAATACGCTTGATTGAACTGCATGCCTGATGGCTGTATAAATGAATGAATAGCTGCATGAATAGAATGGCTTGCTTGCTTGCTACAATGGCAAATGGTGAATTGCGTATGACGAACGTGCGCCTTAAATAAACAATTCACATTTAATTACGTCTAAATTTGGTTTAAGAACAAACAGCGACGACAGCCGCAAGCCAAGTCGAACAAGTCGGTTCGCGCAATTTCTCATGCAAGTCAATCATGTCAAGCTACTCATAGTTTTGCTTATATTTGTATCCTTTTTTTTTGATATTCTTGAGTTTGCAATTGGCAGTTTAAGCTGAAGCTGAAGCTGAAGGAGGCAACGTCAATGAATGTCGACAAATTGGCAACACGCGATGCGCCTGGCAAACAAACGAAACGTAGCCAAAGTCTTCAATACATTGACGGACGCTGTATGTAAGTTTCGAGAGAGAGACTCAATTCATTTTGGCACTCTGCCCGCATCGAATCGTATCCTTATTTTATTGGTGTGTGCCTCACCACAATATAATAAGCGTCAGGGACTTTTGTACATTCCTGAGGGATAGTATTATGGATTCTTTAAATTACTTTATTCGACTGCGCAAAGGCACCTTGGCAGTTTTCCATGCAAGCGATCAAATTGAGTTCTTAAACGAGGGTTGTCTATTTAGTAGTAATTGTTATTTAATGTCAGAGGGAAGAATTTAGTGGTTGCAAAGAGTATAAATTTGTAGAAAGTCCACTGACTGTTTATACCGCTGAAAATATATTTTAATTATTTGTTTATTTTTTTTTTCTTTTCAAGCGATTTGACATTTTTATAAATATCGATATCGATTTTTTTTAAATAATCGATTTATTTTCTTAAATCGATTTTGTTTATTATATGACAAATAGAATCAATTGACAATTTAGGATGACCAAAGATTAGAAATGCCAACTTCTAAAAATATATTGAATTTTTCGACATGCTAAAAAAAATCGATAACTTCGATATAACGAATATAATCGTTTTCCTTGAACCATGTTTCTAAAAACTAATAAATTCTCAAAATACATAATCGACATTAAACGATTGTTTTTTTAATAATCGATTATTAATCGATAATATTTTTTTTTTTTTTTGTAAATTGTTGTTTGTGCTTTATAATCAGCTTTTTTCAGTTAATCGATTATGTTGCAATATTAAAGTTTGCATAATTTTTTTTTTTTTTTTTTTTAATAATTTTTAATTAATTATTATACACTTTGATTTTAGAAATCGGTTTCAATCGCCTCTTCAAATAATCGATTTTTTTGTAATCGACAACTTTCGATTCATCGATTATAAAATTGTTTAAATAAATCATTTGATTTCGTTGAATAATATATGTAAACCAATTACTTTTCGATTAAAAAATTGATTTAAAAAAACTTTTTTTATAAGTAAATATATTCGATTAATCGATTACAATTCTTAGTAAAATTTTTTTATGATACATGAAATTATTTTACTATACATTAAAGTTTGATATTTTAAATATTATAGCTATGATTTAGCTTATCGATTTTTTAAATAATCAATTAATTTCGATTAATCAATTATACTTAATTATAAATTTATAATATAATAAATGGAATCAATTAATTACTAAGTAACTACTCGAGATGCAAGCTATCGGTCCTACTCAACATCTCATAAATATCAATTATTTTCGATAATTGTTTTTTTTTTTTAAATAAAGATTTTTTTCGATAACGAATAGCTATGAAGTTAGTTCACTACTTTTACATAAACGATTGATTTCGATTAATTGAATAATTATTCTATTTTTTATACCCTGTACCCAAAGGGTAAAAGGGTATATTAAGTTTGTGCGATTGTATGTAACAGACAGAAGGAGGCAAGATAGACCCTATAAAGTATGTATAATCTTGATCAGCATTGGAAGGGGAGTCGAACTAGCTTTGTCTGTCTGTCCGTCCGTCTGTCATGCTGTCTGCCGTATGAAAACGATTATTTCGGAGACTATAAGAGGTAGAGCTTTCAAAATTGAAACTTAGACTCTCCTAGGCCGTCAAGTGGGCACTTACAAACGGTTTTTCTCTAGACCCATTTTAAGGGGTACCCCCATACAAATGTACCCCAAAATTTTGGGTTTTTGCATAAAAACGTCATTGTTTTTTATTCTAGGAAGTTCAAATTTAGTATAAATTATGTCTATGATAGTCCCAATAAAATATCCCAATATGGATAGGACCAAAAAAATTTTTAGGTATAGCCCCCATACAAATTTACCCCAATATTTTGGGTTTTTACATAAAAACGTCATTGTTTTTTATTCTAGAAAATTTCAATTTAGTATAAATTATGTCTATGATAGTCCCAATAAAATATCCCAATATGGATAGGACCAACAAAATTTTAGGTATAGCCCCCATACAAATTTACCCCAAAATATTGGGTTTTTACATAAAAACGTCATTGTTTTTATTCTAGAAAATTTAAATTTAGTATAAATTATGTCTATGATAGTCCCAATGAAATAGACCAATATGGGTAGGCCCAACAAAAGTTTTTCTATGAAAATCCAATTCAATGATGTATGGTAGTCAAATAGAACCTAACTTAAGGTATATATAGATTGGGTACAGGGTATTTTGCAGTCGAGCATACTCGACTTCAGCGTTCTTTCTTGTTTTAATTAAATTTGTTTTATGTTACCTAATAAGTTACTTTTCAAATAAGCTAATAATTAAAAATTATTATTATTATGATTATTTTCAATTAATCGATTTTTCTTCAAATAATCCATTATTTTCAAAAAAATCGATTATTTTTAATTTATTGATATTATAACATAATATTTAATTAATTTAATTTTATTTTCAATTAATAGATTGTTTTCAATTAATCGATTATTTTCAATTAATCGGTTATTTTCAAATAATCGACCACTTTTTTTTATATATATCTTTTAATCATACAGAAAGTTATGCAATATGTAGCAAGAATGTTTTTTTTCTCATACACCCCCTCTAAAAATATGTCTACGCTCAGACTGATTGCATGCAACTCATAGAGTATCCAAAAAAAAAAAAAAAAAAAGTATAAAACTTTGCACGGTGCTTGTGTATATTTCAACATTTTGGGTGTGTGAATTTACTTGAGTTCTTCTATTATAATTTTTTTCTTTCTATTTGTTGTAGTTGTTCCTAATGTTATTATGTTTATGGTGTATGCTGCTGTGTATGGGAGTAATGCACCCTCAAATCGATAGTAATAGCGGTTTGGGAATGCTACCGAAAAAACAAGACTGACTGAAATGAATTGAGTTAAAGTTGTAAAAGAGTAAAATACAGAGTAGCGAGAATTTCGATACTTTGTGTGGCGTTGAGTAGACAAGTCTCAGCTGTACCAAAGCACTAAATAATTGCCCATATGTGCAACTAACGCTTTGTGGGGGTGGTGATGAAATGAATGTACAAAGCTTTTTGTTGGGGTTGGGGTTTGGCATGCACTGGCAAGCGCTTGTTTAGGGTTGATTTCGTTATGATATTTCTTTTTTCAATTTATGCTCATTTATTCTATCAATTTAACGATATACAACATAGCAAAAGCAAAAAAAAAATCTATCAAATAGTCAGGAAATAAGAGAATAGAAAGAAAAAAAAGAATGTACTGATTGCAACTCGTGCGGAAAGTAGTACATACATGGAAGGACTTCTTCTTGTCTCGAAGTGACATGCAACTTGTATCTAGATACTATGTGTATCTGTGTATATTTTTTGTTAGTAAAAAAGCAAATATTTTCTGACAACTTGAAGTCAGATGTCATATTTGGAATGAGTGTATGAATGTGTGTATTGTGATATATGAGCGACTTTTATTTTATTTATTTTCTATATCGCAGCGTCAAACAATGCAAGTTTCAATTGCTACTTGACATGCAAAAATAACAATAAGAATTTTTGGTTTCTTCTATTTCGAAAGTTGTCAAAAAATATGAAAAACTTTTTGACAGACTCAGTTTTATTAATAGCAATGTGCGTCTAATAATCTCTTCGCCCATTGAAATAATACATTTAATAATTTATGCGTTTCCGATTCATGTCAAAGTATTTCTTTTCAAGATTCAATTCCATTGGGTGCATACTTTTACTCATTGATATGCCAGCGGTGTGCGCTTTTCGATTTATTAAGAAACGTTTTTTTTTGGTGGGGGAGTACCATATTTAAGTATTAAAAAATAACAACCACCCTCGTAAAAGTTTTACTCGAACTTTTTTGCATTCAAATTTTGGCCAAAAATACTGCTTATGTATTATTAAGAAATCATCGTTGATTGTCTGGAAGTAAATAATGTTGATGTTATTATTTTGAAGACTTCGGTTTTTTGTGGGTTTGGGGTACCTTTGCTGCAGGGCATACTTTAAGTGAAAGAGGGTTGAAAGACGTTTTATGTCACTTATTTAAATTATTAATGTTGGTTTCTTGTTTTTCTATTTTTTCTTTACAGGTGCTGAGTATGTTTTCTTTTAACTGAATTGAGTGGTGAGTATATTTTTTTTTTATTAATAGTAAATTTTATATTCAATCAATTTGAACAGGTTTTTAAGAGTTTAAGTGCATGGAGAATTGTGGTGTATTAAAAAGAAACAGGTTAATGGATTTAAAATATAAATAAGTACTTCAAGTATGATAAAACCAATTCGTACAGAAATGTAATTGGAATAGACGTGCTGCTCTGTTTGTCCATTTTATTTGTCTGTCCGAATCTCCAAAACAGCACTGCTCTCTACAGTCCGTCAGTTGAAAACTTAACTTGTGGTGAATTTATACATAATATTACCATGACAAGTGAGAGAGAAATGAGAGAAATTAAGAGAAAAAGAGAGAAAATAAATATATTTATTATAGTTTAGGAGTTGATAACTTTGCAGAAATATTCCTAATACAAAATTTTTAAACATTGTAGTAGGTACCTACGTATTTGTTCTGTAAAATTTGTGAACTGATAACTCAAATACAAATATTGACATTTGAATGGTGAAATTATATAAATTCACCATGAATTACATACTCAACAAAATTAGTGAGCAAAATAGAAAGAGAAGGCTTTGGAATACTATACATTCAATAACTGCATCATTCTTATATTACAAAACCAGGAATGAATTAAAAAATACTTAACCGAATTTGTTGTACCAATGCGAGCGTTCAGGGCGCTTAAAAATGAACGTTTCGAAAGAAATCTTCGAGAAAATAGATGGAATGAGGTTTGAGATTGAAGAAGGGAAATTATGTGAGTTGGTTAAGGCTGCATGGACTTTAATTGAATGAGTTTATTAAGCTTGACGTAATTTTTGAACATGAAAAAACTATATAAACGCTATGGTGGCGTGATTTGCGCTGTTTTACCGCAACCTGAAAAAAGTTTTTTTTTTTTTAGTTTCGGAACCGTAACGAAACATTGATCCATCACAATACACAGGAGACCGAGTAACAGTCAAAGCAATGCACTTTTTCCAAGGCCAAGATGGATCATGTTGGCCAACATGAAGAGAGTAAAGGGAGGCTCGCGGTAAAACAATCACCGGTCTTTATTATATAGAGCTATTTTTTAGATTCAACATTGATTTGAAGAAAAAAACGACCAAAGAAAAAAATGAACTTTCCACAAAACTGGAACTATTTCCGTTTCCATACCAGACGAAATAGAGCAGATATCTGGTTTGATGGAAGATATCTTCACTGAGACAAGTGCCTATTTTCAAGGTCTTGAGGAAGCTTATTTGGAACCGAGAAAAGTTGGAGAAATGTAAGCTAAGATATATTTATTACTCACTGAGTCAATGTACTTTCAATCTGCTCACTTAATGAATGTTCAACCATTATTTTCGGTCTGTCATTAGCGTGAATGCCTACGAATACTTTAATCCTTAGATACGCCCACATTATTGACATTATCTGGGGCAACAGCGGTTTTGGGCTTAGCTTCGCTCTAGATGCAACCTTAAGTGAGTTTTTGATCTCAACACCCACAACACTCACCCCCAATGGATACACTCTTTCGTGAGATTTCAAAAAAAAAAATTATGTAACATAGATCCAAATAAATTCAGTTATGGGCTCCCAAGTGTAGTTTCTCTAATTCAGGACATTTTTTTTCAGCCCACTTAGGATAGTATTAATATATACAAATGATATCAATTTCAAATATTCCAAATAATAATTAGCTTTCTGTTATTCCGAAAAATAAACAAAAAAAAAAAATATATAACAAACAATTAGCGACAGAAAGTAAACATGATTCGTCTAGTTTATAACACATAAACACACAATCGACTACATTGTCCATGGCTCATAAATTTACGTACAACACTTAATACACAACTGAGGCGATTGGAGGGAAAATGTATTGCAAGATTACTTAAATATACACCAAGCAAATATAGTGAAATATAACCACAAACTTGCCACTGTTTTGTTTTGTCCACTTGCTGCCCAGAGAAACATATCCTTGGGAAGTGTACATACAATATATAAACTAGGTTTATTGAAGTGTGAACATTAGTAATGCTCAGTAATATGTATGAAAAAGAAAGAACGAACTCGGAAAAAAAGTCACCCTACTTTTTTTTTAAGACTCTTTGAAAATGTTGCCAATGCACGCAAACTAACTGTTTTCTCTTTCGATGCGTTTACAATTTACAGTTGTTTTTATTAGTGTAACAACAACTGCTACAATAACAACAACAACAACAACACTACAAATAAGGACAATAAAGACACGCATAGAAAAACAAACAACCCAAAAAAAAAAAAAAAAAAAACAAAACAACAAAAATGCAAGTCAATGGCGTGCAAAACTAAACAAAGTAAAAATAATAATAACAAGTGATGTGGTGTGGTGTATTTTGTATGAAGGGATGATGAATATGCGGAAAGAAGAGGGAAACAGGGCATTTTAGAGAATGAAAGAGAGAGAGAGGGACAGAGAATAGGAAGAAGTTAAGTACAGTAACTATGATTCAGAGTCTTTGAATACATCGGGTCCGGAGAATTATTGCTTAAGTTAGGCAGTGGTGTATACTGATAGACTAAGTATTGGAAGAATTTTCCGACTGCTGTGTCCCTATATCATTTTCCAGACAGAAATTCATGCTGTACTAAATATCTGAGAGCTTCTTGTACAGATAAAGATGATCGATAAATCCGTTTCCATATTTTCAAGGCGCTGAAAAAACAAAGAACAAAATCTTAAATAGTATACCATAACATATCATAACACCAAGTCTTTCAGAGTCCCGGGGCATAGTTATATTCTAGGAAACAAACATGCAGACTTTTTTGGCAAAAATCTTTCAACGGTTGAATTCCAATCAGTCGCAGTAGAGATTCCAATGAGCGTCAGGGTCATGAGCGTCACCTTTTTATTAGAAATCTTTTCACCTTATTAGGCACTAACAGATGTCAAAATTTGAATAGCTTCAAAACTTTATTGCAAAACCCTCGGACATTAACCTATTGAGAAACATGCAACAGAACTTGGAAACCCAGAATAGTCAAGAAGAAAGATGCTCCAGAAACGCTAGAACACTCTTTTTACGTGTGCCTAGCAGTTAAATATAGCAGACTGAAACATTTTGGACATTGACAATTCAGATCGCTGAAGATATCTGTTTTCGCTCTGACTCTTCCAGCTACACTCCCATCTAAACTGCACAGGTTAATTTTGATACTTTATGGTCAAAACCCTTAGCCTCAGTCTTACTGGACCGACCACGAGTAGAGTTGTAATCGACGGACGACAAATCGA
This sequence comes from Leucophenga varia, assembly GCA_018903435.1. Classification (NCBI taxonomy): domain Eukaryota; kingdom Metazoa; phylum Arthropoda; class Insecta; order Diptera; family Drosophilidae; genus Leucophenga; species Leucophenga varia. The sequence goes on along the minus strand of JAEIFJ010002335.1, from coordinate 200,870 downwards.
AATGGTTGAGAACTACACGTACCTAGGCAGCATTCTTGCAGAAGAAGGCGGAACTGAGCTGGATGTTTGCAGCCGGATCAGCAAAGCCAGAGCTGTTTACAGTATGATGTCTCCCATCTGGCGAAACAACGATTTGAGTACAACTCTTAAGGTCAGACTGTTCAAATCTATCGTGCTTTCTGTGCTACTCTACGGATGTAGCACTTGGAAAGTAACCACAACCATCACCAACAAACTTCAGGTGTTTGTTAACCGCTGCTTGAGGAGCATTCTCCGAATTCATTGGAGGGATAGAATTCCCAATGAGGAGGTGCACCGTAGGGCTAACATCGAGCCGCTCAGCAGAAGGATCATGCATCAGAAGTGGAGATGGATTGGGCATACACTTCGTAAGCCCGTGGGCAACATCACACGAAAAGCCATGCAATGGAATCCTCTTGATGGTAGAGGTCGAAGAAGAGGACGTCCCCGCGAAACATGGAGGAGAACAGTGTCAAGGGAGCGACGAGAAGGACTTCGCATACCAGGGTGGAGTCAACTTGCCGCCCTTGCAGAGAACAGGACGAGGTGGAGAGCAGCTATAGACGCCCTATGACCCATTAGGGTTTCAGGAACCGAACCGAAGATGGTCAATCAAGAATAGAAGGTTCTATCCGAGAAGTGTGGTATCAAAACGGCTTCGAAAATCTATTTGTGCGTGAAATCAGGCCTTTTCCCCTCAGTCCACTCAATCTTCGATCTTATTTCGTCTATTGTGTTCTGCCTGTAGTATCCTCTTAAGGCACCTTAATTAAAAAAAAATCCTCATGGGAATTCGGATTCCGTGCTTGCAAGATTAGACATTCGATGAAATATCGAATTGTAGAAAAATTTTCAAATGCAGCTACTTGTAGTTGGTTTCTAGGAAAGAAAGTGAACCCGGAACCCTGAAAGCATACTCAGCATATTTGAAATCAGTCGTTTTTATGCACTGTGCCTGATGGATAAATCGCTGTATTAGGATTTTGTAAACGTATGTAATAGGTGAAAGAAGGTAGGATAGACCCAATAATGTATATTTACTCGTATGTTCTTGATCAGCATTTAATGGAGAGTCGATTTAGCTATGTCCAGCCGTCTGTCTGCCTGTCTTTTTTGCTGTTTAAAACTGATTTTCTCAGAGACTATAAAAAATACAGCCACCATCTTTGAATCTTTGACTTTCCTGAGCCGCCAAATAGTCATTTAGAAAATGTTATTCTCTAACCCATTTTAAGGGGTACCAACACAGTATATCGCTACAAAGTATCTCCTAGTCGTGCTAACTTCAGCAGCATTCGCTCTTGTTAATTGTTAAACCTGAAATAACTTTTAGCTTTTAATCTAAATTTACTATAAGATTTACTCACAGCAATACCCGATTTGTCACTGTCTCATCCTGTAGTTCCTTTTGCAGCAAATAACCAATTCGTTATGGTCGTATTAGCGCCAATAATGGCAGCAAAAGGCGTTAACGTTCTAGTATTGCCAAAAAAAAAAAAAAAACATGAAACAAAGAGCAAATTTGTTGCACTGCATTAGACGCAGTCACTTGCTTCGCTTGAAAACACACACGCACACATCAATCGAGTCCTTTCGTCCTTCATTCATTCATTCGTCCCTTTTAATGTTTCCTGTTCTATATGCACACGTGCTGCTGTGACCCAGACAGGATATTACTTTATCGTTGCAGTAGCAAACGTGCGCACGATAACTGAAACTGATATGAACGACGTTCAATTTCTTCCAAAAATAAAATAAAATAAAATTTTTATCATTAAAACGATCGATTGCAGCCGTCGCGTCGCTTGTAATTCCTTTTTCTTGTTGTACTGCTTTTAAAGATTATTATTGCACAGCGTCAAATTAATTTCGTGCGAAAATTCATTAAGAAACTTCATTCAGCACATTAACTTCGACTAATTTCAATGGCGCATGCAAGTGTCTGATTGTAGAGAAATATATGGAAAATTCCTTTTGTTTGTGATAAGTCCTTTTGCTTCTAAATGTGCGCAAGTTAATATTTTCTATTAGTGTTCCTTATTAAATCTAATTGAATTTGTGGCACTTTGGGGAGTCTTAAGAATATATTTTTATATGTATATGGGTCACATTTTCATTTAAAATTTTGCTTTACAGTTAATTTATCAAAATCAACAAAATAGCGAAGAAAATCTAAATCCAGTGTGTCAAAATTACGTTTCTTGTATGAGTTCAGTTTTGTAGAAGATGTGGGGTAGTAATAATGATGGTGCACTGGGAAAAAAAATTAAAATTTTGTAAGCTTTTGAATATTTTAACATAATAAATTTTTGAAAAGGTTTCAAAGATGATTTAAAATATTTGTAAAATATTTTTTAAAGTTCAAAAAAAGGGATTCCCATAATCTGGATTGACTAAGAATGTTTCAAAAGCGATTTCTGAAACACAACGAATATATGCTATAAAGTGGAACAACGACAGATGGAACGGTATGGAATGAAACATGAGACTTTAAGCTGTATGAATAAATTGAAATCGTTTCGATAGGAAAAAATTTGAATGCGAGTTATTAATATATTTGAACAGCAACGAAAGTTAAATCGACATAATTCTGTTCACCTGTTCCTCTCTCCTCCTATTAATATAAAGAACAACCCAACTTTAAATTAAGTTCTTATAGATTATTATAGACTTTGGCCGAATATACTGTCACCTGCTGGGTATATTGTAACAACCTACTGCTTAGATGTTTGTATCCAACTCTAGCTGTTGTATGAATTAGAGATGGGCGTCGGGACGAGAATCACGTCGGAACAGCAAAGATTTATAAATTGTAACACTATACTATTTAGTTTTAAGCTTTTTAGGCTTCATAAATAAATATTTGGATTCTTATAAATAAAAGTCAGCGGGACCCACCAGGATCCACGAGATTCCCGTCCCGAGTCCCATCCCTAGTATAAATCTACTCAGTATCACAGGTTCGAAAATCCTATCGTTCCCGCAAAATAGAAATATCATTCTAAAGTGACAGTAGCTTTACATTCTGAGAGAATCTGGATGAGTGTCTCATTTGCCCTACAACAAAATCTAAAATCGGTTGATTCCGGTGTTCTCTTAATCTTCATTTTCTTATTATTACACCTCGCTGAGCGCAGCGCTTTACTTTCGTTAGAGTCCGTTAGAGCCTGTTCAAACTTACACCACTTTTTAGACCTTTTTTTGTACTAAAAGTTACTCCACCGCTACTCAGCAACTGTTCCATATGGCTGAATGGGATCCACATAAATCGGTCAGGGTCTATGTTACAAGATAAAGTCAATAGATGGTCACGTAGTATGCAGAGAAGGCCCAGTGGTTTTCAGTGACTGTTCCATGCTGATACAATGCTGGATTCTTCAGCTCAGCAGAAAAATATTTAGAACAAGGAAAAAACGTTAACTTCGGTGGTACCGAAGCTGAAATACCCGTTACACAACACTTTTAATAGTTTATATGTTCACCAGGTGCTTAGATTAAATTTCACGATGAATTTGGTCAAATTGTATGGAGGCTTTATGTTATATTGCCCGATCCTTACCATAGGAAAGTGTTCACATAGGTGGACATTGGAATTGATTTTACCAAGTTTAATTCATTCGGAAATAGTAAATGTTTTCATATAAAAACCAAAATTGGGCGGTAAGTTTGTATGGAGCTATAATAAAATCTGTGCAATTTACTTATACAAGTTTTACAATTTCATTAAATATATTATAAATAATCATTTTATACAAAATATAAATCAGTCTATAAAAAAGAAACTAATACAGGTAATATAACAGAACAGCATCAAACACAAACCTCTTAAATATATAATCAGTATTTCTTGACCTAACTTAGCGTCACTCGTAACTGACTAAAGTTGACGAGTCATACATTGAGTCGCTTTTTCCCGATAAATCGATTTTTGAAAGAATGGAGAGCAAAAAAAATATTCAAATCGTTCTGTAAAAACGATCGATTAAACGTTTCATCTGTTTTAAATATTTATTAAATCATTCGATCGATTCAATTTTAAACAAAATCAATTAAATTTTTTCCCAAAAAATAGTAAAATAGATTTTTTTCCAAATTTAAATCAATTCTTAAATCAATTGTTTATCTTCGATTAATTGATTGTTTTGCACACTACTATTTCGATGTATTTAATCGATGGCAACAATATAACATCGGTTAAGCTTTAATTTCCGCGTTGGAGAGGCCCGAGCCTCACGTTCTACAAATCAAATTAGTCTGTTGAAATATCGCGGCGAGAGCTTCATATGGAATGTCAAAACTCTAGCAGATACTAATAATGGATCCCAAACCTAAGAATAACTTTTACGCTTTGTCCCTCAGGACATAGTTGCTCATGGGTCTCTGTTATGACTTGGGGTCGTCCACCTTAACTTCATCTCTGTTGAGTCATTTAGTTTCAACGACATAATGTTCTTTTTTTCAAACGAGGTAGCAGAGACTTTCTTATTATTTTTCAGTGTACGACAACAAAGGACAAGTAGAAAAATAATGAAAATAAAAATATGTTCAAAGTGAAAAATGATTCATACCAGACTTAGAAAATGTACTTTCAACAGAAATCTATTTCAAACAAGGCAAACAAAAAAAAAATGCAAAGCGCGCGGAATAGAAAAATTTTCCAAAGCCTTTAAAGAGAGTGAAAAACACACAAAAACACGCATAAACGCAAAACGTAAAACGTAAAGGACACGATACGACACGCTGCTGTTTGTGGTGAATAAAGGAGATGAAAAAAGAAAAAAAAAATTGTGCGAATGAAAAATACTTTTCTGCACAATCACTAACATCATTAAAATGACGCGTAAATGAAAATGCGCTTGCAAACTGTCGAGCTGAGAGGGGTGGGGGGGGCAATAGCAAATTTGATGCTGATGATGAAAACTCACATAGAACATCATTCATCAAGGATTTAGTTAAACGCGGCAAAGCGTTGACGTTGCATACGACATAATGTTATGTAAACCTCGACTAAAAACCGACAGGACTACTAACAAACATACACATATACCAGATACCAGCTGGGAACAGATGCAGACGTTGTTGAAGTTATAGATTGTCTAGACCAAAACCAAAAAACCATTGTTGCACAAACCTAAACGACCATTCATCATCATTCGTCCTGGATTATGATGATTTTTTTTTCCAGTTCTGTTCTATTCTGTTCTTTTAAACATACGATTGCTGTCAACATTGTCAGCTATACTCATCAGCATCAACAGCATTGCTAGTTGTTGGGGGTAGAAGAGACTACTATCAGCATGCATAGACTATATTGTCGCTCCATTGACTATTTTGGGCGGCGGTAATATTTGTATAGTGTCCTCAGTTGTTCAAAGTTGATTGTGGCATGTTTTTGGGTATGACTTTCGGTTGCATTTTAGAGTCGAACATTGCAGCAGTAGCAAGCTATCCAAAATGCTATTTGCGCTACTACAAAACTATAGAATGCAGCAGTGTGCGTTGTCAGCGTTTGGACGTACGTTGATCCTGGGTTTTAAATTTTATCATTTATACACTTGGCATAATTTAATGTTTTTAAAAATATTTGGAGCAAATGGATCGGAAACTTTTCGTTTGGAAATTTAGGTACTGGATTCTTTTTAATTGGTACTACCTTTTTTTAAGATTGTTAGAAGTGTAGAAGAACTCTTTACATTTAATAAGAATCACAAAAATGTGGGATCCTAAGTTTGTGTTACAAAAATCTTGAAGATGATTTATGTGATGTAATAGCAGAAATCGTAGAAAAAATTATAAAATCGCCGATTAACCGAAAAAGAATAATATGAAATCCTAAGCACCTGATTGGGGCATTGTAAACAATATTTCGACTAAAGTTTTGAGTTTCAGAAAGCAAAACCTAAACGAATCAGAATTTTATTGAAAAATAAATATTTTGACTGAAGTTTTGGATTTCGAATAGCAAAAAACCATTTGAGTTTGACTTTTCCGAATGTTTTTTAAAGGATAAAATGGATTTTCTGTGTTCTTTCATCCCAAAACCCCATACACTAAGATCCGCCGATATCTTTTTTTTTTTTTTTTTATCGAATGCTGTGTTTTTTAGTTGCAATCAGTACCCTAAGGGGACTTTTGAATAGTGAATTGAACTGCTATATACATTGACTTATCTATGAAAATAATACCTTTCCATGACTTGGGAGTTGTTATTTGGGGTTTAAAAAGGGCGTGGTGGAGTGATGGAGGAGGATTTAAATAATACATATTTTTAAATGTGAAATGTGGCGTAAATCTGTATGGGGGTGTAACTAAAAATCGTGGCAGTTAATAACATTAGAGTTGAACTTGGTACTGTTATCCAAAAGCAGGTTTATGGCAAGAAAACAAAAAAGGTTGACATGGGTGTCCTAAAGTCTTTGATCTTAACAGATAATGCCTTAGGACTGAGACACTAGTTCCGAGTTTCAGGTCAATTCTTTAAACTGGACTTATGAGAAGACGGACATGGCTAGTTCGACTGCGTGGATATTCTGCATTGGTATGATCTAATGGGTGCAAACTTTCTGCAAAAATAATACGCAGAACCTGTGTTTTAGAAGGTACTTGCTGATTCTGATTCGAGCGTCTGTTGCATTCTCTTCGCAGTGCCCGAGCTAATATCGTGAAATCTATGTTTTCGAACCATAAAAGCGATGATTTTCTTGTGCCGTTTTACAGTATATTGCACTATTTTTTAATTCATTTTATATAAAGGCTTGTTCCAAATTAGTTCGAAAAAGCTAAATAATTAGCAGAACTATGAATTGCTGCTTATCTAAACAATACAAACTCTTGAGAGTATTTATGCATGGCTCTCTCATTTTTCTTTGTTGTGCTCTGTAACTCTCTTTAACTCTCTTCTGTACAAATGTGATTTTCAAAACTTTATGGCAATGCTGCACATATTCTAAAAGCTGTAAGTGTTGCCATACTTTTTAAATAACTTAATTTAATATAGACTCATTTATTTATTTAAATTTTATTTTAGGTACACAGGAAACATATTTTGCCACCCTGTGTACTAACTTAACAGATATGTTTCCTAACATGCTCTTCTCTCAGTTAATCTTTTAACTGGGGGATAAGTCTTAAACAGTTTTAACACAGAAATCAAGTCTAAGAGAACGAAATATGTTTTATCGTTCAGCTAAGCATCAGTTAAAATTTAAATTTGATATTTTTTTTTTTTAAATAAATTTTTTATTGATACATATAATCATAGAAAAAATTTTTTTTCAGTGCACATTTTATGTCATTTGCGAAAAGCTGATTTTAGTGTTTACACTGAATTATTTCGTATTCCAACTCCCTGGACCCAATGACTGGTATAGACGTAAGTACATAACTGCTATAAAGTATGGATAAAATACTGTTGTATGGCAACATTGCTGCACATAAATCAATCATATTTAGTGTTGAATTTGAATGCGACAATAAGGACAAAAAGGACGATGACGACTTTTGGCATATGCGAAGAGTACAAAAACAAAAAAAAAAGGGAAAAAGAGGAAAAACAATTTTTACTATTCTATTTTTGCTATCACATTTATTGCTTATTTTCATTTTAGGAAAAATATTCTAATTAATTACAAAATGCAGCAGTGCCAGGAAATCCATGACAGAAATTAATTTGCGCACAAATACTCTGACGCATGTCCTGTCTTACATGCGACAAATGACATGCAACAAACGAACAAACAATCGGTATAGACAAACAAGCCAATTGAAGCCAATCAGCAACAAGAAGAAGAAGAAGAAGACGTGTGACAATTGGCTTTATAGCATAGACAACATTTTGACATGACTAAACAACAATCTAGCTTGCCGCTATTGCTGTTGTCCACTCGGTTTGGACCCCCACGAAAAATTGACAATACGACAGGCAGCAATCAGAAAGTGAAATAACATTTCATTGTTCACAATATACGAGCTTCGATTCATATAAACAATTTATGTATTGTAATATTGGCCGATTGTCCTATTGTCAGAAAAATTTTCAAATTGTCAATTTCATGCAATTGAGACAACATGTTAAACATGCATAAACATGTAAGGCTGTCCGCTGTTTGACATTGAAGTCAAATGTACACAGTGGCAGGCAGCAACAAAAAAAACAGATTTTATTTTTTGAAATTATTAATATTTAATTTTTTTCTCTTGCCAATTTAATGGCTACAACTAAGCTGTTTTGGTATTTCCGTAAAGTAGAAAAAGTAGCGAAAAAAAAAAAATATCTCTAAAATATTGCTTATTAAATTAGCAGTTTGTATGTGGTCGTTTAGATAGATTAAAATGTTTTCTTTGATATAGAAAAGCTAGTTTTAAACGTTTTGATTTGGATGAATAATAAGTTTTTGTTTAAAGTGTGCAATTTAAGAATACACATATGGAACTATGCTCTTGATACAAGATCCATAGTTCGTATTTCAAGAATTGTTCATGATAAAAGAACTAATGTTCTCAATATATGAATTATTGTTCTTAATAAAATAAACAAAAAATGCATTTGACTTGATACAAAAATTTTGTTCTTAATACAAGAACTATTGTCCTTGATATTCTTGAAATATTGTTCTTGATTCTTAAAATATTTTTGTTGTTGCTTGTAATATTGTACTTGATATACGAGCTATTGTTCTTGCTATAAATGAACTACTGTTCTTGATATACGAACTATTGTCCTCGTTAGTTGAACTATTCTTTAGGATACATGAAAATACTAAATGAACTTTGGTTCCAAATATAAAAAACTGTTCTTAATATATGAACCATTTTTCTTGATACATGAATTACTGTTCTTTATATCAGACCTCTTGATCTTACTACCAGAACTATTGTTCTTGATACAAGATCAACTGTTCGTAACATAAGAATTATAGTTCTTCATACACGAACTATATGAGGTAATATTTTACATTTCAGACCTCTTGACCATAAAACCAGAACAATTATTTTTAAAACCATGTCTACTGTTCTTCTTTACATTAACAATAGCTCTTCATACATGAACTATTCTACATGAACTATGGTCTTCATATAAGAACTATGGTTCTTGATATAAGAACTATGGTTCTTGATATAAGAACTATGGTTCTTGATATAAGAACTATGGTTCTGATCTTTGGATATAAGAACTATGGTTCTTGATAAAAGAACTTTGGTTCTTGATAAAAAGAACTATGGTTCTTGATATAAGAACTATGGTTCTTGATATAAGAACTATGGTTCTTGATATAAGAACTATGGTTCTGATATAAGAACTATGGTTCTTGATACAAGAACTATGGTTCTTGATACTAGAACTATGGTTCTTGATACTAGAACTATGGTTCTTGATACAAGAACAATGGTTCTTGATACAAGAACTATGGTTCTTGAACTATGGTGCTTGATACAAGAACTATAATTCTTGATACAATAACCAAGGTTCTTGATAACAATAACCATCTAAGTTCTTGATACAAGAACTATGGTTCTTGAATAAAAACTATGGTTTGATACAATAACATGATTCTCATAAAAACTATGGTTCTTGGTTTACTCACGCACTATGGTTTTGATACACGAACTATGGTTCTTGAAAATAAAACTATGGTTCTTGGGACTACAAAATATAACTAAGGTTCTTGATACAAGAAGTAAAAGTCTTAATACAAGGACTATGGTTCTTGAACTACGGTTCTTGAAAATCGTTTCATGCCCCAAAAAATTAAATAATCAAAGCTTTTTGTAAAATTAATAAAAAATAATCAAGGTCATATCTTATTATTTGCTAGTTATTTAAAAAAAAAAAAAAAAAACTGTTTTTTTTTTTTTAAACAAGACTTTTCAAACTACCTACTTCAATTAGCAGCTTTAATGCAGCTGTATAACTAAAATTCATAAAGAGTTTCACATCTGAAGCAACGCATTTAGTAATTATCATAACAATAATTCAACAACTGAGCAAAAATTATGATATTGTGCAAATAACGCCGACAAGAAAAAATCTTAAGTGTTGCGCAGAAACACAGACAGACTGGATGATTGCTCATCTGCTGTGAAATGTGAAACTTTCTGTCGAAACAATAACATTATTTCGAATTTACTTCATAAATATCGCAAGCGCAGCTAATTATCGATTGAATAAAATATAACAAAAACAACAACAAAAATTGGTTTGTCACTGAAAGCGTGAAAAAAAAACTGTTTAAGCAATATTTTGCATTTATCGTTTTGCGGTTCAAAATCGTATCTTAAAGTCATAATATGAAGGAGTCAGTCTTACATTGACTTAAATTGTTTCTGTGTAAAAGATTCACTCAACTCGATGCATTGTACAATTTTAAGGAAATTTCTGCACACTTTTAAAGGTGACAATTGACCGAGTTAACAACTTGTTTATGTTATTGACATGTGTCTGTGACAGACTTATTGAAAAGATTTCGCTGATGCGCATTTAAAGCATTTTGAGTTGAGCTGTTGAAAGCGACATGAGTCATCAAATCATTTCACATATTTAGCTGCGTATACCGGTCGTTGGTTTTTATTGCTGTGGTTCTTTTGTTTAAGTTATTTTATATATGTTTTTTTTTTTTGAATATGTGCTAATTGACATATATTTATACTATATGTGTATGATTGATTGGTTTCAGGTAGCTAATTGTCATTAGGAAGGCGTATTGGTAGCAGTTTTTGTTTAAAGTTGTTTAAATATGTGGGAAACGGAAATAGCAGAGGCATGACATACATATTTGATACAACTGAATTAAAAAATTGAACTGAATACTGATACTAGTATAGCAATTTAGAATTTTGAGCTGATAATGTACTATATAAAGAACTAGAGTTCATGTACGAAGAAGTAAGGTTCAAGTGTGAAGAAGTTTATGTATGAAGAACTATAGTTCGTATGAAGAACTATAGTTTTTGTGCCAAAAACAGTAGACATGGTGCCAAAACAATAGTTCTGCTTTAAGGATCAATAGGTCTCAAATTAAGAGCACTACTTCATGTAGTTCGTGTATGAAGAGCTATAATTCTTGTGACAAGAGCAGTAGACCTGGTGCCAAAATCATTCGCAATATGAAGAAATTTATTGATCAAAGTGATCATTTTATAAAAAAACAAGAAAAAAAGTTAACTTCGGTTGGACCGAAGTTTATATACCTGTTACACATCATTTGAAGTTGATAGACCTTCGTGTGCAGCATTTGTATTAAATTTTATTTCAAAATACTAATCAAATTAAATATACTCTTAAAAATTTAGGAAAATCGTCGGTCCCATTTGGACCAATTTTAAACTGAAGATTTGGCATGGTATACGAAACATTTTAACCATATTTGAAGCCATTCGCTTTATAAATACATTTTTTCATACAAGAACTTGAAAAATGTTGTACTTTTGTATGGGAGCTATACCTAAAAGTGGGCGTGGCACATTGATTTTAACATAGAAACTACAAAGGACCTAGAAAAGCTTAAGTTTAAAATTTCAGCCCAATATCTTTAACACTGAGCGAATAAATCGCGCAGCAACACACAGACAGACGGACAGACGGACGGACGGACAGACGGACAGACAGACGGACGTGGCTAAATCGATTCGTCTCGTCGAGGTGATCAAGAATATATATACTTTATAGGGTCTACGATGCCTCCTTTAATGCGTTACAAACTTTCCGACAAACTGAATATACCTGTTTACACTAGTGTAACAGGTATAATAAGATAAAAGATAAAGCAAATAATCCAAAAAAAATTAATGCTTTTATCGATTATCGTAATTAATTAAGTCTATCGAACATATCAAAGTTCAATTAGACATACCAAATCCTCTACAATGGGTACTACCCTTGGCTTCTCTGTTTTTAGCTGGCTTTACTATTCGTCCTTAAATGACTCCAGAAGATATTAAAAATATTCTTATTATTTTAACGATTATTCGCGAAATTTATCGAAACGTAAAATTCAAAATTTTTGTGATTTCGAAAATGAGAACACGACCGATATTTTGCTTAAAAGGCTGCTACATTTTTCTATGTAATTTTAAACTAGCCATAATAATTATAGGTATCAAAATATGCATGACCTCAAAAACAATCTGAGTATATACACAATACTTGAGTAGATTCTTAAGCAAAGCGATAATTATACCAGACCATTTCACAACATTACAATCTGAAACTGTCAAAGCATTAAAAAGGGGAAAATCCAAACAAGTAATAAGAACTGGAACAGAACTAAAAAAAAAAATGTAAATTGATTTAACCACGAATTGCTAAACGATGCATAAGGCGTTAGTGTATAAAGAAAACCATGGTGCATTCAAAGGAATAAAAACCATTATCCTTTTTCAAAATGCCAGCGTATATAATTAAGTTGTCAGATTATTTTGACATGCCACACCAAAAAAATAAAAATATACACATTTGCGGAAAAAAAGGAGTAAATTAAATGTGCACGCTGCCAAAAACGGAAGTAAAACATATTCAAAAGAAAAGGTTAAACTAAAAAAAAAAGGGGCCATGCAGTGCATAGAGCCAAAAATGTGCTAAATTATATTGTCACATTGCAAAAAAAAAAAAAAAAATAGGAAAAATACTTTACAACAAAAAAGGATGTGACAAACAACAACAACAATAAAATAAGAGGAAGGTAAATGAACGAAGGGGCGGTTTCGCGTTGAGTATTCATATGGCTATGTCTGAGATATTTAGCACCCCATGTATTAATAATAGTAATTTTGCAATACTAGAAAAAGAAGAAGAAAAAAATAGATGAAAAAATACTACAACAAAAAAAAGTATTTCAAAGATACAAAGATACATTTTGCAAAAGGGTTGCTTGCAATTTATAGCAGATTAAAATTCAAGCTACTGGCAAACTGTGCCAGTCACAAAAGATCGTTTTAGATTGTGCTATGCGCTATGGTTTGGGTATATTAGAACGTTTTAATTTTTAGCAATCTAAAGTATCGACAAAAATATAACGTAAAAGCAAAACTATCTAATACACCCACTTCATATGCGTGCAATAGATTTTTAGAATATTTCGCTATTTTGATTTTCGCGCTTTGTTGCTGCGCTGTGTTATTCTTCTTTTTTTCTCTAGCTTTGTGGGGGTTACGCTCGTAAATTGTCGAAATAAAAAAATGGTTTTTGGATAATTTAACTTTGTGTAAAAAAAGTGCAAAATGGCAGCATAAACCATCAACAAAAAACGCACTAAATAAATACGCATTCGATTTCTTTCTTTTTTCACAAAACGAAATGATTGCGAAAATTTTTCGCTTTTTGGCAATTTATGTTTTTGACTTGATTTTTGGTCGTTCTTTCTTTCTATTTTTTTTTTTAATGGCTTTCAAGCTAACCCGCTGTGCATTAAATCGAAATATGTGATTTAGATTTTTTTGGTGTTCTACAATTTTTTTCTTTTGTATTTGAAGCGTGTTTAGCACTCGCACTCCATAGTCTATGGCAGGTATGGTTTATTCACAACTGGTGGTGGAATTGTTTGCGGTTCATTAGAGCTTTGATTCTAAAATTGAAAAAAAAATAATAGGGGAGTTCTTCGAAATGTGTTTCATGTGGTGCACTGATTTTATGCTTAAAGTGTTTAGTTAAGTGTTGACAATTCGAAGAGTATAGAGCAGAATTGGAGAACATATGGACAGAGCCCAATGCAATTTTTAAAATGGACTCACAAAAAATAGTTTGGTAAGATTCAAAAATAACTGGAATTGGAATAATTGGACGGCGGATAAAATACGGATAACACAGCCCCACAAAAAAAAAAGTACCCGGATCGGCTACGAGACCCACATATTTCTATGTATTTTGAAGCGCTGAATCCGAATCTACCATCAGATTTAGCCCTACACGTCTAGGTTTTGCCCTAACCTCAAAAAACACTAAAATAACCCATTTTAATAAGCTCGTCAAGTCCCAGGAAAGTTGAGAGATTAGATTTTCTTTTCAACCTAACCCTACCCTTCATAATGGATCGTTCCAGCTGGCTAGCAGTGGTTGTTGTGGAAGGTAACTAACAACAACACCCACAAACTTCAAGTGTTTTTTAATCGCTGCTTGGGGCCAACCTCCGAAATTATTGAGGAGATATAATTCCCAAGATGAGGATATGAATTGACCTGCCCTTTGTAGGCCCGTGGCTAATAAAACGGATATGCAGTGGAGAATCCTCTGAATGGTACGGATCGAAGAAGAGGAAGTTCCCAAGAAACATGAAAGAGAAAAATATCAAAAAGCGGCGAAAGACTTCACTTGGAGGATCCAGCATGCAGTCACTGCATAGAACAGCTATAGTCGCGCAGAGGAGTTTCAGGAACCGATTTTTTATACCCTGTACCCAAAGGGTAAAAGGGTATAGAAAATTGTGCGCGGATGTATGTAACAGACAAAAGGAGGCTAGAAAGGCCCCCTACAAAGAAAATATATTCTTGATCAGCATTGGAAGGGGAGTGTCGGTCAACTCTATTCTGCGCCATCTGTCCGTCCGTCCGTCTGTCTGTCCGTCCTGCTGTCTGCGTATGAGAGAGATTATTTCGGAGACTGGCAGAGATAGGGCCACCCCTTGATTGACAGAGACACTCCCGAGCCGTCAAGTGTTCACTTGCAAACGGTGCCCTTTTTTCTTAGCTGCGGTACCCCCCAAAAAAGTACTCCAAAATTTTAGGTTTTTGCATAAAAACGTCATTGTTTTTTATTCTAGGAAGTTCAAATTTAGTACAAATTATGTCTCATGATAGTCCCAATAAAATATCGCAATATGGGTAGGACCAAACAAATTTTAGGTATAGCCCCCATACAAATTTACCCTAAAATTTTTGGGGTTTTGCATAAAACGTCATTGTTTCTTATTCTAGGAAGTCTAAATTTAGTATAAATTATGTCTATGATGGTCCTAATGAAATATCCCAATATGGGTAGGACCAAACAAATTTTAGGTATAGCCCCATACAAATTTACCCCCAAAATTTTGGGGTTTTTGCATGAAAACGTCATTGTTTCTTATTCTAGGAAGTCTAAATTTAGTATAAATTATGTCTATGATGGTCCCAATAAAATATCGCAATATGGACAGAACCAAATAAATTTTAGGTATAGCCCCCGTACAAATTTACCCCAAAATTTTTGGTTTTTGCATAAAAACGTCATTGTTTCTTATTCTAGGAAGTCTAAATTTAGTATAAATTATGTCTATGATGGTCCCAAAAAATATTGCAATATGGGTAGGACCAAACAAATTTTAGATATAGCCCCCATACAAATTTACCCCAAAAATTTTTGGTTTTTGCATAAAAACGTCATTGTTTCTTATCCTAGGAAGTCTAAATTTTGTATAAATTATGCCTATGATAGTCCCATTAAAATATCCCAATATGGGTAGGACTAACAAAATTTTAGGTAAAGCCCCCATACAAAAATAGTTTTTAATTTTTTTGTTAATGAAAATCCAATGCAATGAGGTTTGGTAGTAAGATACAACCTAACATAAGGTAAATAGATTGGGTACAGGGTATCTTGCAGTCGAGCATACTCGACTTCAGCGTTCTTTCTTGTTTCATTACTGCTCATGTTTCCAAGAGTGACGGAGAAACAAGATCGAACTGCACAGAGATTCGCTGTATGTAGGCAAGATCACCGTTACTACCGAGGCGACTGGTTACCGAAGTGGCTTCGTGCAAATGCAGCCTTAACATAACGCTTAGCTTTAAATGCAATTCCATTGTGTACAGTTGGCAGCCTAGATTTAAGGGAATAAATTAGATATCGAAGAGCTAAATCACTCCCAGCGCTGTTTTCTGATCGCTACAACAATATGTAGCCGATGAGGTGTTCAGTACTTGGATAGGATATATCGGTTTGTATTTATGTTGCCTTTTTAAATAACAAATTAAAGAAAATACAACTAAAAAAAAAGCGAACATAGAGGAGAAAAAAAGCACTACAAAACATTTATGTCCAATTAAAATAGGCAGTGTTACTCCGTTTTTTTTTTTTTTCCTTTTTGCTATTTACATATTTGCACACAAAGCATTGCCAACTGCCTTAATTTTAATTTTTTCCATTGAAAAGAAGCAAAAAAAAAAAAAAAAAAAAGAAATAAATAAAAGAAAACACATAGTAAGGCACACAAACTGGAAAATGTAAAAAAGAAAAGAAAATCATAGAAGGACTATCAAAGTAAAGGAACTAAAAAACCTGAGACAAACGGCACAGCACAGAGCACAGCGTGTACAGTACAAGTTAGACCAACAAACGATTTGTTTGCCTGAGTTGTGGTTTTACAACACTGGTAAAAATAGTCAAACAAGGAGCATGGAGCAGTTATGTACGCCAGTGGACAATATGTACGATAAAAAGCGCAAACAACAAAAGAAATTAAATGCCTGGAAGGCATTTCTGAAGCAATACGAAATATAAAAAAAGGAGCTAAAAGCAGGCAAAGGCATGTTAAATAAGAAAAAATGTTTTTTTTTTTCTTTTTTTGTTATAATAAAAATGGAAAAAAGAAAAGAGCGGAAGAACGGACATGCGAAAGCAAAAATATTAAACAACAACAAAATAAAAAAAAAAAAAGAAGTTTACATTTAAAGCAAAACATCATCAGTATTTGCCTGAAACCACAAATTACTTACACAGTGCATGAAAAAGATAGCATATATTCTAAAGAAAAGAGAGAGAAATAAAAACATAGCAAATGGCGTACATATGCTTGCAATACAAAATGGCTTTGGTGGGCACAGGAAGTGAAAAGCGCATTTCGGCATAGTATGCCCGAATTCTTTGCACATTTATAAGATACATTTTACAGGCTTGCGAATGTGTGTGTGTGGAAAAGGGCAGTTGAAAAAAATAGCGCTGCAAACAAAATAGAAAAAAACCTTAAATGAAATATTTCTTGCAAATTGGCGAAAACAAGCTGACAAAATGAGAAACTACGAAATGAAAAGCTTACAATAAACACCAAAAATTATTCACTCAAAAAATATATGTAACATTTTTTCTTTGAAATTCTAAGGAAATTGCTTATATTGAGCGATGCTTTTAAATTAATATTTTACGAAGAATTTATTTTTGAAGGAAGTTCGTCTTTTTGAAACGTTGCACGAATTAGCCCATGGATCGGAATAGTAGACACAGGGACACTGTACTTATCATGTATTAAGCACAATGTGCATGTATTGAGAACAATCGTGCTTATTTTAAGTTTCAAAAATTTTAATCACAAAAATGACATAGCAAATTAGTGAATAACATACTTTCCGTTCTCACAAATTTACTCTCTTAGCATCAATTCATTTGTTTTTTATTTTTGTCTGTCGCTTTTAAATGTACGTTCTTGATTTAAGAACGCATTCTCTACAAAAACGAGAATCTTGTCACATCTTTAAAAAAATATTTCTTAAGATTAGGTTAAGAAGATCGCTTATGATACAGAGATCCACATGACCACATGAAACTCAATGACTTAATCAGTCAGTGTTAGACAAGTTTCTGTCGTATCTAAATAGTTGTCTAAGTAGTCGTCATATTAGCGTTTCACTTCACCTTTAAAATTAAATGACTGCACTCCCGACATATTTGTTTTCCACAAAGCTTAGATTGTGTGTGAAAGGTAAAAAGCAAAGTGAAAATGCATTCTCCAAACGCACAAATGAAGCTAATTCAGCAGAATCAGTGAACGACAAAGGCAGCCACCAAAGCTGTGAAGGATAACAGAATCGGTGTAAACTGCGAATACAAATCCGAAAGTACTGCGCGTTTGATGCGAAAGTGTCCTTAAAGTGTTAATTGCTTTCATATATGTTCTCTTTCTTATTCGCTCATCAGATTTTTGTTGCATTCTAACAAAGATGGCGCCTTTGGTGAAAAAAAAAAAACTTACCAGAAGGATGTGAATACTTGAATACGTCACACAAAGCAATATCTTGCCACATTACGCTTTCTCAGCCACAAATGTGCAAAAGAAAATGGTTATCAAAGATAAGATACACTTTAAAAATGGTTAGAGTGACAGTTCAAAAAAATAATTAAACGATTAATCGATTAATCGATTAATCGGTTAAGGTAATAACAATTAATCGATTAACCGGCAAAGATAATAACGATTAATCGATTAACCGATCAAGGTAATAACGATTAATTGATGACCGGTTAGGGTAATAGCAATAACGGGATAAACCGTTTAAAGTAATAAAGATTAATCGATTAGACGGCTTAAGGTTATAACGATATATCGATTAACCAGCCAAGATAATAACGATTAATCGATTAAGCGATTATGGTAATAACGATTAATTAATATCCGGTTAGGGTAATAGCGATTAATCGATTAACCGGTTAAGGTTATAACGATAATCGATTGAGCGGTTAGGATAATAACGATTAATCGGTTGAGATAATAACGATTAATCGATTAATCTGTTAAGGTAATAACGATTAACGATTAATCGGTTAAGATAATAACGATTAATCGGTTACTGTAATAACGGTTAATGTAATAATGATAATCCATTAATCGGTTATTGTAATAACGATTAAACGATTAATCGGTAAATGTAATAATGATTAATCGATTAATCGGTTAATG
The DNA here is from genome assembly GCA_018903435.1 of Leucophenga varia. Taxonomy (NCBI): domain Eukaryota; kingdom Metazoa; phylum Arthropoda; class Insecta; order Diptera; family Drosophilidae; genus Leucophenga; species Leucophenga varia. Next base: position 182,214 of record JAEIFJ010002335.1, on the reverse strand, counting down.
TTATAATGATTAATCGATTCTTCTGCATGTTACAAACTCCCTAACAAAATAAACATACTATTCCCCACTCATGTAGCATGTAAAAAACACAAAGTTTATGTGCAACTATTGCAAGAAGCACGCATTGCATGCAATATTCTTCCTTCTATGGGAAAAAAATAAAAATCAAGCAACATATTCACTCAAAGGCGTTGAGGCGTTAATCTGTTGGCGCCGAAAGCGGAAACTATGAAACTAGCACAACGGAAGTTCGCAATTAAAGTGTTAATTGTTGCAAATTCCGTAAAACAACAACCACAACAACAATAAGAAGCAAAATAGTAATTACAAAGCACAAAGAAGACAACAAACAAACAAAACAAAAAAAAAAAGATGAAGCAAATGCATCTTGAGTAGAAGAAGAATGCGTATCTAAAACATAGCATGACAGTTTGCAAATTAGTCTTTTCTTGGCAAGATTTTTTTTTTTTTTTGTAATTATGAGTTTAGGCCTTGTGCTGCATTGGGTGAAATGAAAGAAGAAGAGCAAAAGTGATAGAAAAAGTGAGAGACTTGAAATAAACTGAAAAAGACAGATTTTCTGAAAGACTACGATAACTCACGAACAGAGGAAATATTAGGACATGCGGTACATTGGCGAGAAATGCCAAAATAGGCGTAATCGGAAAGTACTTCAAAATTGGTAGGCCTGATGGTATATATCTTTAAATTCCGACATACCCGATACATGCATAACATTTGCCTTTCCATAAATAATAAAACTGTGTCGCCACACAGGCCATAGAAAATAATTGACTGATATAGACTAGATTGGGATCTTAGGTGAAATCCCTACCGAATTAGGTCTTTCTAGGTAAAGTATAAAAAAAAAAATGGGATATGCGTCTATTATTTAACTCTGGTAATAATGAGCTCAACAAAGATTGGGAACAGCTCGGTACACAGGGGACCATTGAAACATTTTTTAAAAACCCGAAAAGGGCAGGTTTGGAACGACTATTTAGACCCTTGCCATTTCGCTCAGCTGTACACTGCAAATAAATTTATTGCTACCAAGCAGCATTGCCATTCATGCTTATGCTTGAAATTAAATATTCCAGATTGAAATCAGTTGACAAACTTTCATAGTCTTCTAGCAAAAAAAAAAAATAAAATAAAAAAAAAATGAATAATATAAAAACAGCAAATTATCAACGCATCAAAGAATATTGTTCATAGAATAACTTGTTAAATATTTAATATCAAAAAGACTTAAATAATTCAAAGCAAATTTATGCGACAAAAAAAAAAAAAATTAAATAAAAATAAAAAACAAACCCACAAAAGAAAAACTGCTGAAAAAACATGAAAACCAAGAGCAAAAAATTTTTCAACTTGGAAGCACTTAGAAACGCATAAAACGTTAAAGGAACAAAATAAAATAAAAACGAAAAGAAAAGAAAAAAAAACCTGTAGAGATAGGGTAATGTTTGCACTTAACCCTTTATTTTACACTTTTTTCTCATTTTAGTACAAGTTCAGAGAAGGACAGTAAAAAAAAAAAGATACAAAAAAAAAAGTCTATAATTATTTGCGTAAGTCAGAAAGTGTGTATTTGAGTCCAAGTTCGGTTAAGAATTTTTGTAAAAAAAGAAGCAGTAAAATTCATTGAAGCAATTCAAATTGAAACTTGAGCAAACCACAAGAAAAAAAAATCTTAAGGAAGGAAGCCACGAATACTTAAAGAAAAAAATGTCAATATTTAAGATATAAAAATCATGGAAAAAAAAAGTGCCAAATCAAATACCAAGTAAAAATGCAAAACAAGTCTGGCAAAGGTAAACGCATTTCGACATTCGACAGTCAAGTCAACTCAAGTTAAGATGAGACAAAAATTCTTTTATTTTAGTTCACTTCGACAGCAAAATTTTCTTGACTGACTTTGAATCGTCATCAGAATTTTTTTTTTTTGGCTTGCCGGCCACCAACGCTTACGTTGCATGGTGAAACTCATCATCGTTGAAATATTATAATTGCTCAACCAAATGGAAATAAGTCCTGGCATTTTAAGTGCTCAGCGTATGAAAGAGCAAAGGCAGCAATTTAGATGAAGCTAAATTTTTTTGTTTTTTTTTTGCAAGTGGGTTGCTTAAAAAATGTTTTGAAATAAATATGAAAAGTATAACCAAGTTGTTCTATCTATTGCTCCATTTCGCTCTAACCATCCATCCGATAACCTCCTCAGAAAAAAGTTCCCAAATGAATCTACCCGAAATTATTAGGATCTTCTAAACAAAATTTTGTTTACACTGTTGCCAAAAAATACAAATGAGTATATTAAGCAGAAGAAGATATTATAGCTTCCATATAGAGTATATTTTCTTGATCAGCTGAAGTGATTAGCTTTGCTCATCTGTTCATTCATTCACCATACTGAAATTCTAGTATGATTCTAATCAGCCATTTTATGTTTGAATAACATTAAATACTAGCATGTACCCGCGGCTTTGCTCGCGTTTCTTTTTGCTTCTATAGAATTAATATAAATTGTTCAAAAATTCCCTAAACACGACAAATGCGCCCAGTTTCAAGTTTCTACTTCTATGCAATAAAAAGATGACTTTTTTCAAGGCTCCCATTAGGCCCCCAGATCAAAATTTTCTAAAATTCCGTCAAAATGCTCACCTGTAATAAAAAAATTTATATTGGGTCTACATATGGGTCCCAGGTCCAAATTTCGGAAATCTCTTGAACACCTTGAACGCTTAAAATGTTTTTTAACCATCTTTCAAATGAGCCCTGTTTCAAGTCTCTACGTCTATTCACTTCAAAGATATGGTTTTTCCGGTTTCAAGGCCCCCATTTGGCCCCGGGTCAAAATTTTCCAAAATCCCGTCTTGTTGCTCACCTGACTTATAAAAAAAACCAAAAATAAATACATTTTTTAACGTCTTTTTGATCCAAATATTTGGCTTTTCTAGTTTAAAGGCCCCCATTAGGCCCCGGGTTAAAATTTTCCAAAATAAATAGTGTAGCTTGCCAACGGTGAAAGAATTTTTCAAATCGGTCAAGTAGTTTCGGAGCCTATTCATTTTAAACAAACAAACATTTCCTCTTTATAATAATAGTATAGATTCCACTTTGACACCCATTTATAACCCTAAAATAAGACCTGCATTGCCATACGCTAAGTATCGTAGGTATATGTGGATTGTGTTGAAAACTCTAACGGTATTAAATCATCACTGAGTTCTGTTTTCATATTGTGGATCATAAAAACAAGTGTTACCATCTCACAAAAAGTTTAAGTCATCAATTAAGGATTAACTATTTAAATTGTTAGAGCAAGTTTAAGTGCTTGAAAAGTACTAATATGTTGACCATGTAAAAGTATTTCTAGATTTTGATACTTCTTCGGAACGACTGAAATAAATAAAAATAAAGTCCACACAATCACATTCCACATAAATAAAATTTTGAAAAATTATGGCAACGCTTTGTCGATTTTTTATTTTTTATACCCGCCACACATAGTGTGAAGGGTATATTCAGTTTGTCTGAAACTTTGTAACGCATTGAAGGAGACGTCGTAGACCCCATAAAGTATATATTCTTGATCAGCTCGACGAGACGAATCGGTCTAGCCTTGTCCGTCTGTCCGTCTGTCTGTCTGTATATTTCTAGGATCTTTTTTGTTGAAGATATAAAGATATAAAGCTGAAATTTGGAACTTAAGCCACACCCATTTTTAGGTATAGCCCCCATACAAACTTACCGTTTTTTTTCGATTTTTTGTTTAAAAATAGTAATTATTTATGAATGTATTTGCTCCCAATTGGGTAAAAACATTTCTTTTGTCATCCAGTGTTAAATCAGATGTGCCACGCCCATTTTTTGGAATAGCCCCCATACAAACTTTTCGCCTATTTTCGAATTTTTGTATGAAAATGGTTATTATTTATTCATGTATTTACTCCATATTGGGTAAAAACTCTTCCAATATCATGGTGCCACGCCCATTTTTAGGTGTTTCTTCCATACAAACTTACCGCCCATTTCCAGATATTTTGGAGAAACATGTTGTTATACATATCTGTATTTTTAGCTCAAAATTTTAAATTAATATTGAGTGTAAACTTGGGTGACCACTGATGATTACATATAAACTCTTTAAAGATTCGTGTGACGGGTATTAAAGCTTCGGTTCTAGCGAAGTTAACGTTTTTCTTGTTTTATTGTCAATTTGCCATACGAAAATAATCATTTTGAGTAACATTCGATTTGCTAACTCTTTTGATGTTTCAAGTAAAATTTTAAAAATTTAAATCGATTGACTTATTGATTTTTTGAACGATCAATTTAATCGATTTTTTTATTTGATCAATTTAATCGTCTTTTTTTTAATCGGTCAATTTAATCGATTTTTTTAATGATCGATTTAATTGATTTTTAATCGGTCAACTTAATCGAATTTGTAATCGATCGATTTAATCGATTTTTATAAACGATCGATTTAATCGACTATTTAAATCGATCAATTTAATTGATTTTTTAATTGATCGATCTATTTGATTTTTTTATACCCGTTACACATAGTGTCCAGTTTGTTCAAAAGTTTGTAACGCATTGAAGGAGGCATCGGAGACCCCACAAAGTATATATATTCTTGATCAGCTCGATGAGACGAATCGATCTAGCCATGTCCGTCTGTCTGTCCGTCTGTCGGTCTGTTTGTTGCTATGCGATCTTTTCGATGAAGATATAAAGATATTGGGCTGAAATTTTAAACTTAAGCTTTTCTCGGCAACGACTATGTTAAGTTCAAAAATGACAGTGCCACGCCCATTTTTAGGTATAGCCCCCATACAAACTTATCGATTTTTTTTTCGATTTTTTTGTTTCAAAATAGTAATTATTTATGAATGTACTCGCCCGAAATTGGGTAAAACCATTTCTTTTGTCATCTACGGTCAAAACCAATATGCCACGCCCATGTAACGGGTATTTCAGCTTCGGTTCCACCGAAGCTAACGTTTCCCTTGTTTTCTTTTCATTTTTGCTCTTCAGTTTAGAACTTATGTTTATTTTGTGTATCTTTGAAATTGTTAAAATAATCGATTAAACGTAAATATTCAATTTTCTTCGATAATCGTTTGTAATCGATGATTTCCCGTTTGTATATTCGTATAAGTCATGTGTATTCGTATACAGATTTAAAAACTTCGAAACCATTATTCTTGAGTAAAAATTAATTGAAAAATGTTTCGTATGACCCACATCATTGCTTTTCCTACTCGATAACATTTCGTAGAGCATTCAAATGACCAGCTTGCAGTCAGTGAATATAATGCGCACCTTTTTTTTTTTTTTTTTTGCCATTGGTACTTCACATTAAATATTTCAGCATAAATAATGCTCATTAAAAATGCAACAGTCCGGAAATATTTTTGAACAAGGCTACAAGAAAAATCTTAAAAGAAAATAAAAATAAAAACAAATAAATAAATGAAAAAGTTAATAAAGAAAAACAAATTAAACTTTGCATCAAAGAAAATTTTCGAATAAACTAAAAAATGTTTTTTGCTTGATTAAAGCCAATAAGAAAATCGCGTATATGAGTCATACAAGAAGTATTTAAGTTAATTTTATTTTTTCCATTTTCATAGAGAATTTTTCTTTTTATCTGAATTTTAGTGTGAGTTAAAACTGCAATTTCTGCTTTTGTTGACAATGTATGCTGAAGAACAACTTAAAGATGAGACTCAAGTACACAATATAAGATGAAATTGAGTCAAATAACATAACATATACATATAAAGTATATAATAAAAAGCGTTTATCCTTAGCGTATACTATACGATTGCACTCGCTACAAAGGATAATGCCAAGCCAATTAAATTGTTTTTCCCATAAAAATGCGCAAATTGGAAAAAATCAAGGCGCTGCGTGGCAGAGTAGGGTAGTGCATTCAAGATAAAACGAAAGCCAAGCACGCGAATTTTTATCAGAACAGACATGAGCACCCCCAAAAACTCTAAAGCAGAGTTGGGCAGAGCAGAGCAGCGCAGCGCAAGCAGTGCGCACGTTTTGCGCATTCGTCTCGATTGCAGTTTTATTTATTATTTTTTTTTTTTTTTAATTTTTTTTTTTTTGTTTGATGCAATCAAACAGGATTCATCAGAATACAATGTCCAGCGAAGCGTTATAATACCAATAGACAGAGAGATAGACAGACAGCAGACGCACTGCAACCAGTCAACCAGTCAGCCACCACCCAGGATGCACAAGTTTTGCTTGGATGAGTCGGCGTTTCTTAAACCAAAGAAATTAGTGTAAAACTAAAATCCGATTTGGGCAAAACAATGTGATAAAAACTGTACACACACATCCATGGGGTGCTGCCAGTGGTGGTACTTCAGTCAAGTAGCGCTATTTGAATGTTAAAGTCCTGTGGGAAAAGCTACATAAAAATCAAGGGATGGCAGCACAGCACAGCACAGCACACACTAATCTGCAACGTTTACTGATTACGCTTAGAGTTGAGTTTTTTTTTTTTTTTCTAACTTTTTATCAATTGTATTTTATCAAAAAACCAGCAAGTACCAACAATTTTATGACTTTCCACTCTAGTCTACTGGTTAATCATTTTTTTCTGTATACTCCTTCGCAACCACATTTGTTCTATTAAATTAAAAAGAAGTAAACTCTCAAACTCGGTTTAGAAAGAAGAAAATTGCGCATATGTATGAGTAGTTCTGTTTTGCAGCGCGCTCTCAAATTAGTTTCTTACGCTTGGATTTGCTTTAGCGCAAACTAAAAGTACTCAAGGGATGCTTAATTCGATTATAAAGGATTAGTGTAGAACTTTAACAGCGCACCGCACCAAACCACAATGGCGCATTTATGCTGTGAATCTTTATACATCATAGTTGGCGTGTTTGAATCGTGTGTTTTATGTGTTGCATAAAATTGTTGTATGATTCAACTAGAATAGAATTTAACTGGTTTGACTTAAATAATAGATTGCATGGATACGAAAAAAGATACGCAGTTTCAGGAGATTTTCTGTTGTAATAAATTTTGAAAAATGATTCATTTCGTCGTGTATTTTTTAAAATAATCTTTTTAGCAAGTGATTTAAAGAGTGATTTCTGAGTCGCATTTTCTTCACCGACTGTGATTTGAAAATCGCAGTGATTGCAAACAGTGATGTATATCTGCAGTACGAGAAAAAATCAATCAGCGATTACTGATCAGGTTCACTGTTTGCGAAGAGCTATACACAAAATCGCCGATAACTGAACATGTTCACTGATGAACAATAAAATCGCAAATCACTGTGCTACATGCCGATTTTTAGGTCACTGTGAAAAATCACCAAAGTGACTTTTTTGCCAACACTATAAGACAGAACCATTATTGCGTTAAGCCTCCATACATAAAAAAAGTAAAAATACTAATGAATGTAATTCATTGGCATGCCACAGATTTGAATGAAAATTTCATCCAATGTTAAAACCAAGATGCCACGCCCTTTTTTCAAGAAAATTGCTATATCTGTTTAAACTATCCATATTTGCCCATTTTATGAATGAATAATATTAAGCAGCTCGAATCATTGAACCCCAACCACCCCTTTATGAAATCCAATACGTCACTAATCAGAATGTGCATACCCAGGGTGTTCCGTATAGCCCCCGACAAAGTTCCTGTAAAATTTCGAATTTTTGTATCAAAATGGTTCTTGTTTATTCATGAATCCACTCCATATTGGGTAAAAACTCTTCCAATACTGTCAGAGTTATGGTGCCACGTCTATTTTTAGGTGTTCTAATCCATTCAAACTTACCGCTCATTTCCAGATTTTTTAGAGAAATATGTTTCCATTAATTACACTGTATTTTTTGCTCAATAATTTAAAATTCAGGAAAATCTGGGGATGTAAACCCGGGTGACCATGCTGATGACTATACAGGAGGTAGTAAAGCTTCGTTTTTTAACGTTTTAACGTTTTTGCTTGTGTAAAATCAGGTTGTAGCAACTTATGTCGTAAATGGTAAACTATAGTCATTATAACAACCAGCATGCTTTCAGTTTCTATTGGGCGAAACGTACCTGATTTCTGAGTCGCATTTTAGTTACCGACTGTCTTGAAAATCGAAGTGATTGCAAACAGTGATTAAATCGCAGTACGGAAAAAAAAAACCAATCATTCGCAAGAAATACTGATCAACGGACGGGAGGGTGTCAACTGTTCTGTCAAAGAGCTATACACAAAATCGCCGAGAACTGAACATGTTCAATGACTGAACCATAAAAGGGTCAAGCAAAAACACTGTGCAACAACATTCCGAACACTGTGATTTTACAAAATGAGAATCACACACTAAATGGTAGCATATAGCGCTCATCGACGAAGGTATTGGGTGTAGCTGGCCCCAAGAACAATTGTGATCCCTGGTTAAACTACAACAGCATCTTTCAGCTAAGATATGAAAGAAAATCAATCTCTTAGCATGGGCTATAACGAACTACGATATTGAACTCCAAACAGCACAGCCCTTAAAGCTGCAGTCATACACAGGGTGCTAAACGTTATAAGTAGTCCCCGATGCAAAGCTGCCCTAAAAGTAACAGTGTACAACTTTAGTTATGGTACAACATTTTTCCCAGGACCGACAAGTTTCGATGCTCTTGCCAATAACGGCCAAAACTCCTTTAAAAGGCCCAGAACCTTAATGCGCATCCGTGCCACAGACTTAATGAGACGAAAACGCTAATGACAGGAAACGTCCACGGACAAAGACTGGACTTTTAGGCATAGGGCATGCGACAGACCAAATTGCTAATAGAGGACTTCAACTCTAAGGTTGACGCAAAAACATTGGTTAACGCTGATTAAGAACTCAGCTTAGGATCAATGATAGGGCTCTTAACAGGTCACTGTAGACTTAGGAAACACGTACATGATAATGTCTTGTAGCAAGCTCCTCTGAGTTCACAACTTGTGGTAGTATGGTTGAAACACCTATCCATATTTTATCAGAATGTGCACCACGCTACTCCAGAAGCAGAATGTCATTGCTAGGAGGGCATGCACTCTCCCTGGAATACAGCAGGTTAGGAAAACGTTTACTCCCATAAGCCAAATGATCCTGGATTCATACAAAGAATCCCAGGGCTAGATTCAGAAATTTGCTAGTAAGGAGTACAACATATCTTTCCCAGGTAGCAGCGAACTAATGTTCCGAATAAAGCAATAAAAACTAATAAAAGAATTCTTATTTGTATAGTCCTGTTTTTTCCAATTAAATTAGTCTTTATTTCCCAACTTAAATGCTCATTCTCTTTACTAACTAAAACGATAATAATTCCAGTTTTTAATTTACAAATCCAAAGTTATTAAAAATATATATAGCAACAGCTATCAAATTTATATTTGGCTCAGTTCAATGCATTTTATTATGTCATAAATTGGCAAAAAAAAAAAAAAAAAAAAAAAAACACAGATAAACTTTAAGCCGATGAAAATGACTAATTGGACATTTTAAAAATCAACAAATACTTAAAATGCGAAATACTTAAAGCGAAGAATGAGAAAAAAGGGTTCTACATATTTTTTTTTTATAGCCACAAATAAAAATGAATTATATATAAGCAAAAAAAAAAAAATATATAAATTGATGAAAGACTAACGACTGATTGAAAGACTTTTAAGACGACAACAACAACAACAACGTTGGAATGTTGCACATGAATGGATTGCAAAAATATATACAATAAGATACAAAAAAAGAAAAAAGTGCGAGAACAGCATTGAATGTGCCTATACAAACTGAACTGATTAAGAAGCTTTTGTGTTTGCGATACCAAAACGAAAAAAAACAGCTAAAAGATGTCTACGAATATCATAAAAAGTCACTCATTTTGAGATGGTTTTTTTTTTTTTTTTTGTCCTTAGTGGACCAAGAAGCAAGCAAGGAAATCAGCTAGTTTAAAAGGCTTTTTGTGTATTTTTGGTGGGGCGATGCAGACATGGAGTTTACTTTACGACACATCGTCACGCTTTGTTGACATTTTGTCCTTTTTTTTTTAAACTAAAGGAATTTTTTTTTTTTGGATTCACAATGGACTTAAAAATTCTTTTTTGGAACAGCAAAATGCGCGCGTTTTGAGCTGCAGCAGAACAATGAGTCGCAGCATATCGAAGAAAGAGTCACTCAGCGTAACGTCAACCCAAAAAACATAAAGTGGGGAGTACAAGCAGCAGAGCGGGAGGAGGAGAAGGCTGTTTAAACTCTTAAGTCTTCTACATATGAACAATCCTTTTATGGTTTTAATGCGATTGATGGTCGGCGTGTTTGACAGACGAACACGGACACAGATTGATGGATTCACATTAAGCAAAAGCTGAACAACAAGAAGAGATTGCACGTTTGGCTTTTTGTTCCACTACGACTTCTTAGTTTTTGGACAAGCTTTATGGGCATTGATGTTATGGAGACGACAATGATTACTTTGTTAGAGTCTCTTTGCATGAGTCGCTTTTGAACTTCTGAAAGAAAATAACAGCAGCAGATACATTTTGTATCTTTTTTTTTAAATTTCAGCGCATTTCGTTTGTTCTTCTAAAAAAAAAAATACTTTAATAAAATCAGCAATCAAAGCCATTATTATGGCATAATTTTAACCATTTTCCAAGAATTTCGACTGCTTGAACTGCTACGCAACGTTGCAATATTTTATTTAATTATATTTTTGTGTTATTATCGCATTAAAGGCAAATGTAAAAAGGTATTTTAATTGTATTTTATATAAAAAAAAATATATACAATCAATTTGATGTTAGACAAGCACTGAGATGTGCTTCGATTGCCATCAAATAATATTCTACTTTTTGCTTTTAATGCCTTTGCAAAATTATTTTGATTGGCATATTCTTCGCTGATTTTATTATTTGCCATCATTATAAATTGATTATATTGCAGATATTTACGTAGCTATACGAAACTATAACGAATAACCTGCAATTTCCTTTTGTGTAGAAGATAAAGATAATAATCTTTAGATTTGGGTTATGAGAATTCAGTTAAGAGGTCGTTGTGAAATTATTATTTGGAGCAAAAAAAAAAAAACTGATTGTTGGGAAAGCATTTGTGTTAAGCAGGTTCTCTTTTAAAAGTATTTTAGGAAATTATTAACAGTGCAAAGAACAGTGAGTCACTTTAATTGTTTGGCTAACAAAGAAGATATACTTGGAAGACCCTATTGAATATGAATATTCTGCGCTCTGTATGCCGTATAAAGTAGAGCCCTGCATCGATTAACTCGAAAAACAGATATAATCGAGTCTTGACTTAATCAAATCGATGAGTCGTATAACTGAACGCTTCGATTTAGCTCATATTTTTACTCGAATAAACGAGTAATCTCTAAATCGAGTATTCGTAGTTTCAGTTATCCGACCAAAGTGAACCGTTTCGTTCGATTATCCGATCTTTCGGATATGACTCGAGTTTACTCGTCTATCGATCGAATCGGAGTACTTTTCGAACGGTCGATAACTTCGTTTGTCTAATCAACTTAACAAAAATAATCAATAAATTAAATTTTGCAAAATTTGATTGTTTTTTTTTTTTTTTAATTGATTAAATTGATATTTTTAAGTCGATTTAATCTATTTTTATACCCGTCACACACAGTGTGAAGGGTATTATCATCAGAAAGAAAGTTTGTAACGCATTAAAGGAGACATCTTAGACCCTATAAAGTATATATATTCTTGATCAGCACGACGAGACGAGTTGATCTAGCCATGTCCGTCTGTCTGTCCGTCCGTCTGTCTGTATGTATGCGTTTCATTCGCTCAGTTTTAAAGATATTGACCTGAAACTCGGAACTTAAGCTTTTCTCAGTCCTAAGCAGTTCAAGTGTTAAAATCAAATTGCCACGCCCATTTTAAGGTACAGCCTCCATACAAACTTACCTTTTTTTTTTTTCGGTTATTTGTATGAAAATAGTTTTTATTCATGAATGTATTCATTTCAAATTGGGTAAAAATACTTGTAATGTCTTCCAATGTCAAAACTAACGAGCCACGCCCATTTTTAGCTATAGCCCCCATACAAATTTACCGCTCCATTTTTGAATTTTTGTATAAAAATAGGTATTATTTATAAGAAAATTCACTAAAATAAATTTGGAAAAACCACTTCTAATGACATCCAAATCAAAACCAAGGTGCCACGCTCATTTTTAGCTATAGCACCCATACAAACTTATCGATTATTTTCGAACAAATGTATAAAAAAGTAATTATTTTGAAATACAATATTTATAAATTTATATAAGCCACTGATGATCACACATTAACTATCCCCCAAACCCCCCTTCCTTTTTTCTTTTATTTCAAGAAAATGATCAAAGATTCGTGTGACAGGTATTTAAGCTTCGGTTCCTCCGAAGTTAACGTTTTTTCTTGTTTTTAAATCGATTCTTTCCGTTTAATCGATAATTTTGTATGCAATTGAAATAATTTTTTTTTTTTTTAAACGAAATAAAAAGAACAGTTTAATCCATATTTCTCATTTCTGATTCTGTTTTTAGAACACTATACACTATACAGCGTTTTCCGGGTTATTACAAAATCTTAAGATTCATATTCTTTGACACATTCAAACATAGAAAAATCGAAATTCTTATATTAGTGATCTTATATATTGTTTAACTATTGTTTTATTGATGTATTTCTAAAGCCTTTAAACGGGACTGATAAACAGGATTTTGATTTTTTTTTTTTATAAATTTTCACTTTTAAAAATTAATTAGGTTCGGTAATATTGGTTTAGATAAGTTTGAAAAGCAATTAGAATCGATTTATCGATATTATCATTACCATTATCAATACCATACATATTATTTATGAAGTTTCACTCCCTAATTCGATCTTCTCAGAAGTTGTTAAGTAATTTTATAAAACACTTAAATTCGATACATAAATATAATCGATTTGTTTTTAAGTATCGATAACTATGAATATATGTTTATCGAGTAGTTTTCACCACTAAACCAAGCTATTTTATTGAAATCTTTTACATGTATAAACACTCAAATTACAAAAGATTTAATTTCTTAATCAGAAATATACAAAAAAAAATAAAGTCCTTAGATTAAGTGTGGGAAAACCTTTTGCCTTTTTTTAAAAAATGTTGCCCATTTTCATGGCTTTTTATCATTTTTCTTACGAACAATTTTACAATTGTAGTGGAAAAAAATGTCTGTTAAAATATTTTTGCGCTAAACACGCTAACTGTGACTACGCTTATCTTCATTTAAAACGTAGCACAAATTACTAATTGAGCTTAACTCGGGTGAAAAAAAAAAACACACAAACAAATAATTGCCCAAAAAATTGCTAAGAATCTTCTCCATTATTTTTTTTTTTTTTTTTTTTTGTATTTTAGCATAGCCAAAGGCCTGAGAATGGTATGCGAGGCATTTGTCTACTTCACGCCGCCTTATTACGTTTTATTTATTTTTTTTACCATTCAACACGAAGCTACTAATTTAACAAAGCGAGTCTAACTTCAAAATCAAGTCACTGCGAGAGAGCAAATGACTTCAAGAAAAATGAGCTAAAATAAATAAAAAAATGAAGCCAAATTATATATTTTTGTACAATTTACAATTAACGTATCAAATCAGTTGCTTGTGCTAAACTAAACTAAATCTAATTACTAACGAGAAAGATTGAAATAAAAACCCAAACCAAACTAAAGCAAACCAAACTAAGTGCAACGAATGCAACTCTCTGAAGTGAAGAACGCTAAATCCAAGCGAGTGAAGCTTCAAAAGCAAGCATTCACATGCTGCAAGGCACAAAAGAAAAAAAAATAAATGTGAGGCATGAAAAAGCAGCAAGAAAAATACCGCAGCCGCAACACGAAAAATGTATTTAGTTGGAGAAAAGAAATAGCAAAAAAAGCCTACACCCAAACCGCGACTGTGGCAGCAACACCAAGCAACATTGTCGTTGTTGTTGATGGTGTGTGTTGTGTTGGGTTGGTACCACCAGCAAAGCAGTGGCAGTGGCAACTGAGGCAGCCTACTTCCGACAGCTGCTTGGGGCGCATTCGTAGTGCTCAAAATGAGAATACAGCGCGTCTGATGGTGTCGACGATGTTGACTGCTGCTGCTCCTACTCCTGCTCTACTGCCTAGTCACCTTTATCCCATTCCATCCATCTGTGTGTCCAGTTGTCTTTAGTCCATTCGTCAGTGTGCAACCGCAGCAGACCGCATAATAGTTTTGCTCGTTGTCCAACTGTCCGCTCGCGTTTTTTTGTTTTGTTTGACGCGCTAATAAGCGCGCTTGCTGTTACAAAAAAGGAGCTAAGACAAGCGATAGTTTTTTACTTTTGGCTAACAATGTTGCCTTGATACGCTGCAAAGTAATAAAAGATACAAAATGTATCTCAATGTAGCAGTTAGGTTCAAAAAGTATCTAAGTAAAATATTTAGTTAATAACTGCAACTAGAACACTGAAGAAATCGATTAACGATTGCTCAAATAATCGAACCGATAGCAATATCAAGCTGTCGAAAGCAGTCTCTGGTATAGATACATTTTTTAATAGATCGATTAAATCGGTTATTTTATGTGACGAAAAACACAACTCCTGTGGAAATATAACCCAAGTCCAGACAATTGGTAATTGTAACACTCAAATTTAATCGAGCACCCCTAAGCGATTTTTTTAAACATCGATTTGATTAGATTATCAAAAAAAAAAAAAAAAACTATTCTACTTTTTCGATTAATCGTTTTTTTTTTTTTTTTCAAAAACAATAGCCAAGTTGTAACTCTTAAATTTAAACAAACAGCGAGTAGCCGTGTGCATTTGTTGGAAAACATCAATTAAAATCGATTTTTATAAATATCGATTTTTTTCGATTAATCGATTCTTTAAGTTTCAAAGAGCAAAAAATGGATCACCTCTTTTTCTCGATCTTTACAAAAACGATTAATCGGAAAAACTATGTTTTCTTTTCAATTAATCGATCGATTTAAAAATATTCTCTGGACAATGATATTTTTATACGCTGCAAAGTAATAAAAGATACAAAATGTATCTGAATGTAGCAGTATGGTTTAAAGTATCTGATTCCATGGTTTTTAAACATCGATTTAAACCGATTCTCAAAAATTTCAATTTTTTCGATTAATCGTTTTTTTCTTAACAATTGCTAAGATGTAACTCTTAAATTTACACTAATGCTTAAAAACAACTATATAAATCGATTATCTGTACATAAATTTATCCGATTAATTGTGTTGTTTTTCGATTAATCGATTCATTACAATTTCAAAGATCAAAAAAAGCTACAAGTTTTCATCTCCATCCTCTTAATATAATTGATTGATTGCCAAAATCGATGTTTTCAAGCAATCGATTCATTTCGATTAATCGATCGATGTAAATCGATTCTCTGAATATAAATTTTTTTCGATTAATTGATTTTTTAACAATTTCAAAGAGCAAAAAATTGAATACCTCTTCAACTCGGTCCTTAAAAAAAATCGATTCATAGGAAGAAATCGATGTTATCAAGCAATCGATTCATTTCGATTGATCGATCGATGTAAATCGATTCTCTCAATATGCATTTTTTCCGAATTATCGATTTTTAAACAATTTCAAAGAGCAAAAAATGGAAGCACCTTTTCAACACCATCCTTAAAAAAATTGATTAATCGAAAAAAAACGATGTTTTCAAGTTCCAAAGTAAGTAACAGTTTAAAAAAGGTACACTTCTTCATCTCCTTCTTTAAAAAATAATCGATAAAATGATAAAGAATCGATGTTTTCAAGCAAACGATTATTTTCGATTAATCAATCGTTTGGCAGACTATTAATTTTACAGCTCATAAGAAGTTACTCTTTTTTAATTATCTCATACGCCATTATACACCACAAATACCCAGTTCCAAATTATATATGAAGGGTATCAATGAGAGCCATGTGGCTTGGCATAGAATTGCAACCAAAAAAAGTTGAAAAAAAAAGTAAAAGTGAGAAACTGCACTGGTTCTGTTCTGTTCTGTTCTGTTTCTATTCTAGATGACTCTACCACACTGCCAGTACCAGTGCCAGTCTTGCTTCCTTTAACTTGTTTTTATTTCTTGTGCAGCAGCAGTTTTTCGCGTGGAAAATAAATACCAATCTACATAAAAGTGGAAACTAAATAAAACAAGCGCGCAACAGCCTCACCTCAACTCAACTGAAAAGCAAAAAAAAAAAAATAAAATAAAATAAAAAAAACCTGTATGCATACAAAATAAATGAAAAAAAAAAAAACAGTTTTTTTTTCATTGCTTTAAAAAATCAACAAAAATAAGTTTTAAACTAAGAAGAAAAACCTCACTTCACATTTAAAAGAAAGAAAGAAAGAAGTCCAAGCGGAAACGGCACACAAGTTGCAAGTTGTGGTTACAATTTAGCTGAGTGCAACAGCGACTGGCACATTTCTATTTTAGACCTCTTTTTTTTTTTCATCTTCTATTTTTTTTTTTTTTTTTTTTTTTTTTTGCAAGCGCTGCATACAAAGCAAAGCAATTGGTCGAAATAATAGGGTGCAAATGGCATGAAATACTACTTCACTAAATGGCTAAACCAAACAGCCAGCCAGGTAGATTCAGGCCAAGTCAAATTGAATGAGCCAAAAAAAAAAAAAAAAATGAAAAAAAAGGAAAAATAGCAAACATTTCATGGCTTAAATGAATTTGAAATGTAAAAATGCTGAATGAGTTCAAAGAACTGAAATGCTCAGCCATAGCTGCAAATAAATAGAATAGTCCATAGTAATGCATAAAATTATTCATTAGCCTTAAGTGAGTGTAAAATGTTGCGCTGATTTGGATTTGAAAAGTCTAATTATGAAATTCTTTTTGAATTGGAAAAAACCAGTACTTGTGAGTTTAAGTGAATTGAAATAATTCAATAATAGCTAATTTCCACTAGCGTTCGCGATAGCATCAAGTTAACGCAAACGCAGACGCTAGTGAAAATGGGTCATAAAACACTTTTTTTAGGAAAAAAATCAAGAACAACTTAAATATGAAAAAATTTAGTAAACACTATTGACAACTCATTAGTTTCCGATAAAAGTTATGCAATAACAAAAAAACTTATCGATAACATTTAATTTATATAAATCGGACCGAAAATTATCGCCTCATTGAATCCATAATTATAATAAAAAAAAAATTAAAGATATGAGTGGCACAAACAATTTACAAAACTTCTATTCAAGATCGCTCAAAATAGTCATTCACATTTAATAGCTTAAAGTTTGACTCCCAGGACTGAACATAGATATACAAAGTACATTTAATTTCTAGAATCTCCAATCTATACAACACTCTCTCGATTGAATTCACAATGAATGCATGTTGGTACCAATAAGAACTTATACGGTATGGAAACTTCTCAAAATGTATCGATACTTTTCGATACTTTAAAATATTGAATATGTCGATATATCGAGTTTAATCATTTTCTTTAGTAAAGAACAAAAAAGAATTGAATGCTGTTTGGTAC
Organism: Leucophenga varia; assembly: GCA_018903435.1. NCBI lineage: Eukaryota > Metazoa > Arthropoda > Insecta > Diptera > Drosophilidae > Leucophenga > Leucophenga varia. The sequence continues at coordinate 164,636 of JAEIFJ010002335.1, read as the reverse complement.
CGATTAGAATCGATTAGGTATGGTTAATTCTCGAAATATAAGTATCGATATTTATCGATACTCTAAAAAATCGAAAATATGTATTAAAAATACGAAAGTAAAAAAAAAAAATAAAATAATCAAAGCAAAAGAAAAAGGTTAGACAAAATTTTGCTGTAACTTAACTCTTCTAACAGTATGTTGAGCACATTTAATAGACGTCTATATTTTACGAAACATCATTTTATCGATATTTGTTTCTTTTTAATCAAAAAAATATATACTATATATTGAGTTCCAGAGTATCGAAAAATATCGATATTTTATGATTTGTTTAAGCCCCAAATGAGTCGTTTAATATAACATATACAGCTAAGCTGATGCTGTTGTCTCTGATGTCTACTCTGGTCAATAGTGTCTAGTTTAATTATGAGATTATTACGTAAGTTTGTGTCGTAATGATACACAGACTTCATGATTTTGGCTTATAATAAACAAATGCTTCTTCACTTTTCCTGCTCATTTACGTATACATCGACGAAAAGGGTGAAAGCTTCTCATTATCGATTATTTATATATCGATATTTTAAATTCATCACTGGTATCGATATACTTCGATATTTTAAAACTATCGATAGATTATTTGCATGTGTTCATTCTAGCATTTTCTTATAAGAGATCCTTAACGGATTTCTTGTTAAATTTAAGAAATGTGTTAAACGGTTTCGATAACTTTTTTGAACTCGATTATAAGCGCAATAGTAGTAAGTAAAACGATTATTAATCGGAAAGAATCGATTATAAAATTTTTTTTTTTTTTGTTATCTCTTTATTTTATTAATTTTTTTTTCTTTTTTATACCCGTTACACATAGTGTAAACGGGTATATTCGGAGTTTGTCAAAAAGTTTGTAACGCATTGAAGGAGACATCGGAGACCCCATAAAGTATATATATTCTAAATCAGCTCGATGAGACGAATCGATCTAGCCATGTCCGTCTGTCTGTCTGTCCGTCTGTCCGTCTGTTTGTTGCTATGCGATCTTTTCGATGAAGATATAAAGATATTGGGCTGAAATTTTAAACTTAAGCTTTTCTCGGCAACGACTAGGTTAAGTTCGAAAATGGGAGTGCCACGCCCATTTTTAGGTATAGCCCCCATACGAAACTTATCGATTTTTTTTCGATTTTTTTTTAAATAGTAATTATTTATGAATGTACTCGCTCCCAATAGGGTAAAAACATTTTTGGTCATCCAGGGTCAAAACCAAGACGACACGCCCATGTAACGGGTATGTTCAGCTTCGGTTCCACCGAAGTTAACGTTTTTCCTTGTTTTTTCTTTTTGCTCTTTCCTTTTAAATGGTCTAAAAATCGATTAATCGAAAAAAGTAGATTTTGATAGAATTGATTTGAATCGATGTTTTTAATTAATTGAGCAAATCTAAAGCGTAGAAAACAGATGTCGAATATATTTTTTAAACTTAAAAATAAATCTATACTTATAGTTTTTTTTAATGCATAAAATATTGCACCTTTATTATTTCGGCACAGATATAAAAGTAATTTCAACTTAATTTTATTATTACAAATTTTTTTCCTCGTTATTTTTGCTCCTGAACAAAGCAAAATATTTCTTTTATTTGAACAAAACTTTTCTAATTAAACTAAATTTTTTTTTTTTTACGCTCTCAAAAGATTTCAGCGACTCAAATCAATTATTTTAATCAATTTTAACACCTTCCTTTCACAACAAAATCTCAACGGATTAAAAAGAAATCATTGTCGCTTCATTTTGTAGTTTCCAGTTTTTTTTTCTTTACTTCAACTCTAAAATTTTAATTATAAAGATTAAACACGGCTAGAAATCAAAAAAGGGCGAGAGTTTGTATTATAGGAAAAAAAAATCGTGGAGAAAAAAACTAATCTGCCATAACAAACTTAAAATAATAATATAAAAGAATTTTTATTGAAATAATAGCAGCAGTTGTGGTCGGCGTTGAATGAAGTTGAATAGCAGAATTTAGAGTTATGTAAAAAAAAAAAAAGAAAATATTAAACCTGAAGAAGAGCTAAAAAATAAAGCAAAATCACTCACAAACCTGAAGCTTCTCTTTCTGCTTCATATTTTTAGGTTTTTTGTGAGCTTTTGATTCGAGGCGTGTACATCAAAGGCGCCTCTTGGTTTGCTTTTTTTTCTTTTCTTCTAAATAAAAAAAGAAGGAGAAAAAAATTGCTGCAACTATGAGATCAGAGTCGCTTCTAATTGAAATGTTCCGCACAATATTTCGCTTTGCCACCTGCTCAACTTGACTCGTCTCGACTCGATACGTTGTTGTGCAGTTTTAGTCTGAGCTATCCGTCCATCCATTTTTTTTACTTCAAAACGTCAGCACCCAACTAAAATAATATAAAAAGAGTGAAAAAAAAAAAACAACTTTATACAACTATCATTCAGCAGATTATGAACAGCTTGGGCTTGGTCTTAGCTCAGCAGCAATGTCGACGGTTTAACGTTGTACATATTTTTGCAATTCAAGTGAAAATCAGCGAAAGAAAAAATTCACAGCTTGAAAAAAAAAAAAAAAAAAAAAAATAGTTCACAGTACTAAAGGCAAATGGTAAGAAAAACTATGATGAAAATTGTGAGCAACAGTCTTTTTTCTCTTTCTATTTTGCTTATATTTGGAGCACACCCAACTGTATATAACCGCAATTACGTGGGTCACTCGAAAAATTAGTAGTAAATGTGAAAAGCATATATTTACAAAGTGGCTATGTTCTGGAAAAGTGTGGTTAATACATCTTTTAAGGACTAAAACTTTTTATCTCATTAATTTTTCAAACTAAAGCTAAATCTTCAAGTGGCTTACTTCACCCCAATATACTTTTTGCTTGACTAATGCTCCATCTCTTGCTTTTTCACGTATCTAAACTGGGTATATATTCCTCTTTCAATTTAAAATGGTTTTTTACGTGACTGTTAGGTGAAAGCAAACACAAACACTTAAAAAAGTTGCTGAGAAAGAATTTCCCAAAAATCAAACTACCTTTGGATGAATATAACTCAGCTGTTCAAGACTCGTGGAAACTGACGCTGTATAGTCCACCACCAGCAATCTTAGTGATTAGAGATAAGTTGTGTGGAGTGAACCACTTGAAAGTTTTGAGTAAAATTACCGTAGCACTTAATTCAGCAACAGTTAGAAAGTTGCGACAGAGTAGCAAAGGTTTTAGCATAAATTTCTTGAGACAAACAAAAAATTTTAGCTCATCTGGAACTTAAATATAATTTTATTAATTTTCGAGCCAAAATAACATCTTCCATCTAAGAAAAAAAACATTAAAGCTCTGCTACAATTTTTTTTTTAACTGGCTCACTTCACCCTATCTTAAATAAAAAAATTAATTCTTATTTTGGATACCAAAATATTATGTCACATCTTCCACGAAGATTCAAACTTCTATCTCATCTACAAGTCGACTATTTCAAATGGCTTATATCACCCCACCAGACAAATTTTATACAAACTTTTATTTTGAAGCCCAAAAATCAAGCCAAAGTAACATCTTCCATCTAAGAAAAAAAAAAAACATTAAAACTCTGCTACAATTCGAGTTTTTTTAACTGGCTCACTTCATCCTACCTAAAATAAAAATGTAAAATTTTTATTTTGAATACCAAAATATTATGACACATCGTCGCGAAGATTCAAACTTCTATCTCATCTACAAGTCGACTATTTCAAATGGCTTATATCACCCCACCAGTCAAATTCTATACAAACTTTTATTTTGAAGCCAAAAAATTTGCGTACATATGTATTCCGGTGATGCTTCATTCTCAAGACAGAATCTACAGGTGGTAATAAGGTAAAAGACCTACAAAGACCTAAAGTGACCTGTTATAAGCCCCATTCTGAGCAAGTTGCATTCATTTCACCTAGAATTCACTGAGTTTTTAGTAATTTTTAAAATTATTATTCTGCTTGATTTCCGTATAATCTCGGCAATCTTTGCCCTATTTTCCTCACTCCTAATTATGTGGAACAAGACCGATTCCTATAGTAAAATTCTTTGGAAAATTTGATACCTATTTTACCAAAAAAAAAAACTATCCGTCTGTCCATCTCAGTCCATCTTCTTTTTCAATGTATTTATAGATCCCAAAGATTTTTTTTTTATCAACTGAAAACTTGTTCGACTTTTTAAAGACTAAAATGACTTTACAAACTCTCCATGTATGTAAGTTTTATACAGTTCAGTGCAGTTCATCGACGACATTATCAACAGCAACGTCATCATTATCATTATTATTATCAAAGTTGTCGTCGTTGTCAAGTTGAGCATATAATGACGATAATGATTAAAGAAGAAAAAGTCTCAATGCGATTATTTTTCATCATTGTTAACACCAAAGCCAACTCCACTTTCGCATAAAGTTTCAGCATATTTTTTTCAATATATATTTTTTTTTGCTTTTCATATTTTCTAGGAAATAATTTTCATTTTTTTTTTCCAAAGAGTAAACGCGCGTTTTTTTTCTTTTCTGCATTATTTCTGTAGAAGTGAACTGAACTAAAGCAACACATTCCCCAAGAGAAGTTTCCCTGCTTGTCAGTACAGTGTCACACCTGTCACTTCTGTGGCTGATCAGAGCAAACACCGCCACCGCCATCGCCGCCAACGTCACCAACTATTAAAGACTCAAAGGAGACGACCTCGAACCGCGACGCGTCTCAGACAGACAGACAGACACATACAGTCATCTTTAATGTAGTTAACTCTGTGCGCTGTATACTCTGCTTAACGTTGCTTTGTTCGTTTATAGTCTGGATGATTGGATGAATAGCTGCTTGGTCTGGTCTTTCCTTTAGGTCTGTCTGTCTATCTGGTTGCATGAATGCACGCCGACAAGGTGTGAACGTCAAATAATCACTTCAACCCACAAGAGAAAGCAAGTCAGGAAGTCTCTCTTCCACAGCTGTAGGTGTTTTTTTTCAGTGTAAATTTGCGTTCGTTCGTCACTCACTCACTCACGTCAAGTCAATTCAAATTGTGTTATTTATTTTTCGTAGGAAAATTCACTTGGCTTATCAAGTATAAAGTCAGCAAGTGTGGTATTGCTTTGTCAATATGAAAAAGAAAAGTAAAGAAAATAGGTGTGAATTTTCATTGAAAAGTGTCGCGTTTGTATCTTTCGAATTGTCTACTTCAAGTCTAGCGCTTCAATGCATAATTATTTTATTAAAAGTTTAGTTTTTTACAAATCTACCATTTTTTTTCTTCTGCTATTGTAGCAACTAAAAGTCTCGACAATGCTAAAAATTTCCGCCTAACATGCATATTCAACAGAATTTTCCAAACCTTCTTGTATGCCTCAAAGCGATTTATACATTTTGCGTCGTCTAGACAACTGAAGCGAAACTTTTGTCTTGGTATTTTGAGTAGCTTGAAGCGTAGAAAGCGCATCAGACTTTCATCAAGAAGTTGGCGAGGTTTGTTATAAAAAAATTTTTAAATAAATTCAAAAAATTTTTTTGAGTGTATTTCTATGCGTAGAACTCATTTCTTATTTAATAAAGTAAAGTGGAGTGGAGTGAGCCAATTGAAACTCTCGAGAAGAATGACTATAGAACAAAATAAGGTTACGAAATAGTTGCCGAAAGATTAACATAAAATTTGCTCGAAGTTATTTTGTTTCTATTCCATCTAAAAGTCGTTATTTTCAAGTGGCTTATTCCACACCACCTGATCTAGACTACAAAAAAAAACTTATATTTTTGCAGTCAATAGAAAAACATACATTTCCCTCAGAAAATAAGAAATTCTAGCACTTCTACAATTCAGAATTTTCAAGTGACTAACTTCACCCCTCTCAAATTTAAAATATAAAATTATACTTTTTGAACGAAAAATATTAAGATTGAGTACCCTTAAAGACTTATACTCTCTATCTCATCTAGAAGTAGCTATTTTCAACTGGCTCACTCAACCCCATCTGATTTAATATATTATATATTTATGAAGCTAAAAGATAAGCATACTTCTTTTTTAAAATGCAAAACATTCTAGACTTTTCAAGTGGCTTACTTTAACGTACATTAAATTCTTATTTTTGATGGCAATACATTAACACATATCTTCCTCAAAAAAGGAACATTCTAGTTCTTTTCAGAATTTGAAATTTTTATTGGCTTATTCCACCCCATTTGATCTAATCAAATTTATGAAGTGAAAGATTAGCATACTTCTCCCTCGAAGAATAAACGATTTTAATTTTTATTAAATTTAGTCAAGTTTCAAGTGGCTTACTTCACCCGACCTGGTATAATATGTAAAACTCATATTTTTAATGACATAAAATTAGCATATTTATCTCTCGAGGAATAAAACTTTATATTTCGTTTATAGCTTAGTATTTCAAGTGGCTCTCTACACCCCACTTGACTTTTACTTTTATTTACTTTTGACAACCTGCCACATTTACGACTCCATGCGCTGTATTTAAGAGTTCTTTTAGAGTAAGACTATAATTCTTTCACCTTGCCTACCAACTGTCTTCTTTTTTGTTTTATCTTTCTTTAAATATTTCCTCAACAAACCTCGTTTCAGTAGTTTTAACACCTTCTTTTTTTTTTCTTTTAATTTTAATTTTATTTTTAACTGCCTTTAGTGCATTTCTTTCCACAAATAAACCAAAAAGTGATGGTAACATAATAGAATTTTCCTTTACTTGTCGTCATTGTATGCGCTTTCGGCATTTTCCAATTAGCATTATTATTATTTTTAATTAACAATTTTATAACTTAATCTTCATGTAGCCAAAACAACAAAAAAAAAAAAAGTGAGTGCAAGGTTTTGCAACATTCTGCAGAAACTGTTAACAAAATGAATAAAAGAACGAGTGTGCATGTTTGTTAATTACTTTTGTTCAAAGTGCTGCCTTAATCTAATAATTGTGTTAAGGCGCAAACCATACCACAGACAGACAGACTCTTATAAAGTTTAACAGACACAAACATAATGCTACATGCTGTATGCTTTTGCAGTTGACTGAATGCAGTTTCCGAGTTACAAACAACAAATTTGACTAATGAAATTGCAAATGCCTAAAAGCTGTAGACAGACAAAGATGCGTGAAAACTAAATGTTTGCCTGGGAGCAGCTGAGAAGAGTCTTGAAGTTAATTTAAATATTTAAACAATACAAATGAAGAAAATCAAAAGAAAATTTTATTCGCTCGAACCTTTCAAGTGGTCCTTTTGTCTCATCTGGAGATTAATAATTGTGAACTTCCTGAAAGTTCTAGCTAGGCAAGATGATTTTAACTAAAAACTTTTGAAACTCTAGAAAGTTTGAGGAGCTCATCCGGCACAGGCAAACCGAAAATACTTCCAACGCGTCAAGACACACAATATACTACAAAATGGCTATGTAGGCCAAGGATCTCTATGCCAAACAAGGACAATCAGAAGATGACACCCAGAGCAACATCAGTAATTTTAAGAAGGATCCGGCAGCAAGAAAGACTCTGTTGTATTACGAAGAACGATTGCCGTGGCCTAAAAAAGCCTCAAATGATCTTGAGATAATGGACAATGGAATCCGTAACAAGTTCAAAATCCACAATTGGTAGGATTTAATCAAGCCGAATATGGAATATATGATTAATTTGACAGTTGTCTTCCAACAAGTAGGAGAAGAAGAATGCAAAATTCATTACCACTTCAAGTAATAAGTTTTTTTTTTTTTTTTTTAAATCTATAATCTTTATTTGCAATCAGTCCCTAAGGGGACTTTCAGCGAATTGTAATGCATAACATTGACTTTCTATAAAGTATTCCATGACTTGGGAGTTGTTATTGGGGTTTAAAATGGGGTGGGGGAGTGATGGAGGAGGGAGGAGGATTAAAAAGTTTATGTCTGTGGCAAATCCAGGGGGTGTAACCCCTTCAGTCGCCGAGTCGTTGTACTGTTATCCAGCAGGTTTATGGCCAGAGGGTTGACATGGTTGTCCAGTCTATCCAGATATGCCTTAGTGAGCCTAGCCAACTCCTGGCTTATGAGAGGGACTTTTAGTTCCTGGTGGATTTCTGCATTGGAATCATATGGGTGCGCCTCAGAAATAATGCGCAGAACCTTGTTTTGGAAGACTTGGATTCTTTCCCTGTTATTTCTCTTTGCAGTGCCCCATAGTGCTATGCCATACGTCCACATAGGTTTAAGTATGGCTTTGTAAAGGAGGAGTTTGACCCTTAGATTGATGGTGTACCTTCTATTAAGCAGCCACAGATGCTTGCGCAACCTCACGTTCAACTGGGAACGTTTTTGTGTGAGGTGACTTCTCCACGTTAAGCGCCTTTCCAATACCAGGCCTAAGTACTTTGCAGTGACGCTGCTGGGTATGGCCACGCCATCTAGACTGACGGCGGGGCAGTCTCCTCTTCTCAGGGCAAACGTAATAGGCGGTCCAGCTGAGTTTGAATTATGCTGGACCACCACGAGTGGGGACTTATTATTGGCTAAAAAGGCGGTGTCATCGGCATAAGTGGCAGTGAGCATTCTAGGGTCGCTAATGGTTGGCATATCTGCTGTATACATTGTGTATAGCATCGGGCCCAGGACACTTTCCTGTGGGACTCCAGCTCTGACTTCTCTTATTGCTGAGCTCTCCCTCGCCGCATTTAACGTAGAAAGATCTACCAGTTAGTTAAGATCTGAGCAGCAGATAGTGAGGGGCTGGTAGCGCTAGCTTCAGCTTGAAGAGCAATCCTATATGCCAAACCCTGTCAAATAAGTAATAAGTAATCTGGTAAATCTAGAGCATAGAAAGAGGTCCTACACTTCGAACGAAATCCAACAAACCGCTAAGTCAAGCTATGTATTATCGACTAGATTAAGAAATCTGTGATCGGATAAATCCAGAGTAGAGGACTTGCCATTCGAACGAATTTCAACAAACCAAGAAAAAAATCCACTTTTACCGTGGCTCTCTTTTAGTGGGCAGTCATCAGTTGCATGAGTTGAGTTTCAAATCGAACCTCCACTCTAAAGAATGACTTTAAATCCAATTTTTTTCGTCTCATCAGTCTCAAAACTGAGATTTCCACATTTGTGTTACACTCTGGTATATCGTGATGCAAACATTTTTCTCGTTCAGTCATGATGCTATGAAAAACACTTTTCTTCAATGCAGCTTTGTGGCTAAACTCCAACTTAAGCAATTTTTTCCTTATTATTTTTTTGTCTAGAAACCAACTCTTCTACTGATGAGTTGATATGTAACTCAAGCTAATAAAAACCAACTCCAGACACAAAAACAATAAATGCTTACATTGCATGCTGAACGTTTTGGCTCATTAAATACGAGTTCGCGCATATAAAACTTACAAGCTGAGAACATCATTTTAATAGCGCAAAATATCCTTTGCCGCCAATAAGACGCTAAAAAAAAAAAAATAAGAAGTAAATTGACAAAATACATAATCCAATTATAATAGCGCAAAAAAAAAAAAAAGTACGCACGAATGCGCGCGCATGCGCATGTGCAGTTAAGATACAAATGTATCTCCATATAGAAAAATATACTTATGTACTATAAATGTTTATGGAGGACAACATCATGCGTGAAGCATTCAAGGTAGTAAACAAAAATTTTGCACCTGCAATGAATGCATGATTAAATGCGAATTCGAATGCAAAAATAATAGCGCAGACTGGCATCCTTTATTGGAGGGTTTTTTTATTTAATGTAGCGAAACAAGTTTTGTAGCTCAATGCGATGCTGTGCTGCCAGTACTACTGCTAATGATGTTTAAGTTCTTGTTCAGTTCATAATGATGTAAAATCCCATAAGCGCATTGTTTAGTCTAGCGCGCGAAATTGATTATATGCGTGCCATGAGTTTCAAGTTACAACATTTCAGAGAGAGACTACAGAGTACAGCGAACAAAACTAAAAATGCATTGCATAAATTTTCAAAAGAAAATTGCACAAGTTACTCCATTAAATGAAGAAGAAGGCATCAGACTACTAGACTAGTGAGACTACACACACACACGCTTTTGTGCCTTTTTAAAAATTTATGAAGTGCACAGAACAATCAGAACGTACGAAAAACTCCAACGAAGACAATGACGATGCGATGCGAGCGTTAAGAATTTTTAACGCTTTAAATTCCTTCAAGACGCTTGTTTGCTTTCTTACCAGCCAGTCAGTCAGTCAATACCAAATTGGTTCGGCACTTCCCAGTCACTCTCATTGCTGTATTTTTTGATTCCTGTTGAGCTCTAGCGCACTTGCCTGCCTGCATATTAAGTAGTCACACGCTGCTGCGGAAGCATCAACTCCCAAATGGAGCTGACCAAGTTGATACGCTGACGTTTTGCAATGGTACACTGCTTCACTTCCACTTTTAAAACGAGTTCATAACAGACGATGACAGCCAAACCAAAAGCACAAGTGCTAAAAATTGATTGATCCTTAAAGTGCAAAGAAGATGTCTTGTATAGACTTTGACAACGTCTTGTGTTGCAGTGTTGCTGAGTTGAGACGAGCGCGTAACCTTGATGTGTAAACGTATCTTTGCTGGCCTAAGACTCCTTCTTGTTGTGCTTAAAAATAACTTCAACAAGCATTAAAACAATTTAAAATTCCAAAAAGGCAACACTAAAAATCAACATGGAAACATATGAATTTAGTGTAGTTCAAATAGTTCCATAACTGGAAGTCAGACAAGTGCTTACCAACCATCCAACGAATTTGGACTTTGTCGACCCTTTTGTGTTGTGAAAACAGTGGCGGAATGTTATATGAAGCGTGGAAGATGTAGCCATGTTGTTTAGGTAATATTAAGTTTCTTCAATTGGTCGCTTCTTCGATCGCAAGATTCCTCCTTCCTCCCTTGCCTCTTTGACAGTGAAAATTTGCTATGTGGATATATCTTCCATCAGAAAGAAAGCCTCTGGTATGAGAACTTCATATATACTCCGCAAAATTATCAAACATTTCTAATGGTGTGGTCTTCCTTGCAATTCTGTTAAAGTCTAGTTCTAAGCGACAGGATTTTCAACTATTTAATATTCAATCTCGTTTTAAAATATTCGAGGATCGTTGCCATTTCTTCGAATTTCCGAAGAATACTGCACACCTCATAATTAAGAAGATATATAAGGTTTCTAATACAGCCAACCAATATGATAATTAAACCCAAATGGATGCATGACAGGGTAAAAGCATCTTCTGGCTGTTAAATTTAATAATTTCTTTAGTCTTCATGATCAGGAATGGTCATTGTGACCGCAATCCAAGCAGTCACAAGCTGCTTTAGATATCACATACACTTACTTCCTGGAAACATGCAGTCTCGACGAAGAGAGAAAGTTCCCCGATATATGTTAAGGAGCCCGGAATATGCGGAAATGTTGCTTGTTCTTCACTTAAAAAATGTGCCGATGGCCCCGGTGTTTCTCTTGGCGAGAACAAAGATAACTGTATGTAACGGTGAGAGAGATACGTTTACAAGAAATTGTAGAACTGCTGATACTCTCAAAGGAAGGAATCGTGGTCATACTTAATATTTACCTAATTTCCCAGAGACTCGAAGGGCTACAAATCAACTTATAATTTCTTAAACCTTACTTAGCTAACACTTTGAGTATTCACTTTATACACAACTCAGCTGTATGTCTAGTTGTTCCCAGAGAACCCTAATCCATAGAAAGACAAGTCGTTCATCTATAAGTTGAGTCTCATAATGCAGAAGAGCCCTCTGAGGTTAATGATCTAATGAAGTTGTAGAAATTATAATGAAAAAGTTGCAGTAAAAAACCTCCTCTGTCAAGATTGACGTATTTACCGAATTCATAAGAAGAATTAACTGAGGGAAGAGGAGACTTACAGTGAAATAGTTTTTGACCCTCACTAACTCTAAGAGATAACGTATCAGGAAGCCTGGTATAATTACAAACCGATCGCTTCTTTAAGTTTTCGCATAACAATCATAAGAGTGCATTCTCATCTTTCATTTCCTCTATTCTCTACAAAATGTGTTCCTCTGTCGAACTTCAGTAATAGATCACCATTTAAAAAGTATCTTCGGATTTTTTACTTTTAGATATTTTACTTCACACTGCTACCATTTGGTCTCACTTTCCTTTGCAATTTCAGAGACACTTGCAGCGCCTTAATTACACTTCATAAAATCCGCACCTGTATTTAATTGTTAATGTTTGCTGCATTTGCTTGTAAGTAGATACAACTTTAAAATGCATTAAATTATCAAAGCGATTTTCATGCTAAAAACTAACTTTAAAAAGCAAGTAACACAAACTTTACAACATAAAATTGCATGACTTTGTAACTTAATATTTCTTTTTTTTGGTAATGTTTTTTTAGATGTCACTGTCGTCTGCTGCAAACAAAAACTACAAAAAACATTTTACATGGATGCGTGTTTATATGCATGTTGCCTGTACCTCCATTTTATTTTGTATTTCGCCTCTAAAACCGAATCGAATGATGAATTGCCTGTCACTTGCAATTTTACGCAGACAAAACATTGTTCATTTAAGTCACCCATTTTTTTATTTGTTTTTCGTTTTTGGTTGTACTCTCCTCCAATATGTTCCATCTTCCATCAAACTTATCAAATAACAACAAAAATTGTTTGGCTCATTCCCTACAAACGAACAAACAAACAAATATTTAGTGCATAAAAATATTTTTCATCAAAACATTCTCATTGCTTTTTGAGGTATTTAAACGAGCAACAAGAACTACAGAAAAAAAAGTTGACAAAAATATGACATTCCGAAGGAAGAAAAGAAGTTGTTTTTTTGGGGGAAACCATTTTTTTATGAGAATTTTGATTGCCTTTTTTCGGATTTTTTTATTTGAATGACAAATCTTGAAAAATTTAAATGCTTTTATGTTTGCTTTTGAGAGTAGTTCTTCAATTCATGCTAGACGCATGCCTTTGCATGCTGAGTGCTATGAGAACCTACTCTATTGTCGCTTTGGAGACTACTATTGAACTGTCTCCTATGCAGTTTTTCACAAAATCCTCATCTGTAGCTCATAGGTTTCAACGAGACCGCAACTGGTACATTCCAGTATTCTCAAACATATTCCAGCTATGGAAACATGATCCTCGCTTGTGAGATTTGGAAAAGTGGTAACCCAGTTGCTCCCAACAATTCTCTGATAGTTCACCTACCGTCTCAGGTAAAGTTGCCGTTGTCCTTAGACCCAACACCGAGCGCTCTGTTGCCATGCGCTCCAGGTCTTGTAATTTGAGATCCATGCTCATTGAACTCTGCGCTCGTCACCTTTTAGATAAAAGTTTAAATGGACCAAATATGTCTGATTCTTCGGTAGCCAAGCAGATTGGTTCAAGGTCATCATTTGTTGAGCCTCGGGGCATAGTGGAAAAACTCACCAGAACCGGTTCGTCGAATAAATTTACAGGACCGATACATTTTTGTGCCAGACAGATACCTTTACTGCGACTGACTAAGCAATTTTCTAAAAGAAACTAAAGCTCATCTCAGTAGGTCAGAGTTAAAGTTACTAACGGGCTACCAATCTGCCCATTATCACCTGAAATTTCGACTAAATAAAATGGATCTGTCTTCAAAGACAGCATACAGATTCTGTCAGAAAGATGATAAAATTAGTTTACATCTTCTTTATGAATGCTCGCCTCTAATCAGACATAAACTTCTTAATCCACCAATAAAACCAGACAAACTGCGGTGAAGCATATTTTTAGATTTCTCTAAAAGTCTGAGTCGATAATCCCTCAATTATACTAAACTAACCATATACCAGGCTAATGTATATGGTTAGGTCCGCTGTTTTTTTAAAGAATAGCCCACCACCTTTTGAACCACCTTTCCTTCTGAATTAGGGAACGAACAGGCTCCATGGTCCTGTCTTCATCATGCAACTCCTATCCAGATACGACGCCTGGCTCTTGGCGCAAAAGAGAAACCTCCACAATTCTTGATTTAGAACTATTAATAAATACTTTGTAAAACTATTTGTAGACATTTTTATTATTAAGACAAACCACCACCATTAGTGCTAGCCCGAGCTTCCATAGACATTGCAACCACCTTAAATAAGCAATTCTCCCATTGGAATTTAGTTCATCCTCATCATTTAAGTATATCTAACTCACCTTAAACTCAAACTAAAGTCTACACGCAAAAACACTTTTAACTCGTTTAGTTTATTTATGGGCATAATTTGTTAAACAAAAGGTCAAACTAAATGCGACAAACTAACATAATGAAGGGAAAAACTTCACAAGAAGAAGGGATAAACCATTGGTGTTGGGTTAGTTTACATTGTGGCCATGGCAAGGTGCTCAAGCGATGCATAATTAAGATAATAAAATATTAATTAAAATTAAATTCATGCATATGCATGTGCAAACAAAACTAAGCAAACAATATAAGCAAGCGAAAAAGAGCGAGAGAGAATGGGAAAAGGGAATAGGTATATCCCCAAGGCAAAAAAAAAAGGAGAAAAAATATGCTATAAGTCTCAAATTGAGCGACAAGTTGGGTACAAATATTTGCGTTAAAAAAAAAAAAAAAATGAAGTATAAAGTTGAAATTTTTTCGATGGGATTTGGAGCTGGGTATATGCGATGACGTTGCTGTTATTAACAAAAAAAAAAAAATGCTTGTACAAGTTAATTAATTAATTAAAAATTCTAATAGAAACGAGTAAAACGTTTAAAAGAGAGAAAAAAAATTTGAAGAAAAATATGCAAATTTAATGTCTGCATTACAAACGGAAATGATATGTTTTTATTAGATGAACAAAATTTGACAGCGAAGACACCTGGCTTTGAAAGGGTTCGCAAACACTGAGTTGACGAGAGTTGTTTAAAAAATTATGTTAAAATTAATTAAAGCAAATAATTAAAATTTTTTAATTGAAAAGTAGCTAAAATTGTTTCATGACTTAGCATTAAATGAATGGATGATGTAGATATTAAAATAAGTGTAAACCCGTATAAGGGTTCGTCAAGCGAAAAATAAAAAATAAAAGATCTTCGAAATGTCAAGTCTCTTTCCATAAACAGAGCTCTATAGAGCACCCCTTTCGAACAGCCTCTTCTCTACAAATCCACTCTTTTCCTCTTAAATAAAATGGCACTCTTATTAATGGTTTCTTATATTCCCAAATGCATCAATATCAACATTCAATGTTTTACGTAAAAAATATACGATTAAATTTGTTATAGAATAGGTGTGGCAACGCCCACTTCTAAAGTATGTCATAATTTTTCACGATCTCATAAATTTTTGATTTCGAAAATAACTAAAATGCATGCATACAACACTATTATGAATTTAGAGTACGTACCACCCCTCAATTTTCCATTAGGTCAACACTTTTGCCGATCCATTATTATGGATACTGAATATTATGCGTACACCTCAAATAGATGCAAAGATATGACCACCATTACCAAACAGAGAGAAACCATAAAATCCATATTTTTTTTCGAACAGAACATTTACTAAGTATTCCCATATGTTCGAATCTTCTTCTACCTTGGGCAGTTATGCGACAATTTCCTTCTCATTGTCATTTCCAAAACCTCTCCCTTATGTGGAGTTCTGTTTAATGGCTTAGACCTATACCATTTTACACTTACCGACACTAGATCAGATAAGAAATTAAATAGCCTCTATATAATCAGAATTAGGAACAATTGGTGTTTTTCTGGTTTGATAAGATTAAAGGTATCCTAGCTAAGATAAGGTAAATTTGAACGTATTCTACGCAACAAGTTCAGAACAACTGGCTTGTATACGAAACCAGAAAAAAGCTAAATCTCCAAGAAATCCTGTACCCAATTTATTATACAAAAAGTCGAAACTGAGCGAATTTGTATCGGGATTATTCCCATATTAAATTTAGAATGCATAACACAGAAGAATTAGTTTGGTAAGCTTGTATTCCCCCTATCCAGACTTTAAGGGGTACCCTCACCCTTTAAAATCTGCATAGAGGAAAACCGATTGTAAGTGATTACTTGACAGCTTAGGAGAGTCTAAGTTTCGACCCGACCAAGTCTTCGAGACAATCGGTTTGGGTTCATGGACGATACGTCATAATTCTCCACGATTGATGTAAGAAACGAAATTGAGCATATGAAAACTTAAATGTGGTGGTTATTTATAAAGTTGGTTGGGAGGTCTTCTCTATTCTTGAGATCCAATAAATCAAATGCACTCAGCTACCAAGTAATCTAAACCAGATGTATTAACTGTACTGAACTGCAACTTCAGATAACGCTAGTATTCCATAAATTGTCTTGTCCTAAATTGTCATGTCTGTCTTGTAAGAAACAGTTTTAATACAATTTCCCTTATTGGAAAACTTTCTTTGCTTATAATTCAAGAGCAATGGTGGGAACATTTAATTTCTTTTTTTTGGGCCACATGTACCGATGCTACAGAATGTAAAAGATAGCCTGTGCCCTATACTATAATAGATCACCATTAAATATTGCTTTTAACAGAATTTTCAAGTATTACAAGACTGTTTAAAGTTTTTAAACTATCAACCAAAAAATATTCCACATAAAAAAATATACAGCTATGTGCTATAAAAGTGTCGACGGTTTGTAGCTTTACGTTTTCGAAATCGGTCTTTAAAAGAGTAAATACCTCTTTTGGATATACCTCATTTTTAATATCAAAAGTACTTGGTGTTTTGAAAAACCAAAAAATATATGGTCTCGCTAAAACTGGAGAATGACTCGACCGATTTGAACAATTTTTTTTTGTTTTGTTGCTCTCATCATAGATGTGGTAAGAAAGGGAAAAAAATTGGAAAATTTTGACCCGTGGCCTAATGGGGGCCTTGAAACCGGAAAAGCCATATCTTTGGAGTGAATATACTGTACAGTAGAGACTTGAAACAGAGCTCATTTGAAAGATGGTTAAAAAACATTTTTTGCGTTCAAGGTGTTCAAGGGACTTCCAGAATTTGGACCTGGGACCCATATAAGGACCCAATATAGATTTTTTGACCAATTTTTTTTAATTTTTATCACAGGTGAGCACTTAGACAGGATTTTAGAAAATTTTGACCCGGGGCCTAATGGGGCCTTGAAACCGGAAAAAGCCATATCTTTGGAATAAATAGACGTAGAGACTTGGAACAGGTCTCATTTGAAAGATGGTTTTCGTAATTTGGACCTGGGACTCATATGTGGAACCAATATAGATTTTTTTGACCAACTCCACGTATTTCAAATTAATTTTTTGCACGTCTTATTTTTGCAAATAATTAAGCAAGACAAGTGAAATAAGGTATTACTAGATGACCCGAGCAAGGCCGGGTAGTTCAGC
The DNA here is from genome assembly GCA_018903435.1 of Leucophenga varia. NCBI lineage: Eukaryota > Metazoa > Arthropoda > Insecta > Diptera > Drosophilidae > Leucophenga > Leucophenga varia. The sequence goes on along the minus strand of JAEIFJ010002335.1, from coordinate 147,274 downwards.
TAGTATCTGATTAACTTCGCTTTAAATTTTTTAAAAATTAAACTCTTTTAGTTAAATAATTAATGAATAACCCTCGTTTATATTGTATTATGTTGAAATAAACACACACATCGCGAAAAGTGTCAATCAGCAACATTCTGGGGACTGTTTAGAATATTTTTGAAACAGGCGCTAATGGGAATTTGTTGTTTGTGGATTTTATTTTTGATATGCGGCGGCGGCTTAAAAATTCAAAAATTTTTTTTGTTGACCACCGTGAAATGCGTTGCATATATCATGTTTATATCTCGCGGGCTAATTATAAAAATATATATTTGTATTTTTTATTTGGTTTTTGCGTGCTCTCAACTTGATTTAGCTAAGCTCAACTGTCAACTGAGTCGGTCATAGCGCAGCATGTGGGTATTATTAGTTAAATTTTTTTTTTTTAAATGAAAGAAAGCGAAAGCTTTTTCCAAAAAAAAAAAAAAAAAAATCATTGTTAACTCATGCAAACAGTTCTGACCTTTTTTTTTTGTTCCATTCATTGTGAACTCCATCACTCATAAACCCAAAAGCGTGGCACATGATTGATGATAACCAGCGTTCATTTCGGGATTTGGGATTGAAGCTTTATCTCATTTTCTTTTTTTTTTTTGTTGGTGGTTTTATTTAGACATGAAAAGCTAAAATAAAATAAAAAAAATAATAAATATTTGCTTTCATTCGGCGTGCTGCATTAATTATCTAATTTAGATTTGCGCCTCAACTAAACTAAATGTTGGAATTTTTTTTTTTTTTTTTGGAAATATAATTTATGCATGTTTTGGATTTGTTGCTTGGACAGCTGAATGGATGGATGGATGGATGAATATTTCGTGTTGGTTTAAATGAATCTTTTTTTTTTTTTTTTTTTTTTTAGTCCGCCACGCATTATTTTGGCAGCAGCAATTATTTATTTTAATTTGTTAGCAACACACATTTTGTTTGTTCTAGCGCAGCTTTCACTCTTATCCAAAAAGCAAACTGAACAAAAAAAAAAAAAAATAAATAGTCAAAAATTTTTGCCTCTAGTATTTTGGCTATATTTGATACGCCCTCATTTCTCACTACTCTACGCTTCCATGCTGCATTTGCTGCATCTAATTTAGTTGCTATGCTGCTACATATTCGGCCTGCAGCATTTTCAAAAATTTTGATATGCTTTGATGAATTTTGACAGTTGAAACCACAAATTTGTTATATTTGTCTTTAGATATTTCGATGCAATAAAATACAACAACAACAAATTTAATGCCATATCTATGCTTAATTTTATTCCAAATTTAGTCATTTCATTAAGTTTCTGCATAATTTTCGGAATTTTTTTGTACACTTTGAATATTTTGAATATTTTCATTTTGGCCTAAAGCTAAACTCTAAATTCGTTTTGGAATGTTTATCGCATTTTTTTTTTTTTTTTTTTAAATCATCATAACATGTGTGTTCTGAATTTCTCATTAGAGCTAATTTTATGTTAGTTAAAAGGTTAAAATATTCCACGCATTTTCATTTCAGCTTGGCTAGAGTATGACTCATTCTCCACCAAATACAGTGCATATGCTGTGATTCATGAATATTTCACATTGACTGCGGTGCTGATGTTTCGCTTGGAGTTGTCATAATAAATGCACTCATGCAATTTTGACTCTTAAGGTCTCCTCCACTTCAATTCGTACAGCTTAAGTTACAAATTTCAGCTTTAATTATTTTAAACTGGCCGGTTATAGCCAAATCAATGAGCTGATCAGAAAAATATTTGAAAGCCATTTCCTTGAATCATTCCAAGCTATTCAACCACCTGCAATGATAGCTTAGCCAAACATGGTCTTCATAGAATAATTTCTCTAATTCTTCAAAATTATTATTATATTTTTTTCCACATCAAAAAAGGAGCATTATGCGCTACTTGTATGGGAACTGTTGAGTCCCATAGTCACTTATAACTATCTATTTTAATTCCAGCATAATAAAAAGACGGCTTTCATCACCCCTCCTTACTGTAGAATTCTCATATTCTCAGTTCAATGAAAATCGTTGTTTTATTTTTACTTGGTTCCACGTAAACGTATCTGAGATTGCTAGAAAACATACAAATATATATATTAACAGCAAAATAAAACGGTGGGTCTCTTCACCCCACCTAAACACTGTTTTTATACCCGCCACACATAGTGTGAAGGGTATTATCAGTTTGTCGGAAAGTTTGTAACGCATTTAAGGAGGCATCAGAGACCCCATAAAGTTATATATTATTGATCAGCTCGACGAGACGAATCGATTTAGCCACGTCCGTCTGTCTGTCTGTCCGTCCGTCTTTCCGTCTGTTGCAATGCGTTTTTCTCGGAAAGTTTTAAAGATATTGACCTGAAACTTTAAACTTAAGCTTTTTGTGTTCCTAGGCAGTTTGTATGTCAGAACCAAGGTGCACCGCCCACTTAGATATAGCCCCCATACAAACTTATCATTTTTTTCGATTTTTTTGTATGAAAATAGTTATTATTTAAGAATGTTTTGACTACAAATCGGATAAAAACACTTTTAATCCAATATCCATCCATCCAATATCAGAAGAAAGGTGCCACTGCCCAGTTTTAGATATAGCCCCCATGCAAACTTACCATTTTTTTCGATTTTTTCTATGAAAATTGTTATTATTTGTAAATGTATTTACTACAAATATGGATAAAAAAGCACTTTAATGACATCCAATTTCAAAAGAAAGGTGCCACGCCCATTTTTTTGATATGGCCCCATACAAACTAAGCGCACATTTTTCAGATTTTGTATGAAAATAGTTCTTATTTATGGATATATTCACTCCAATCTGTGTAAAATCACTTCTACTGTTATCCTATGAATATGCTTCCGATATGACAAGGATCGAGCCACTAAAACAAATAGTCCCCATACAAACTCACCTTCTTTTTTTTTTTATTTTTTCAAGAAAATGAATAAAGTTTCGTGTGGGTGGGTATTTGGAGCTTCGGTCCTTCCGAAGTCAACGTTCTTGCTTGTTTTTATAACGGTTTCCCTTAATGGTAATAAGGTCTTATGGAAAAGTCTAATATTATCTAACAGTTTTAATAAATTAAAAAAAAAAACATATACCTAACTAACTTTAAAACACATTCAAAAGTTCAAAAATTGTTTAATGCTTCATTTTTATTCCAATTTATATTTCAATCTATTTTAATTATTTATTGAAATATTTTTAAATTGAATGCAAAACTTTTTTTTTTTTTATTAAAATTTTTCAGATCATATTTTTTATTTTTATTTAAAAAATGCTTCCTGTACAGTTGCACTTCTCATTTAAAAATGATTTTTTACTTAAAATTAAAAAAAAAAAAAAAAAAAATTTAAGCTGCCAAAATGAATGAATATGAATGAATAACCATTCAATCAAGTATAAAAGCGATTTTGCGATTTAACAGAACTGGACCAAAAAACGAAAATTATATGGGAGAATCATTAATAACGATGGATTACATACGCCCGGAATTTATAACGCACGTTAAAATAAACGCAAAAATCAGTTATATATAAAAAAAAAAAGAAGATAGAATCTCTGTTCCGACCAAAAATATAAAAAAACAAAAACAAAAACCAATTTTTACATGTGATGTCAGAGACCGATACAATCGTTCCGAATAACGTAGAAGAAGAAGCAAAAGATACATGGAATGAGAATGTATCTGCGACAAAAATCAGCTCAATTAATTTAATTAGTCTGCGGTTGTTGTTGTTGTTGCGGATTTATACGGTTACTGTTGTACGGTGTTGCTCTTGACATTGCTGTATGACTTTTTTGTTTTTTTGTAGGTGTTGCATGAACCATTTACCTTGCCACTGATTTTTATATGCGTTTATTATTTTCAATATGACTCAAGCAACAAACCTATTCGTTGTGTTCGCTTAGTTTATTTTTGACAAATTTCAACTGTCTTCATGCAATGCGGTCAAAACGCTGCAGGAAACAATACAACAAAGTATTTAAGTCACTTGACATTTTGAAAAATTTCATTTTGGTAACTCTGGTCTCATTTATGGTTCTAATGTATTACACTGGTCTCATAGCTAGCAACCTTCAATATGTTTCTCATACGAGTTCTCGTATCACAGTTACCCGCCCGCGCGCTTCATCACATATTAAATCAGTTAAAAGCTAAAAAGTGCCGCAAGTTTATAATTCATATCTCAGTTTTGATCTATGATTTATGCGCTACATACATCTACGTTTTGGTTTAGAAAATATTTAAGTTAGTTGTTCTGTTTTATTTTCGTATGTAAAAAAAATATATTTATACTTGGGTTTGCTTAGTTAGTTTTGTAGATAACTTTTAGCGTTAAAAAAAAAATCTTGTAGCTATTTTTTGTGTGTTTAAATTGATAAATTTGTTTACATTAAAAGTTTTGTAAACATTTGCCACTGGCCCACTGATTATGCATAACCTAGGAAATAATCGATTGCTGCCAATTTGGGTTTTTCTAGTTTAGCTCGGATTCGTGTTATATCGCATCAAATATATGTATTTTGCGTGAAACTTCAATATTTATATCTATAACTCGTAAACCGTTGGAAATTTTGTTTTGGTATTTTAAGAATAATTGAGGATATATAATAGAGGAAAAAAATTTACAGTAAACTGATATGGAAAAACTGTATCTAATGCCTCAAAATTGTAAAAATTTAGGGAAATCAAAAAAAAGTCCACTTTTTTCTTCGATTTTGGCTTTAGTTCCTGAATATGCCAAACCACAATAGTGTTTTTCTAGTTAAGTTATAGTCTTTTATCATCAAATTTAGGCCAAAATGCGGCAATTCGTTCATGGTGAATGGTCCAATATTACTCGGTACCAATTTCGGATCCCAATCTTGGGGACGTCTTTGCAAGCGTCGGTTGTTCTCGCTATCGTTTCTCTCCGATTTCGTTCACGGTTTTTCGTATACTTGTCTCGCCGGAGCCCGTGCAACCATTCAAAGCATGTTTATACCTAATGCGCCTGACTATTTCGATGTCGTAATATAGCTGGTACAGCTCGTCATTTATGTGAATAGGCTAATCGTTGTCCACTGTGACAGGACCAAAAATGTGTTGCAATTGAAAAGATAAAAGCCCTTGTGCCTATTGGTAAAAAACTGGGGCTACCAATTTCACAAAATCCTCTTGAAGCCAGCTCTATATATCCAGCTTCATTGATATGAAATGTTATTCGCTTGGTACCAGGTCCATTCTAAATGGCGAATGCATTACTTAAAACCTCCCATATGAGCTATCGGAAATTCTCACGCGGATCACAAATGATGTTTGTGATTTGGCTTTGGACGCTGATGGAATGGTGGAAGAGAGGAAGAGATGGAAGAGATTTCCCTTCTGCTTAATCCTGGTTGTTTCTAGTCGATCGCCAGCCCCAAGGGGTCTAGTTCATAAGAATACAGGTCTGAAATAAGTGTTTGAACAAAGGACAGCAGTACAAGGTAGATGCTTACCTGTCAAACTTTCACCAGGCAACATTTGCTCCAAAAGTAGTGCAATTCACCAACGATTCGTCGTTTGAATTAAGGATTTTTAGCCCGAGCGGCATCCCATACATGGACATTTTTCTTGTATCCAGCCCTTTGCAAATCCCCAAAACATATCGACCACTTTGCTACAATTTTTCTTTCACGCTCTTTGCCGTTGCCAAAAAAAAAAAAAAAACTTCCATCGTCGATCAGCTTTTTCCTTCATATTTCCCTCACATTTTTGTACGTATTTTCACCTTTTCAACTTCGTTTCGAACTGCCCGTTACGATACATATTGCATAATATATCCCATGCGTGACCTGATAGGAAAAATGATGTAAATCTTAAAACGTTTCTTTCTTCTCTGATCTTTTGTTATTATAGGGTCAAACATGTCTGATACCTGCTTTATCTCTATCCGCCTAATTATGACTTCATTTTTCTCTTTCCTAAAATAGTCCTTGAACGTAAGTTGACCCAGACTTCAAAAAGATTCTGGACCATTCTTGAGACCTACTATTAAATCTTTCTAAAGTATTCATTGATTTTCAAGATTTTTAGTGCTTCAATTGCAGCTTGGCTGTCTTAAAATATTTCTGTTCTTGTAATTTCAATCTATGGCCACATCTTTATATTGCATAAAATTCACCTTAAAAGATACTAGTAAATTTCCCTAAATGTACTTTACCTTGTACGAGGTTCCAGTTCCCTTTCTCTCGAAGCTGAAGCAAGCTAGACAGATTGAGACTAACATTTTAATATACATTTTTCAACTTATTTTGTCGTAAAAAAAAAGTCTTGGATGGAATGTAGTGATGAAAACCAGATATACAGCAGTTTTGTTTCAAAATCTTAAAAATTTAAAAACTATCTGCGAAATAGTCATAAGATAAGGTATCTAATATTCGTTATAGTCCACACAAAATCCACAATCATTTACGACACTGAATATGCATTTATGGAGAATCTGATAAAAAAATGTTTGATTAACGATATCAAAGTGGCACATTAGACAGACAGACAGACAAAACTTCAATACAAAATCAGTTAGTGCCGCAGTAGTGGAGGAGGCATTAAGTCTAACAGCGCAACTTAAACGTCAGCCGTGAGTAGTGAAGTGAGCAGCAGCGGCAGCATCAGTTGCAACTGCAGCTCAACCGCAGTGTCTGCTGCAACTGAAGCGCATAATTAATGAATGCAAACACACAAATGAAAGCAACTCTTTTATTTTTTTTTTTTTTTAATAGTTTTCTTTCAATCGATTTTAACTCTATTTTTTTTTTGTTGTCTAAAGTGTTAAAATTTTATTATATTGTATTGTGTGATTCAGATGCATCAGTTACATTTTGAGTAGTTTTTTTTTTTTTTATGACTACGCTTTTCTTTTTTTGCTGCATTTTTATTTCCCATAAAAATGTAAACAAGTTTATTCGATTCCAAAAAAAAAAAAACTCTTGATTTGTTTCAATATTTCCAGCTGCTTTCGTGGTTATTGCACTTTTTTTAGTGTTTCATATCATTTCTTTCATTTTTTTCGATATTTTTTTATTGTTTTGCATTTTGAGGTAAAGTGGCATCTTTTAGAAGTTTTCCATTAAAAGCTTTCAATCTTACAACTGCTTCTTCAGCTGCCTGTTTCTGTTTCTGTTTTTTTTCGAGATTTAAGATTTATGATGTGTCTGCGATTTACTGCGCATTTAAATTGTGCACTTGTAAGTTGCATGTTTCATAAATGCTGAAAGCAATTTACTGTCGCATACGATTTTTATAACAAATATAAAAATAAAAAAAAAAAAAAAAAAATTATTATTATTATATACCAAGTTGCAACTTTAGTCAAGTGCAATGGAATGTATCTATGAGATACATTAAATGAAAACGGTTTTTCTTACAATAAATAATATAAAATTATTATCTAGTTTTATTGATGTTTTGCGTTAAGCGTGAGTCATGTTTAAAGTATGAAGTCGTTTGTTTTTATTCTGGCAGCTCTAAAATAGTGCTTTGAGAAAGTTCTCTGATATTAAGTAAAGTTTTTGTGCTGGAAATGTGATGGAGGTGTGATGCTGGAAATGTGACTGTTTATCAGCACTACACGAAAGCCTTTCAAGGCTCTTACAAGATAAAGATTTGCGCTTACACAAGATAACGATTATTGGAAAAAATATGCAATCGGCCGAAGAGGGCCAATGTAAAAGTGCTTTGAATGAAGCAAAGGGCCTGAGCAGTACCGATCAAGAAAATAACTCTGAAAACTCTGATGAGATCAGCGATCTACATGAAGGCCATTAACAATTTTATTTGTATTTTTTTTTTGTTTTTTTTGAGGTGTTTGGAAATCTAAAAATATTACGCTTATATTTTTCAAAATTGTTTCGATGAATGAAATTATATCGACTTTCAAGGGCGCAAAATGGATCGATACTTTGAAAAAAAAAACAGATACTTTTTGACTGCTCAAAGAGTACCTAAAATTTCAAAAATGTTTATATTGGATTTTAAGTGTAAAATGAGATTTGAAATAAGTATTAAGGTGGGGTGAAGAAAGCCGCCGGTTTATTTTGCTGTAAGTAAAACTATTTGTATATTTTTCTAGCATTTTCAGATATGTTTACGTCGATCCAAGTAAAATTAAGACAATTGAATTGATAAATTGCGACTTTAAAGGTTCGGAGGGGTGATGAAAGCCGGCTTTATTATGCATGAATTAAAACAAATAGATATAATTGAACATGAGACGCAACAGTTCTCTTACAAGTAGCGCCGTTTTGATGTGGAAAAAATACTTTTTGAAGAATTATATTATTCTTTGAAGTCTCATGTCAGAGAGTTTGCTAAGTTATCACTTCCAAGTGTTTGAACGCCTTGGAATGATCCAAGAAGAGAGGGCTCTCTAGAACCTATAAAATATATTTCTGAACAGCTCATCGATTTGGCTATAAACGATCAGGTTTAAAATAAATTTAGACAGCTCAAAGAGTGCCTTAGATTTCGAAAATGTCAATAAACGTTTAATTTGAATGTTTTTTTTTTAGCATTTTCAGAAATGTTTACGAGGAACGTAGTAAAAATAAGACAACGGTTTTCATTGAACTGATAGTATGAGAATTCTAGGTTTCAGAGGGGTGATGAAAGCCGTCTTTTTATTATGCTGGAAATTAAATAGATAGATAAAAGTGACTATGGGACTCAACAGTTCCCAAACAAGTAAGCAGAACGAGCCGTTTAGATGTGGTAAAAATACTTTATGAAGAATTAGAGGAATTATTCTATGAAGACTCATGTCAATCGTAACAATTGCAGATGCATTGACAGTTGGCTAAGCTATTATTTTTTTTCAGATGTTTGAACAACGCGGAATTATCCAAGAATAAGGCTTCATAGCTGTATGAAACCTTTACAGTATACAGGGTCCGCCATCTAACATTTTTTTTGAACTAGTGGTTATTTCGAGTGTGGCAACACTGATGTCACATCTGATTGTACAGAAAGTTAGTTTTATCCTTCCGCTGAACGAAAATGGTTGTGTATACGATTGAGGAACGCGTTACGATCGATCTTGTGCGCACTGTTTTCGGAGACCGAATTATCAGCCGAAATTCTGATGTCGTTTGGCCGTCTCGGAGCTGTGATTTGACACCGTTGGATTATTATTTGTGGGGCGCCGTCAAAGACAAGTGTTATGTGGACAAGCTAGCGACAATTCAAGCTTTGAAGGACAACATTCGCGTCGCCATTGCCGAAATACGGCCGCAAACAATCGGAAATGTCCTCAAAATTGGGTCGACCGAATGGCGTACTGCAAGGCCAGCCGAGGCAGCCATTTGAACTTAAATTCCATAAGTAACCGGAAGGATTGTACTTTAATATGAAAAAATAAATTTGATGATCGGATGAACCGTTTTGTTTTTATTGCAAAAAAAAAAAGTTACAGTGGGGGGCCCGTTATTTTCGTTCCGCTTCTCGATTTGGCTAAAGCCGGCCAGTTTAAAAATAAATTAATCTGAAATTTGTAACTTAAGCTGTACGAATTGAAGCGGAGAACTTTGAAAGTCGAATTTTTGAATGTGTACAGCAATAAAGTTTTTTTTTTACATTGAATTGTATCAGTCGCTGCAAAGTGAATGCATTTCAACAACTCCAAGCGAATAGTCCCGAACAACCAGCAGCATTGCTGAGTTTTAAAGAATTTTGGAATAAAATTTAATTAAAGCAGTTACGAATTATAAAATTTCTTTCAAAAATTGATTACACTTATAAATTCGCAAGTGATTTTTCCACAAATTATTATTTAGAAGATTTTTTTTTTTAAACTTATAAATTTTTTTTTTCTTTTTGTTTTTTTTTAATTTTGTGCTTTTTTCTTAAAAAATTTTACCATGCAAATAAATGCAACTTTCGTCGAATATATGTTGTGCTTTTTCAATTTAAATCATAGTAAAAAAAATTTTGATTATTACAAAAAATAGTTTACCTTTCACCTGCAGCTCAAAGTTAATCTCACGACTATTAATTTCCAAATACAAACCAATTTTTTTTTTTGTTTATACAAACTTAAAACATTTGCCTAATCTTTTTGCTTATGAATATCATTGGAAGTGTAACTTAAAAGCTTTTATGTGGCTTATCTTAATTTTCTCTTGACTTAACAACAATATTATTCGTCCAAAAAAATAATTCAATTAAGCCACACGCTGCGTTCAAAATTCATTAACTCTCTCTCTCACTCATCCAAACGCTTTTTCCGTTGTTAAAGTTTAATAATTTTCATTAAATTCAACTTCCGCCCCAATCTGTGTATCAATTTCGCTGTCAAAATGTTTGACAAATCGCTACAAATGCTGCAGATACATTTGTATCTCATTTTATATAGTCGCTCGTATCTATTTTTTTGGTCGCTCAACTTATTTATGAAGTTTTAATGCAAATTTGCTATTTTATGCGCTATCTAACCGGGACGGGACGTCTATGTATAAATTTATTTATTTAGTTTTATATTTTTTCAAATGCTTTTCATAGTTATACATTTGCATGTAAAGTGTACCTCTTTGGAATTTTATTTCAATATTTTACACTTTTACATTCGATATTTATTTCGATTTCGATTTCATTTCTCATATTCATTGGAATTATTGTAGGCATCCAAAAAACTTTTTATTTTGATTTATTTTAATTTGTAATAAATTACTTTCAACTTATAAATATTATTTATGCATATTATTTTCTTCTATTTTTTTGCTTGAGTCAAATAGACTCGGCATATATTTTACCAATAAAAGTAATATTTATTATGATTTTAACATATTCATTTTATAAAATGAAATATATATTTTTTTATTCGATATTTTATTTATTTTTTTTTTTTTCAAGATACTTTTATATTTTGTCCTTATTTTAAAATATTTATTTATTTATTTTTGTGCATATATGTGTGCCAGTATATTATTTTTAAATATTAAAAGTGAAAATTGCTTAATGTATTTTCTATAGTGTTGTGTTTTAAATAAGAATATATTCTCATGCATAAATAACATAAAATATAAAATTTAATTTAAAAGAAATTTTATAAAAATTTTTTATCTGTCAATTTTCTGAATTAAGCATATTTTATGTATAATTTAAGCATGGAGCTCTTGAAAACTAAAATTTTTTATTAATATTTATAATTTTTTTTAAAAATATTTGTAGCTTTTAAGTTAAATTTAAAAATTTTTGTTCAGTCTTTATTTTTAAATTCGCTGTAGGCATACAAAAAAAAACAAAGTCATACAACAACAAACACATTGCTTAGTTTCGCTGCAAACGCATAACGGTAATTACAATATACAAGCTCGAGTCATAAAACAACAACAACCATATTGTAAGCATTGCGATGTTAAAAAACAACAAATACATCGCAATTATTATACCCGCCACACATAGTGTGAAGTGTATTATAAGTTTGTCGGAAAGTTTGTAACGCATTAAAGAAGGCATCGGAGACCCCATAAAGTATATAATATTATTGATGAGCTCGACGAGACGAATCGATTTAGCCATGTCCGTCTGTCCGTCCGTCTGTCTGTCCGTCTGTTTATTTCAACACGATTTACTCGGAGACTACTAAAGATATTTAGCTGAAATTTGAAACTTAAGCTTTTATCGACAAAGACCAGATCAAGTTTGAATATGAAAGTACGCCACGCCCATCTTTTAGGTATAGCACCCATACAAACTTACCGCCCATTTTCGAATTTTTGTTTGAAAATATTAATTATTTATGCATATATTCTCTCCGAATTGGGTAAAAACACTTCTACTGTCATCCAATATCAAACCAAATGTGCCACGCCCATTTTTAGGTATAGTCCTCATATAAACTTACCACCCATTTTTGAATTTTTGTATGAATATGGTTATTATTTAGGAATTAATTCACTCCGAATTACTAAAAAACACATCTAATATCATTCAACATCAAAACCAAAGATGCCACGCCCATTTTTAGCTAAAGTCCCCATACAAACTTAACGCTCATTTTCGATTTTTTGTATAAAAATAGTTATTTTTTAGTAATGTATTGACTCCAAATTAGATAAAAACACTTTTAATATCATCCAATACTAAACTCAATGTGCCACGCCTATTTTTTGGCAAAGGCCCCACACAATGTGAGTTGTATCAGACCGTTGATCCCGTCCTATCCCATCTCGAAGTTCTATGAAAGCCACTGATGATAACAAGTTAACAATTTAAAAATACGTGTGACGCGTATATAAGCTTCGGTGGCTCCACCGAAGTTAACGTTTTACCTTGTTTTATATTTTTAAGTGTCTAAGCCAAGTAAACTAGTCAGAAAAAAAATTCAGTGCGGTGAAAACCTTATAATTTGTAAGTGACCACTTGACTGGTCAGGAAAGTCAAAGTTTAAAGTTTAGCTAGATGGTCTCTCCATACAATGCTGATTAAGAATTTATATACTTTTCATTGTCGTTTTATAATCTCTCGTTGAATTGAGTTTGTATGGAAACTATATACTATTTACCCAAAACTTCAATTTTCAATAACCGGGACCACCTTAACAAAATTACGAGATCGTTTAGTTTCCCCTCTCTCTCTATCATTCATTCAACAAGCCTGGTAATCAAATGTAATGTTTTGATGATATACATAAGAGTGGATCTAAAAAAGTTGTATGCACTCACCCCCTAGTATTGTTCTATATCGAAAATAAGGAAAACCGTTTTTATACCCGCCACACATAGTGTGAAGGGTATATTCAGTTTGTCTGAAAGTTTGTAACGCATTGAAGGAGACGTCGTAGACCCCATAAAGTATATATATTCTTGATCAGCTCGACGAGACGAATCGATCTAGCCATGTCCGTCTGTCTGTCCGTCTGTCTGTCTGTCCGTCTGTCTGTCTGTCTGTATATTTCTAAGCATCTTTTTCGTTGAAGATATAAAGATATTACGCTGAAATTTGGAACTTAAGATTTTCTCGGCAACGACTATTACGAGTTCGAGAATTAGAGTGCCACGCCCATTTTTAGGTATAGCCCCCATACAAACTTACAGTTTTTTTCCGATTTTTTGTATAAAAATTGTAATTAATTATGAATGTATTCGCTCCCAATTGTGTAAAAACATTTCTTTTGTCATCCAGTTTCAAAACCAAAATGCCACGCCCTCTTTTAGGCATAGCCTTCATATAAACTTTCCATTTTTTTCGATTTTTCCGATTTTTTGTAAAAAAAAACTAATTATTTATGCATATAATCACTCCAATTTGGCTAAAAACATTTTAATGTCATTCAATGTCAAATCAGATGTGCCACGCCCATTTTTTGGTATAGCCCCCATACAAACTTTCGGACCATTTTCGATTTTTTGTATGAAAATGGTTATTATTTATTAATGTATTTACTCCATTTTGTGTAAAAACTCTTCCAATATCATGGTGCCACGCCCATTTTCAGGTGTTTCTGGCATACAACCTTACCGCCCGTTTCCAGATATATTCGAGAATTATGTTATACATATCTGTATTTTTAGGTCAAAATTTTCAATTAATATTGTGTGTAAACTTATGTGACGACTGATGATTACACATAAACTCTTTAAAGATTCGTGTGACGGGTATTTAAGCTTCGGTTCTACCGAAGTTAACGTTTTATCTTGTTTTTTTTTTTTTTATCGGATAACATTTAATGTTGCCGCAATGCCCCTGAAGTTTCCCATGTATTTTAAATGGGAAAATAATAATTTTTTTTGTAGATTTAGTATAGAAAACAATAAATGATTGGGTGGCCGTTTATGAAAAGAAACATCGTATCCAAGTTTTTGCATTAAATCTACGAAAATGTGAAATTTTCCATATATAATAAATGGATACTTCGGGAAATGCGAGTCTTCTTATTTTCGATATAGAATAATCCTTGAGAGTGAACTCATGAAAACTTTGAACAAAATTATTTTCTATACATTTTTAGGAAACCCTTAACCCTAAACCTTTGGGAAAAGGCCCCCCTTGGAAAAAGGGTCCCCCTTGGGAAAAGGCTCCCCCTTGGAAAATGGGTCCCCCCTTGAAAAAAGGGTCCCCCTTGGAAAAGGGTCCCCCCTTGGAAAAAGGGTCCCCCTTGGAAAAAGGGTCCCCCTTGGAAAAACTGTTTCCTTGGAAAAAGGGTTCCCTTGGAAAATGGGTCCCCCTTGGAAAAAGGGTCCCCCATGGTAAAGGGTCCCCCCCTTGTAATTTAATTTTTGGCAATTAAACAAGCGGACAGACAGAAAGCTCTTTTTGAGGTCGGTAATAGTTTTTTTCGCCAAACTATATTCCATTTAATTTATCTGACAGAAACACAATACCTTTGTCTTTTCATAAACTTTCCATTTAAATTATCAAATTAAAATTTCAATAAAATTCAAAATAAGCAGAAAATATTTCCACATTTTTGGCAATACTAACATTTCAACAAAATAAATTTCCGCTGAAAATGTCAGAGACACGAAAAATTAATAAATAATACAATTTAATTGATTGTTGCATTAAACGAGATAAAGAGAACAGCAAAAGCAGCTAAAAGGAACATTGACAGTTCACAAACAAAACATGCAGCAAAACAAAAAAACAAGCCAAAACGAAAAAACATGGTCAAAAGGCCAAAACAAAGCCAGGACACCAAGCGAATATGTACGACTGCTAATAGTGGAATGACAGCGAACAACAACTACAGCAGCAGCAGCAACAGCAGGAAACATATTTTCCAGATGACCAACGGAAAATGTTTAGAATTTTCACGCTGCAGGTGGTCGGTCGTTCGTTCATTCGTTTGGTCATCAGGCAAAAAGTAAAATGAAAAAAAAACAGCGATGTTGATAACACAGAATATGCTGCTGCTCACTGCAGTTTGTGTAACTTACTTCTACACGAATTTATAGATGATGTTAATAACATTGATAACGATAACGACTACAAAAGGTGTATTGGAACCATTCAAGTGCTAAATTTCATTTAAATAGAAGCACAAATCGTAACAGCAACAACAACAACATTGCTGCTGCTGCTGCTGCTGTTGCATGTCATGTGTCAAGTTCATACACAGCGCATACAAGTTTCTGCTTGAATATGTCTGCAATTAATTGCTGTGAGAAACATAAAATAAAATGAATTATTTGATTAAAGTGCTACGCGAGTTGTTTGTTGTCCAAGTTAACATTTCTACAAATTGTCAATATTTCAATAAAATAAAAAAAAAGAGAAAGTATTTTATCAACGGAAATATTTTATCTAAATAGAAACTGTAATGTTTTTGCTCATGAAAAATAAATAAAATACAAATAAAAATTGCCAGGAGACGTCAAACACAACAACAGCAACATCAACAAAAGCGGATGCAATGTCAAGTAAACAGGATACGCTGCATTTACTATTTGAAAATATAGAACTGTGTAAGTTGCATACTTTAAATTGGAATTTCAAAATTAAATTTATGAAGCTAAAAGCATTTGTAAAATTTAGTTGACTAATGATGTATGTGACTGGGACTGTTAAAATAAAAAAAAAACAACAAGAAAGAATGGTGAAGTCGAGTATAAAGAAAGCTAAAATTAATATTAAATATTTTTTAAAAAAAAAAAAAAAGGGTAAATATTTGTAGGGATGACCTACCCTTTCTGATCTATTTCATTGGGACTATCCTAGCCATAATTTATAAATTGCCAAATTTACACTTCCTAGAATAAGAATTAATGACGTTTTTGTGTAAAAACACAATATTTTGGGGTACATTTGAAGAAAAACTATACTAAATATTTTTTTTTTATCCTCCTATTAGGATTTTTTTTTTGAAAGTTATCCTAGGCATAATTTATACCAAATTTACACTTCCTAGAATAAGAATTAATGACGTTTTTTTATAAAAAACACAAAATTTTGGGGTTCATTTGTATGGGGGCTATACCTAAAATTTGATTGGTCCCACCCATATTGGGATATTTCGTTGGGACTATCATAGATATAATTTGTACCAAATAAAGACTTCCTAGAATAAAAAACTTTTTTATGCAAAAACCCACAATTTTGGGGTAGATTTGTATGGGAGGTTCCCCTTAAAATGGGGCTAGGGAAAAACCGTTTGCAAATGCACCTTGACGGACTTAGAAAAGCTTTAAGTTTCAAATATGGTGGCCCTATCTTTTATAGTCTTCGAGATAATCTCTCTCATAAAGCAGACAGACGGACAGACATAGCTAGTTCGACTCCCCTTCCAATGTTGATCAAGAATATATACACTTTATAGGGTCTATACCCCTTCCCTACCCTCACATACATTTGCACAAACTTAATAAACCCTTTTACCCTTTAGGTACAGGGTATAATTATTATTTCTGGGTATGAGTTTATACCCGCCACACATAGTGTGAAGTGTATATTCAGTTTGTCTGAAAGTCTGTAACGCATTGAAGGAGACGTCGTAGACCCCATAAAGTATTTATATTCTTGATCAGCTGATAGACGAATCGATGTAGCCATGTCCGTCTGTCCGTCTGTCTGTATTTATGCGATTCATTCTCTTATTTTTTAAGATATTGACCTGAAACTCGGAACTTAAGCTTTTCTCAGTCCCTAAGCAGTTCAAGCGTTAAAATCAAAGTGCCACGCCCATTCCTAGGTATAGCCCCCATACAAACTTCCCGTTTTTTTCTGATTTTTTGTATGAAAATAGATATTTTTTTAAAATGTAGTCACTTCAAGTTGAGTAAAAATACTTCTAATGTCATCCAATGTTGAATTCAAGGTGTCACGAACATATTTAGCTATAGCCCCCATACAAGCTTACCGCCCATTTTCGAATTTTTGTATACAAATAGGTATTATTTACGAAACTATTTGCTCAAATTTGGGTAAAAACACTTCTAATGACATCCAATATCAAAACCAAGGAGCCACGCCCATTCATTAGTATAGGCCCCATACCAATTTTCCGCCCACTTTAAATTTTTTTTGTGAAAATAGTAATTATTTAAGAATATATTCACTCCAAATGGGGTTACTGATATTTTAAGGATCAGTTCACTACAACATAAAGCCCCAATGCAAAGTCAGCATCCATTTTCAAATTTTTTTTCAAGAGACTGTTTATTATTCTGTCCTTATGTTAAAACTTTAACCCATTCTTGTGTCTAAATCCCTTTTCCAAATTTTACCAAAGCTACTTATGAACAAAAATAAACTAAACCTAGATGTGGCGGGTATTTGAGCTTCGGTTCCACCGAAGTTAACGTTTTTCCTTGTTTAAGCATAAATTCGAAACACATCGATACATTTTTCTGTGATATGTGAGTACTTTTGGCAACGTTGCTCATCACTGATAAGTATCGATACTATTTATGCTCTTTCCGTCTTTTCTTCGACGAAAAAAAGTATTCATCTGTACAAAATTTGTTTATTATTAAAACGAACTTGTTGGATCTCTACAAATTTCTTGATCTTTTCGCATATTTCCGTATTAAAGTAAAAAAAAAAATATGTATTTACAACAAATTTCACACTACTTTAGCATCTAAAGCTAATTCTAAAATAGAATTTAATTAATCATGTACTTAATACAACTCGACTTGAGACACAAGCTATGAGCTGGTTTATCCCAACAGATTTAAAGTAACACTAACGCCACAGCAAAAAAAGACACCCACCCACCCACTTTTTGCCTTTTGACATCAGTTTAACACCAAAGATGCAAACTCATTTAGGAACTTAGTTTGCAACAACAACAACAACAACGAAACGAACGGAAATAATCTTGCACAAAGGTCTCAGCACGTTTTCTGAAAGTGCGCGCACCTAACACATCCTGGCAATGGCGGCAAAGCACAAAGGCTGAAACTAAAGTGTTGACCACCAACGCGCACTTTGGCCTCTGAAAATGGAAGAGAAAAATAGAAAATAAGCTTAAATACGAATAAAATATTTTAAGCCATCAGAGAATTAAATAAATTTATTTGCAAGCAGACGCAATCGCAATCGTCGTGGCAGTCTGTAAAGCGAAACAAGCACGAAATTAGTTGTAACTTAATTTAGCTTTCCGTCCAACTCGAATAACTGAATTGACTGTTTTTTTTCCTTTTGTATTGCTCTGAACTTGGCGACATCGACAACGAGAATTGCTTAAATTTATTAACACTTTTCGCTAAAAGTTGTTGCTTTTTCTGTTGCCGGTCAAACTTATTTCTATGCAAGCAATTCAACATTCAGTACCACTGCGTGACTATTTTGCAACATGGTACCTAGTAACTTTTTCTACTCTAGCATTAGATAACAATGTTCCCACTCCAAAACTATGCAACAAAAAAAAATAAAACCCTTTTTCTTGTATTTTCCCAACAACAACAGCAGCAGTAGTATTTGTTTCCGATTTTCCAAAAAAAAAAAAAAAAAAATTAAACATTTCGAGTATAATTTTGTTGCACGTTTTCCATGCAACATTTTGCTTGTTGCAGTCGAATTCAATTCAATTCAATGCAATCCATGCCATTCACCTCTAACCAAATAAACGAAGTGTTGCCTCTTTGGCGCTTTCAACAATGTTGGCTGGCTTTGTTTTATAATCGCCATCGTTGCTGCTGCCATTGTTGTTTTTAGTGTTGCATGCAACATTCATTGTTGTCGTTGTTGTTGTTTTTGTAGTTGCAGTTGTTGCCAGCCTCATTTTATTATAGCCCTTAGTTGTTGTTGTTGTTGCTTAGTTGGTTGGTTTCTAATTAAAAAGGTCAGGTCGACTTCAATTTATGCTGATGTTTGCAAAACTGTTTATTTTATTTTTGGTAGCTTTTTTTTTTTTTTGCTCGCGATTGGCTAGAGTTCAAGTGAATTTTTTTTATGCACACAAATGTTGCAAGTTCTAAATTTTAGCTTGATTTAAATTAAAGTATTATAAAAATTTAATAATGTGATACTTTAGGTTGATTTTTCCTACCCTGTATATTGCAATTCTATTTTAGTTACTTTCAATAAGAATCAAAATTGTTACTTGTATGGAAGTATCGATACTTGAAAAGTAGTGCCGATACTTGAATACAAATATCATTATTAGAAAATAAGTACATGCACTTGAAAATAAATAACATTGTTTCAAAATAAGTATCGTTGCTGGAATATAAGTATCGATACTTGAAAAGTTGTATCGATACTCAAAAATAAGTATCGATTCTTAATAATAAATAATTGAAAATAATTATCATTGCTTGAAGATGAGTATCTATACTTGAATATAAAAAAAATATTTAAAGTATCGATACTTGGAAATAATTAATTCTTCATCCTCATTATTTGTCCAAATGGTGGAAATAGATCTCCGAGTGTTTATAAACGCGATTTTAGTTGTTTTTTTTCTACTGTGGAATGGATCTGTAACTTACATTCTTGATAAGCATTGGAAGGGGAGTCGAACTAGCTATATCTGTCTGTCCGTCTGTCTGCTTTATGAGAGAGATTATCTCGGAGGACTATAAAAGATAGGGCTACCATATTTGAAACTTAAGCTTTTCTAAGCCGTCAAGTGTGCACTTGCAAACGGTTTTTCCCACCCTTTTTTTAGGGGACATCTCATACAAATCTACCCCAAAATGTAGGTTTTGTAACAAGGGTCCGAGGTGTTTTTTTTTCGAAAGTCTTTAAATGGGGTAAAATTTATCTATGTGAAGGCCCAAAGGAAATATCCCAATATGGGTGGACCAATCAAATTTTAGGTATAGCCCCCATACAAATGTACCCAATATTTTTTTTTGCACAAAAACGTCATTATTTAGGAAGTCCAAATTTAGTAAAAACTATGTCTCCGATAATCCCAATGATATAAACCAATATGGGTAGGTCCAAAAAATTTTAGGTAAAGCCCCCATTCAAAGATATACCCGATTTTTTTAGTTTTTGTATGAAAATTCAATACAATGAGGTATGGTAGTAAAATAAAACCGATCTTAATGTTTATAAAGATTGGGTACAGGGTATATTGCAGTGGTTTAACCAAAGATTCTATTATAAAGGTGTATTACACCGCATATCACTCAATTTTGCTTATATATTTTTTGGGAGTTTGGAGAGTAGGGAGCAAATACGTTTATCTCTAAGCTTGCTCGGAATACTAAACCTTCTTCTTATTGCATCTGTGCGATTATTTGAAAACATCGATTTGAATCGATTCTATAAAAAAATCGATTTTTTCGACACTCTTGAAAAATTGATTAAAGGGATGGGGTATAACAAAGAATTGCACAAATTGTATAAACCCTTTTACCTTTAAAAAGAACAACAATAAAAAAAATGTTGCCATTTTCTACCACAACGGTTTTTAAAAAAAACCAACAACGGCTGACTGCGTTCTGTGAAAAAAAAAAAAAAAAATAAAACTCAATACCAAACCGCAGCAGCTAAATTCAAGTCTACTGAATACGGCGCAGCTCAGCTCATCGTCATCGTCGTCGTCATCAACAGACTCGTTTATCTTGCTTCATTATCGCTTCATTAATTGCTAATTAACCATGTTCCTTGGAGTTGGTTGTAGCAACGTGAAATGAATCAGCAGCGGGAGGAACAGGAGCAGGACGACAGCTTTAGAGCGCATAATACTCGCGAAAATGCTGCTACATTCGTTTTTTTTTCTTTTTGCTCCTTTATCCAGCGTTGTCTTACGGTCTTTGTTATTTTAGCTGAGCAAATAAGGCGATATCATGCCATAGACGGGACAGAATGAAGGAGCATTTAATTTTACGCGTTTATTTATTTTATTTTATTTCATTAAATATTTTTTTTTTTTTTCCAAGAGTTTATCGCTGCAAAATAATCTAATTTGTAATTTGTAAAAGTAACAACCAAGTTGGCAGCGACATCATCAAAACGAGCAGCAGCAGCAAGTGGCAAGTGCAAGTGTGGTGAATATGTACTACGCTGACAGTGGTGGGCGAGCAATGAGCAAAATATAGCTGCAAGGTTCGTTTTCATAATAAATTATTTTCATTATACAAGTTTATTTATTTATTTTTGTGCTTTTAGGTTAATAGAATATAATTATTTTTTTTTTTTTAGTATATTTGCAAAAATTCTTTTGCTATTTACTTTGATGCAATAATAATATTTTTATGAAAATGGTCTTTTAAGCGTATTTGTCTTGAAGGCAACTAATTAATTAATTAATTTATAAATTAAAGTAAACAAAATGAAATAAATAAACAAACAAAATGACAAAAAAGATTTGGCGACAAAAATTCAAATGAAAAACTGACGACAGACATTTGAAATTTTATGCGACATGGAAGACTTTTTTTTTTTTTTTTTTTGAAGACCTTCAACGTCGCGTATGGAACCATCTAAAACCGCTTTTATGCAAATGTCAAACACTCTCAGAAACGTAGGCACTATTTAGTTGCTGCTTGACTATTTTTTTTTTTTTTTTTTTTTTTTTTTTTTTTTAAACTTGTCTTAATATTCTTAAGGCCAAGTGGCAGCATATGCACACAAGCTCAAATTAGGCTAGCTCCCTGGAGTATCTAGTTTTAGGCAAGGAAGCAAAGCGTTGTCTAAGGTTATCTGTGTTGGGCTTCAGTTTTGTTTTTTTTTTTTTTTCAACAACAACATTTTGCTTTGGAATAGGTTTACAGACAAATTTTAACCCATTAGTGGTTATGGGATGAAAATGGCACTAAGATTAAAAAAGTATCTAAAAAGGAAGGTTTTTAAATTCGAAGCCAAAATGGAGCTGAGTGTAAAGAGCCAAAGCAATTATAGCGGAAGCGTAAATAGAAAAAGAAAAAGAGCAAAAGAAAAAAAGCGAAGAAGAAGAGTAGCGAAATAGCGAAGCAATGCAGGAACCCTGTTCTGAAATGCAGACCTCAGACCACACAGTAAGCTTTGCTATAGCGCAGAGCATAGAATAAATGTTTGTAGTGCGAACCAAAGCAGTCAAAACAATGATGGCTGTTAAGGGGTTATATACAGTTAGGATTTTCAAAAAAATCTATTTTTTTTTTTTTGCATTTTCTTAATATTTATCTGAGTATACACACACAAAATTTCAAGTCGATCCGACGAATATTTTCGAAGTTATAGACACATTAGTGAAGGCGCGCCGAGAGATCTCTTTTGTGCTTTCAAAACTTTAAACGCGTTTTTCTCGAAACGGTGTTTTCAAAGTCGATGAGCAAGATTTCTCAGAAACGGCTAAACCGATCGGTATGAAATTTTTACACAAGCTTCTTAACTATATTTTTTAGTAATTAATCGAAGGATTTCCCCATCCGATGAAAATTTTTATTTTTTAAACAATTAAAAAGCCGAATTTTGGTCAAAAATCGAACCTTTGGCTTTGAGTAGCCGCCATTTTGTCAATTAATTTTAATTCCTTCGATTAATCACTAGATTATTTATTATATTAATGAAATTAATTTGGTTTTTGAATTTTGATGATCCAGTCCAGAGATATCGTGCTCAACGCAAGAGGCCTTTTTTTTGCGGACCTCTGCAAAGTTGGCAATATCAACGTTCCGAATAATTATTTTTGGCAATAAAAAATATGTGAATATAGTTTAAGGTTGTCATAATATACCTGCCAAGTTTCAAATCAATAAACCAAATAGTTTGCTTAGAAAAATTTCTTGAAAATGTCTTTTTTCGACCTCCTAACTGTATATAACCCCTTAAGTTCGGGTTTTTGGAGTTCTGAATAATGGATCTTGGTAACAGAATGACTAAATTCTTAAAACAGCGAACCAATTTTTTCCAAAACCATTGGAGCAGTTTTCTAAAGAACACGTTTTGCTGAAACGCAAAGTGAATAGTAGAGAAAAAAACCATTTAAAGAGCGAAACGTTCTTGTCAATTGGTTTTCCCAGAGATCTAATGGGGTCCGAGCAGTTCTTTATTAGTTTTAAGTTCGAAAATCCAAATATTTATAACCAAATTAAAAAATTTACTACCATAAACCGTTCGGTTTTGAAATTTTTTTTTAAATTAAAAAAGAAACGAAACTAGCAATAGGCGTAAAGGAAATCAGCGGAACAATTGTGAAAAAGAATATCTAGGCGGAATCGGGAAAGAGTTTAAAAAATGGAGTGCGGTACTGAATATTGGTCTTGTTCCGATATTTGATCTCTCCGGAATAATAATAAAGAAGCGTATATAAAAGAACAAAACTTGGAGTAAAATAGTTTGCCGATTGAACTCAGATGAAAATATTTAATACAGAAATTGGGGTTTTTAGGTTAGGTAACAAAAATCAAAATATATTGTGTAGGCTTTTATCAGTACTAAACCTTAAAACTGGGACAGAAAAAAATGTTTGACCTTAGAATCGTTTAAACCGTTTTAAGTTTGGTAACTGTCTCTGAGATAATTGATTTTTTATGAGAACGGAACAGACGGACATTGCTATTTTGACTCATCTTTCGATGCTCATCAAGAATATATTGTATATACTTTATAGAGTCAGTCCAGTAAAAAGGAAAAAACGGCTTGGATCGAAAAAAATAATTTTATCTTAGGATCGGAGGAATTGGGTTCATCCCCCTGGTGTTCGCGCCAATTCGTGTGATTACCAGCCCGACGCATATCCCAAGTTGTTCCCATGCTATGATATAAAAACTAAGGAAGTCTTTTAGAATATATAGACCAACTAATCCGTTTTATTTGGACCAAAACCCTTGGTACTAGTTACATTTTTGAATCAGAACCGCGAGGCAAGATCTGGTCCTGGAATAGTTATTTGCCGAATTTTGGTTTTTTTATTTTTTTATTTTTTTTTAGAAGTATTAAGTTTCCACGGTCGTTGGCAAGACTTTATCTGAGTTTTTTGTACCTTTTAAGTTAGGATAGCAAGATCTGTGTTGCCGTTTCCGTCACACAACGCCTTAAAAATAGATCAGGAAAAAAATTAATCCGAAAATCTTGGAAAAATCAAAGAAACATTCAAAAAGGGTTAAAAAAATGTGTCACACAGAAATGAACTTCCGTCTACATCAACGCTTTCGCAGTCAAGTAAAAGTGAAAAACTTGTATTTGGCAAAAGATTTTCCACTTGAAAAGTGCGAAAGAGCTGAATTGGAATGTGTGTGTAAGCCTACGTTGCGTTACAAGACACCAGCTGCTGTGTTTGTCTTTGTTTTTTTTTGCTTTTGAAGCATGTTTACACTTGACTAACTTGGGACGCGCTTTAAGGTTAAGGTTGCCCTTTGACTGCTGCTGTTGCTGCTATTTAAGTCAAACCACAAAAAGGCGCAAAGCAATTTTTAGCTACGAGTAAATTAAAGCACAAAAATTAAGATAGCTCGAGCAGAGTCACAGCAGCAGCCTAACTCAAAGTCACAAAAGTCAATGCAAATGAATGACACTCAAAGTGAAAGATGATTACTACCTACAAAAATAACAAGGATATGCGCGCAGACGGCGCCATTCAAGGCTCTCTCTTTAAGTCAACTGTGGCTGCGTTTCCGTAAAATTCCGCAGAACGTGCTTCCGTCTACTTCAAAGTGACTATGCGCATTTGACTGCCAAAGGAATTTTTGTCCTTGAATGTTGAATGCTCATCAAAAAAAAAAAAAAAACAATTTGATGTCCTTGCATACTATATTTATTGCGATTAATTAAATCAGAGTTAATTAATGCTAACGAATTCATAAACGGGGTCAGACAGACAGATAGACAAGCGGCCAACTTACAACAGAAATAACAAGTTTTTTTTTTTTTTAATTTTTTTTGTATTTGCGCGCTTAATTCATTTTGATGTCCTTGTACGCTTGAAAGCTTTTATCTTGTAAAATTATGCTGCGTATTTGCTTAATAATTTTTGTAATAAATAAATAGATACGCTTCTGGCTAGGTACATTGGCATTGATTCAAAAAGTATCTATTGAATTTGTGTAGCGCACTTTTGTATTCGCACTGACCGCATTTATAAGCAATTATTTAAAATTTATTTTTCGTAGGCTTTATACAATTAAAAAGACATTTTTCAATATTTACACAAAAAAATTTCATCCAGCGAAACAGCTGCTAAAAAATATAAATGACTGTCAACACTGTTTGAACTTGGTTGTTTGGTTGTTTGGTTGGTTCCTTTTATTAATCAATCTGAGTATGAGTGTACTTTTTGTTTGTTGTGACTTTTGATTAAAAGTCAAGTTGATTTATTACTGATTTAATTACTTTGTAAAGTAAAACAGCGAGATTTTATGCATTAAATGTTCTACAAACAAAACAAATTAAGAAGAATTTGTTTAAAAATAAAAAAATAAAAGGAAGCACGAAAAACACTTCTGGTAGACCTTTTTCAATATGCAAAATTATAAATTAAAATTTAATTTGAATTTTCTGTTGCTTTTGCGTAATAATTTTAGCAACTTACATTTCTTAGGAATTTTGTTAGGACATTTAAAATTTGTTGCGTTGGGGTTTTGGGGGGGGGGCGTTGATTTTCTTACAATTGTGTGTAGCGATGTTGACACTATGCCTAGGCATAGCACGATTAATCGATAAATTGGAATTAATTGGTTATTTTCGAAATCGGTTAATCAATAAAGCGTTTTAATATTTTTTTTCAATGGCTGAATTCGAAAAATGAAATTCGGTTTACACGCTATTAGGAACGAAACATTGAAAAAAAATGGGCGGTGGACGTGGACCCATATAGGAGATCCAATAAAAAATGTCATCATTTTTATACCCGCCACACATAGTGTGAAGGGTATTATCAGTTTGTCGTAAAGTTTGTAACGCATTAAAGGAGGTATCGGAGACCCATAAAGTATATATATTATTGATCAGCTCGACGACGAATCGATTTAGCCATGTCCGTCTGTCTGTCCGTCCATCCGTCTGTCTGTTGCAATGCGTTTTTCTCGGAAAACTTTAAGATATTGACTTGAAACTTTAAACTTAAGCTTTTTGTGCTCCTAGGCAGCTTGTATGTCAGAACCAAGGTGCCACGCCCACTTTTAGATATAGCCCCACAAACTATCATTTTTTTTCGATATTTTTTGTATGAAAATAGTTATTATTTATGAATGTTTCGACTACGAATCGGGTAAAAACACTTTTTAATCCAACATCCCCATCCATGTTAATTTTTCGTAAATGGATTTAAAAACTAAAAAATAGGTAAAAGCACTTCTAACGACAATCCAAATTCAAAAGAAAGGTGCCACGCCCATTTTTTTTATACGGCCCCCATCATACAAACTAAGCTCCCATTTTTCAGATTTTGTATGAAAATAGTTCTTATTTATGGATATATTCACTCCAATCTGTGTAAAATCACTTCTACTGTTATCCTATGAATATGGCTTCCGATATAACAAGGATCGAGCCACTATAACATATATTCCCATGCAAACCAACCTTTTATTTTTTTATTTTTTCAAGAAAATGAATAAAGTTTCGCTGTGTGGTCGGTATTTGAGCTTCGGTGCTTCCGAAGATAACGTTCTTGCTTGTTTTTTAAATATCCAAAAACAAGGAAAAATTTTAGCTTCGGTAAAAGCTAAGTTTAATTACCCGTCTCACGAATCTTTAAGGCACAACCTTCTCAAGTCAAATACCTGACCAAAGCAAGAAGATTCTGCGCTGCTTCTCTTCATCAAGACGATCCTTACACATAGTTTGTACCTCATTTTGATCAACAGCTTAAAGAAAATCTAAGTTACTAAAAAATACTGGATTGTGTGGAGAGATTTCAGTAGCTCTAAAGCCGGATTAGATGTTTTTGATTGACACTGCCAGATCACTTCAAAATGAATGTGCCCACAACCGGTTACATGAAGGTCCCCATAATCGGTATTGGAATACAATTTTTAAACCAACAAAAATGAATTTTCGGATTTACAGAACTTCGAAAAGATTATAAAATTACTTTACTGCATGATGCAATTATATAAGGTGTCGTATTTCCCCACAGAATCAACATCAAACCAGCTTATTATCAACAGACACATATAACAGAACTCAGATGGGGTTTTCTT
Organism: Leucophenga varia; assembly: GCA_018903435.1. Lineage (NCBI taxonomy): Eukaryota > Metazoa > Arthropoda > Insecta > Diptera > Drosophilidae > Leucophenga > Leucophenga varia. Next base: position 120,264 of record JAEIFJ010002335.1, on the reverse strand, counting down.
ACCTTCTAAATATATTTTTAGGGGTGCCCACAACCAGAACACTTCCTCTACTAATTCTACAAGTAACAATATGGAATTGTAACTAGTTAGATCAGATTATCCATTGCTTATCAATTTCGAACCCAGATTTTCCAACGTAGTGTATAATTCTATCCGAAATTTCTCATATATTCTAAATATATCTTATAAGTAATTGAATACAAAAATATCAAAATTTCATAACGATATCTCTAAAACTGTGGTGAGAACTCCTCTTAAAACTGAAGACGCACAAATTTACAAAAGTTCCTTAATAGACTGCTAACGTTTTATTTTTACTCTCTTATGTAACCTTTCTAATTTGATTTAATAATATTTTATAATAAAAAAATGCCATCGTATATAAGTATTATTATTATTATTTAACACCTTTGATTGCCTTTAAAATTCAAACCTTAATGTTGGCGGCTTACTATCGTCTGAAAAACATTCAAAAATGTTTTTTTTTTGTAATAATAATTTCCACTTCCTTCATAGTTCGATGATTACCTTTGCCCTATGGCAACAAAAAAAGGCAACATTATATTATCGATGACGGCTGTGATGGTGGCCTTATCACCTTTCATTGCTGTTTACATTACACAATATACTCGAGTATATTCGCAGCATAGCTAAGTCCACCGACGCCACTTTTGTGGGCGTGTCGAGGTGAATAGTCAGGCAGACAGAAAGAAAGAGAGATACATAAAGCTTATTCATATTGCTTCAATATAGACAGACAGACATTGTGTTAAAATTAATACATACTCCTATGCCCTTTCATCAACTAAAAAAGCGCCTCAATGTGAATATATCTACGTAAAATATATATTTAAGCATAGATCATGTTTTTTGTTGATCATCAGCATCAGACAGTCGCCGCGGCAGTGAAACATTTCGCCAGAAGAGAGGTCGCACACCACTCACAAAGTCTTTGCATCTTTGCCAATTTTGCTTTTGAACCTATAATTACCGCAGTGTAATATAAATATAGATACAGATACATGTGGCGGGCTGTCTCTAGTGTGTGGAACGTACGAACGTTGTTATTTTTAAACACAGTTTTGAATTGAGTGTTGAATGTTTGTAGACAACATAAATCTGTTGATGATGTTTAAAGTTTAGGCTTTTATTTAAGAGTTTAAGCTTTAAAAAAAAATGGTATTTTATTTTTGTTGCTTTAAAAAAAAACATTAAAGAGATGGTAAGCAAATAAAAATGATCTATATTTTGTTGGCCTTAAATAAAGAGTTTAAAAAAATTAAATTAAAGTAATCAGTAATGTAACACAAAATCTCTTTTAAAATGCAATGAAATAATGTATACAATTCGCAATTAGTTCAAACATTATTGTAAAAATAAACAAAATTTACATTCCATTTTTGTTAGTTTTTGTAAAAAAGTTTAAACTAATTGTGAATTATTGCATTATAGCATGAACTTCAAAAATGGACTTGAAACCAACTAAAGAGAAAATGTGTGAAATATTTCACGACGTGTAAACCTACCAAATATTTTTAAAATGATGAGTATACAAATATTTTAAACGAAATCTTATGTTTCTAAGATCAACTAACTTAACCTTATAAGACGTTTAGACTTCTAGAGCCATCTATTGGAAAATTAATGAATTTCTTTTACTAAACCTCATACATTATGCAAATTTTTTAATGGAGCATTCCTGAGCACTAGAGCATAGTGAGCGCTGAATACTTGCACCTTTTTTTTTTTTCATACAGTCATTCCACAGGAATTGTGGGTTTACAAGCGTCAAGGCTCAAGTTGGTTTAACAATCTGGTTTGTTCTATCAAGTTTTAGCAAACTAGACGGGTCGTTGTCTTTTCTAGCAGACTATGTGTGTTTTCCTTTTTCAAAAACTTTTATATATGTAAGGTCCCGAAAGATAGTCCGAACTTAAAGTTAAGAGTGGAAAAAATCTTTTCTTCCTATAAGCACCCATTTAATCTAAACTTTTCCAGAGAAGAGCCAAAAATTAAAAAAAAAAAACAAGAAAAAAACGTTAACCTTCGGTAGAACCGAAGCTTAAATACTCGCCGTACGAAACTTTAATCACTCTCTTAAAGAAATAAAAAAAAAGAAGGTGAGTTTGTATGGGGTCTATATGTTATAGTGGCCCGATCCTTGTCATATCAGTACCATAATCAAAGGATAACGGTATAAGTGATTTTACATAGATTGGAGTGAATATATCCATAAATAAGAACTATTTTGACACAAAATCTGAAAATTGGGCGCTAGGTTTGTATGGGGACCATATCAAAAAATGGGCGTGGCATCTTTCTTCTGATATTGGATGCCATTAGAAGTGTTTTTACCTAATTTTTTAATAAGTACATTCATAAAAAAAAAACTATTTCATAAAAAAATCGGAAAAAATGGTAAGTTTGTATGGGGGCTATATCATAAAATGGGCGTGGCACCTTCGTTCTGACATAGAATCTGTCTAGGAGCACATAAAGCTTAAGTTTCAAATTTTAGGTCAATATCTTTAAAACTTTCCGAGAAAAAACGCATTGCAACAGACAGACAGACGGACATGGCTAAATCGATTCGTCTCGTTGAGCTGATAATATATATACTTTATGGGGTCTCCGATGCTTCCTTTAATGCGTTACAAACTTTCCGACAAACTGATAATACCCTTCACACTATGTGTGGCGGGTATAATAATAAAATAACGCTTTACCATACACCGTTGTATATACTTCATTCCCCTCTCGCTGTGCACGGTTCAGATATATAAAAAAGGGTATGGCAGACCTAATACAATAATATAAATTTGTTCTTGAACATCTCTGAAAATTAAGTTTACATGTCCGTCTGTCCATATGAAATTTTCGCGATTTTGTATAAACAATTTTTTAGTAAATTAAGCTGGGATCTCAGATTCAGTATGAATATGATGCAACTATGATCCGTGAAAATGTTCCTATTTAGTACATTGTCAGTTAGAAAAATTATCATGTATGGGGCCTATATAGTATGTTGTATGTTAAGAGATGTATTGTTCGAATGGAAAACATTATTACTATTTGAAGAAGATTAAATTTTTATGTATAGTTTTTAAGGAATTTGTTTCACTTTAAGCCACTAAACTCAAAATAATATTTTATAGTTTAAATTTACAAAAAAAAAAAGATATTTCTTCGTTTAAGCCAACTTGGTGCAATTTTCACAAAATAAACTAAACTTTATTACATGAGCACATATTTTGCTCCAAGACAATCCTATGCCATATGTTAGCTGACAAATAAAAATTTTTCTAAATGGCAAACGAAAGTACGCGCAAAAATAAAGGAGCAACACAAACAAAGCAAGAAAAATATCAAAACGCATAAAAATAATAAAATACTTGACCAAAAGCTTAATTTTGGATTAGGAAAACATCTTCAAATCTTTACAAAATATAGCTGCGAAGGAGCGTTTGGCCCAAACCAAACCAAAGTCAACTCAACTAAAAAAAAAAGCAAAGGAATTTAAGGCATTCCATTGAGCCAAAATGACTTTATGTGCGTCAGTAAATTTACACCTCGTAATCGAGATGAAGCAGCAGCAGCAGCAGAAATGCGTACTGAAGAAGAAAGAAAAGCAAGAAGCAGCAAATGTGTGTGTTAAGCCAAATGGGATTTTGAAGCTATTTGCGACAATGAACAACGATTTCCTTGCACTGTGTGGTGTGGTGTGTTGGAAGGACATACAATGTAACAGTAAACAGCTGTTACGCTACTAAATTCGCAAAGATTAGTTCCTGACAGCGCATAGGGCACCTAGCGAACGACCCTACAACCCAAAAAAAACCCTAATACAAAAATTTTGAGTTTATTTTTTTTCCTTTTTGGTGAACATCATTTTTATTATTTTATTTTTTTTGCTTTTGGCTATAAGCTGCTATAAAATATTGGTAGCAAATAGTTGACACATGATGACAGCTGCTTAGATGAATGCGTTAACAAAAAAAAAAAGAAAGAGTTTTATGTCATAGAAAAGGCTAAAAAGTTGATGCTTATATAACAGCGAAATTATCTTCTTGTTACGCAAATAAGGATGTTGTAAAGTTTATAAAAAAAAAAAAAAAATTTTTATATACAAAAAACACGTTCAACAACAACAACAAAAACAGGCTGTCACAATAGTTGCAACATTTTCTGCGCCCTTGCCACATCAGTGTCAGAGATTTGCATGAATTTCAAGCAACGCTTCCTACGATTTTTGTGCACTATTTGATGCATAATATTTTTTTTCTTTTTTTTTGTTCATATGTTGTATGCCACCAAGAAACCTGCTTCAATGTAGATGACGACATGGCTCTTTTGGTTGTTAATATTTGCTTTCGGGCAATGCAAGTCAAGCCAAAAACCTTGGCAAATGCTTGGCATCTTAATGGTTAATGCGGCATAACTACCTTTTGCTGCTGTTTCTGTTGCTGTTGCATGCCCCCAACGCTTAACAACGCCAAACTGCAATATTTAACTCAAATGCTTGAGCAAGGCAGCCAGCCAGTTTTTTTGTATCCGTGACTTAAAATGCAAATGAAAATTGCAATCATTGTTTAATCTTGCAACAAGCGCAACAAGCGCAGAGCAGCAACTAAACAACAACACCATCTCTCTGTTTACTTACAGCAAAATTGGTTAAATCAACAAACAAGCAACCAAGTAAGTTGGTTACTTGCGACCACTAAGTGCAACAATGAAGCAAAACTTTTAAATATTGCTTACCACTTTAGAATGCGCTTCCTATACACACACACGCTCACACTCAGTAAACTCTCCTATATATTCCCAGCGTTTCTTAAGCATTTTTATAAATTTATATTTTTTTTTTGAGGTGAAGCTGTATTAGAGATACACTATTTTTGATAATTCAGTGGGAACATGTTAAACTTGTGGTAAAGTCAAGACATGTCAAATCTACTGCTGCATCATAACAAAAAAAAAACACACGATTTGTTTCAAAACTATTTTTGATGTTACATTTTTTATGATATTTTTACTTAGTTTTTAAGTAAAAAAAATTTAAAAAAGATTAAAAAGATGTGCCAAATGTTAAGCAATACAAAAATACAGAGCAATGAATTAATTTATACTTAAAAAGTTAAAAAAGTTACAAAATTTTAACTCAGGAACATGTAATACTATAAAATAACTAAGATATTGCATCCCATACATGCAAAGCGTTTAAAAATTTTAGAGAAAATAATTTTTTTACCAACTTTCTAAGTCCAAGATTAAGCTTAAGTTTCAAGTATCGGTTTAATATCTTAGAGAAAGTGGAATTAGACGTACAAACAGACAGTCAAGCGGACAGACGGACAGACGGACAAATGTGATTTTTTCGCAATGGTGCAAATTGGAGCAAAAAAAATTACTAGCTTCCTAATCTGTACATTTTGTTTAATCACTTTTCATTTTAAACTTTTTGCAAGACTTTGCTATACTAAAGTACTAAGCAACGAAAAATCATTCACACAAACACAGCACAATTTGACATTGGCAAAACTGTAATTTTTCAGTACTTTGGACTATAATTTTTCTTTTGCAAAAATTTGCGCCAATTTACATAATAGACGAATTTCACGGCCATACAGCTCAATGAGACGAATCGATCTAGCCATGTCCGTCCGTCCGTCTTTTCGTCTGTTTTACTCAGAATGTTTTTAAGATATTGAGATTAAATTTTAAACTTAAGTTTTTTTTGGTCCTAGGCAGTATGTATGTCAAAATCAAGGTGCCACGCCCATTTGTAGGCATAACTCCTCATACAAACTTACCGCCCATTTACGAATTTTTGTATGAAAACATTTATTATTTCTGAATGAATTTTTTTTTTAAATTTTAGTAAAATCAGTTCCAATGTCCACCTTAGTGATCTCTATCGATATGGTAAGGATGGGGCTAATATAACATAGAGTTTCCATACAAATTTGACCAAATCCTTTGTAAATTTATTCCAAGCTCCAGATAAATTTATTCCAAGCTTCTGGTGAACACCGAAATTAACGTTTTTCCTTGTTTTTTTTTTGGTCATTAGGATCTGATAATTTTTTTGTTCTTGTTGTAAACATGCGGTTTTAACTTCCCAGCAAATTTTATAAAACGCATTTCTGCAATGCCATCCATTTATCAATCTTTAACTCAACCAAGCATACCACAGAGCAAAGCTGCTGTCATTACCACAAAATTCATGTCGAAAACATGCATTCAACTTCAAGAATAACTCACGCTGTCTCTCTTCCAACAACCAGAGTAATGCCCTTTTTTAAAGCTATTTGTGCGCCTAGACTATTTAATGCGCAATTTGTATGACTAATGAAATTTGACTAAAATCGTTTAAAAGAAAAAAAAAAATAATAAATAAATAAAAGAAATGTACTTACACACAAAAGACAACCAAACAAGGAAAAATAGATTTTTTTTGTATTTTGTAATAAATAAAAGTGAAAACTCATTGAAGAGTGAAATTACGCATTTGTCTATTCAAGACCTTTCCGCAATTTCTTTCCGCCCTAATTTTTATTTCGAATTTTTTTTTTCTTACTTTAAATTGCAAGCACCCAGTTGAGTTGAAATAAAACAAAGCAGGCTAATGAATTTAAATGAGAAATGCGCAATGCGTACTTAAGTAGTTAAATAGTCTTCCTATTTTTTTTAAAGTTAAAATTCTTGAATAGCTTAAAGCTTTAATTTAGATTAAGTGCAACAGCATTAATTACAGCAGCAACACTTTTCGAAAACACCATCATTAAAACATAAAAAATTTCAAATCGAGTACTTTGCACTCGAAATGGGTCAAAAAATGTCAAGAAATCATAACAGCTGCGTGCGTAACAAATGATCCCCAGGGGGTAGCGTACGGAAGCGTACTTCAAAATAGTCGACCTTAGAGTCGAGGCAATACTTCAGTTACAAACTCATACGACGTACTTATCTTTTAGCCCAAAATATATAAAATTAAGATATAACTTTGAAATTGTGCTGGCATTAAAAATCTGTCGCTGTATTTTATTCTTTTTGGGTTGCTCATGAGGGTTGTTGCAACCCCTAAATTTTTCGGTGTGGACATATATGAAGTAATCGTTAATGAAGCTATAAATGCACGTAAGTCGCAAAAAAAAAAAAAACAAGGAAATAAAAGTATCTTTCATTGATTTGTTACATACATCATTGCCAGTTGAAACATTTGTGCTTCTGACAATTATGTCTCGCTGGGATTTTGAAAAAAAAAACATAGATTTCGATAATTGAAATACTGACCAAATGCTTGTAATTTAATAGAATTGCATTCAGCTAGAGATGTACAACGATAAAATTTTTGATATGGTAATTGTTTTGAGTATTTCTTTGGTGGGGTGAAATGAGCCAGATGAAAACTAAGAGATATAAGTTGCATTTTTCAGCAAAAGTTGAGTAAAAATATTATTCAACAATGCATTTTCTTCACAGAACTCTCTATCGTTGCTAAAATTTAGAATATTAGATTTTCTTTTAACTGGCTTACTTAACCCAACTTACCAAAAGTGCGGTAAAAATATCAAGCTACATTTTTCCTCTAAGAACCAAAACTACTAAGTCTACTGGAGATGAGCATCGATAATAAAATATTTCATATGGTAATTAAATTGAGTACTTGTTTGGTTGGGTGAAATAAACCAGTTGGAAGCAGCAAAATCTAGTAGAGCTAAAATGTGGCGCTTTTTACAAAAAGTTATGTAATAATATTAAGCTATAATTCCCACTCACAAGCAAGCTCTCTGTCTCTGCTAGATGTGAGCTTTTGGTTGGTGTGGTCCAATGAGACAGTAAAACGGCTGTGAATGCAAATAGAAAAAAAGGACATTCTACGCAAAACTTGAGAAAATATATGAATCAACATTTCAATCATAGATTTAAAATATGTATATCTCTGCTAGAGATGAGCATTTAGTTGGTGGGGTGAAAAAGACCAGTTAGATGCCTCGAAATTTAGTAAAGGTAAACTATTTTGGCTCTTATAAAAATTTACTTAACATTTCAAGCAACATTTTTCGCATAGAAATAAGCATTTGGTTGGTGGAGTGAAATGAGCCAATAAATCGATTGAAAATGTCTAAATTAAAAAAGAAAACTTTAGTCGAAAATATCAAACTACATTTTCCTCATAAAAAAACAAACTCTTTTCTGCTGGAGGTGGACATTTAGTTTGTGGTGTGAAGTGAGCCACTAAAGTTTAGTAGAAATTTAAAGCTTAATTTCTCAGACAGTACCAAAATCTACATTGCTACCAGCTTTAAAGCATAAGACATGTTTTTAACAGGCTCACTTCACCCCACTTTATCAGCTATGTACTTTATGAACAAATTGATTTTTCCTAAGCTTTTAACAACATAAAAGAATTCTATTTATTTAATTGAAAGGCGTTACTTACCATAAACTTCAATAACTTCTTTTATAATTTTAACTGGGTACACTTTAGATTATTTGCTATGTTCACAAAGCACAACTTCAATACAAAACCGCAACACTTTCAAATGCTCAAAATCTGTACTAAGCAGGATTTATGAGTAGGCCAAACTTGTTGAAAGCTTTATCAATTCATTGATACAAACTGTGGCAATCAATTTTACAGAAAACCCTTACAGCATTAGACTGACCAGTACAGCACCGAACAATGTTTTGGGATTTAGCATAGCATAGCGCGCATATGGCTTAAAATGCAAGTATATAAACACCCACGAAAAGGCAAAGGCTGGCAGATAGACAGACATGCAGGGATGCACTCAGATACACATTGATACACGATAAATCTGCACATGAATCCGCACAGCAGCTGCAAGTGCACGTATTCCAATTATTATTACAGAACGCGAATCAATGAGTTCTATTGGAATGGAATGGAGCAACGAAACATTGCTCTGAGCAAATCGAGCGATTATATCTTCAATGCAGGCACTACTCCACTACTACAGCGTGGAGTGTCAGTACAATCCACTCAATTTCGAGTCGAGTCGATATAGCCTGCAGTTAATGCAATTGCTGCTGCGCCTTATGTCACTGATTGTAATCGTTGCTCGTTAACATTATTGTTGTATGTAGTCATCCCTGTTTTCATCAGCATCCTTATGTTATCCTGTTTTCTTTTTTTTTTTTTTTATTGTTACAGCAGCATTCTGTATGCAGTTATGAATTTATTTGTGCCTACAAATCATCTACATGTAAAAATCTGAGGGTGCTGCCTTCGATATTTATAAAAAAAAGAATAAAGCATTAAGCTGAACCCGCATCAAAACTTATCTGATTGTGTGTGATTTTTTTTTTTTTTCATCGTTTATTCCTTCTGTGCATATGTGAACAACTTTTTTCCCTATTTAAAAAAAAAAAAAAAAAAAAGGAAAGCAATTCAATTCAAATGTCCTTTTTTTCTGCTGCTGCTCTTGTTGTTTGCGGTCGTTGCTCCCTTGTCAGCCTAAATTGTGTTTGTCTTAATGATTAGTTTGTTGCGTATTAGCAATTTTTTAAGTGAAAGTCCAGCAAATCTTTGCCCTTTTTTTTTTTTTTAAAAATTTGTACTACAAATTTTATCAAATATTTGTTTTTTTTAACTAATTTTTTTTGAGTTTGAAGTTTTCGATTTGTACTATTTTCTGCAAATATTTGTTTAAAGTTCTTTTAAAACTTCAAAGTCTCATCCGCCTTTGTTTTTTTTTTTTTTGCATTAGGTCAGCTGTATTGTTGAACATTGATTCTGGATTAAAAATTTCGGACGAAGTTGGTTATATTGTTTGTTGTATTTAATTAAATCAATAAACTTCTGTAGCAGTTTTCTTAAAAGGTTTTGAGTAGATATCAAGCTGCTATAAGGCTTTCCGAAATAGATGAGACTTTGTTTGCCAGCTAAAACTTTTGGAGCCGTCTTTTTTTTTTTTTTTCATTGGTGGAACTTTTTTGAATTAGCTAATTTAAAAGTGCAGTTGAAGTAATTTAAAAATTTTATTTTAAAAGCATTTAGTTGAGTTATCGAATTATATGACATGGATTTTTTTTCCACAACTGGCTATTCCAAACGCAACAAAAGTTTTTTTTTTACAGGCAGGCTAAATTTCAATTAAATTTGTATAATTCTCAAACAGTTTAAGCATTAAAATATAGAAGTTTCTGCGTAATTGAATGAAAACCCCAACAACTCAAGGCCATCTCTATAAAATAATTATAAACTTCTCAAATTTAAAAAAAAAAAATTTAAATATTAGATACTCTTTAAATTAATATAAAAATGGGGATACTTTACTAATTTAAAGCATTAACTAGTTGCGAATTATAACACATTTGAACTTAAGTGTACTTTGCTTTTAATTTAAGTTCTATTTGGTACATTTTATTGTGTATTAGAAATTCTTCAATAGTAACACAACCGACGACATCTGTCATAAGTGACCAAGTCATCGAAGAAAAATTTTAATGGTGTGTAATGATGGGCCACTATAGCATATAATCTCCATACAAATGCACCTCGCAGTTTCTGGATCATTTAATTTCTGTAATTTTGACTTAAAAGTATAAAAAAAAAGTATGCTCTTATATACGAACCCTAATATAGTGTCTAGGCTAGGGTCGTAGTGGGACACCTACCACCTTTTCCTACTGAAGTTAACTATTTAAAAAAGTTTACTTTTCTCTAAAAAAAAAGACCCTTATACCGTCCTAAAAAGATTTGAATTTGTTTGGTTTTTTTTCAGTATATCAAATATATAGGTTAGGTAAGGTTAAGGTTAAATGGCCGACGCGAATTCTTCTCGCGACGTCACCTAGGCCAAAGAGGCCCATTGTGATACCATATGATCTCTATTATGCTCCTGCTCGAACCAGCTCGACTTCCTTATGAAGGCGGCTACTGCACTAATCTTAACTGCAATCTCCGCCAGACTATTAAGAAACGGCCTACCAAGTACGGTAAACCTTATTCGTCCAAGAGCTGGGCAGTGGCAGGGAAAATGTTCTACTGTCTCCTCCTCTTCTCTTCGTTTCTACAGCTCCTACAAAAGTCATTGAGGCTATCCCTTAGTCGGAGGCAATGTCCCGGAGAGCGCCCACCATCACGGATAGGGTCTGTAATCTCCGCCAGACTATTAAGAAACGGCCTACCAAGTACGGTAAACCCATTCGTCCAAGAGCTGGGCAGTGGCAGGGGAAAATGTTCTACTGTCTCCTCCTCTTCTTTTCGTTTCTACAGCTCCTACAAAAGTCATTTGAGCTATCCCTAGTCGGAGCAATGTCCCGGAGAGCGCCCACCATCACGGATAAGGGTCTGTCGATGTGGCGCATGAGCTGGGCTGTTCGTTTGGTGCTATACTCTGGCCATAAGTACTCGAGATATTAAATTTTGGGTTTGTGGTCCATCTAGTCCCTGCTATTCTTATTATTTCTTCTTTCACTCGTAGTTTCAGAGAGGCCATGGGAATTCCAGTCGAACTCCTCTCAGGAGTAATAACGGAATTTGTGCTTTCTCTGGCCAATCTATCTGCTTCGCAATTACCAAATATATCTCGATGACCCGGAACCCATGTGAGGCATAAGATACCTCCTCCTACCCGTCCCTCGGTTTTGGACCCGTCTCTCTGCTATCGAAAGTAACTGGCTAACGCAAACGCGAACGCTAATGCTAGTGAAAACATAATATTAACTTAATTTAAAAATACGCAATACGCATCATGCTTGATCTTAGAAAAGAAAAGAACAATAGACTAAATCGCTTTTAATTGATTGTGGCTCACTTCGCTCCATGTTATTGTCCTTGCTTAAATGCACAATTAAAAATGTATAAAATTACTAAATGCCACTTAATTGAATGCTTAAAGCAAATTACAACAGATTAAAGCAAAAAAAAAAACAAACATTTTTTTATGAACACAAAACGACAACAGCAAAAGCTCAATTAGGTTGATATCGATTACAAAAAGTAAAAAAAAAAGAAGTTAAATATTTAACAAATAATAGAGCCAATATAGCAGACAGCAATCAGGAGTGCAGTTGACAAGAGCCAAAGTAAGAGTTAGGCCTGTGCTGAATTTTTTTATTATAAAATGAGAAGGATGCTTGCTGTGCGTAATATTGCTGCAGGTTACACTTGCACTTCTGTCTGTCCGTCCGTCCGTCTGTCTGTCCATTGACTATGAAAATTGACTCCAACACTCTGAAACAGTCTAGACTGCCTTCCAAAAAAAAAAATAGCAAAAAGCAAAATTCCTGAACGACACACACACAACAGCGTAGATACAGATACAGTCAAATTGGGATGTGAGTTAAAAGGCATCATATGAATTTTATGCATGAATTTCAATATGCAATGAAAATTAAAACACACACTCACACGCAGATACAATTTGAATGGTTAGGGCAATCGAATTGTATCGCATTCAAGCATAGTGTTTGATCCTGTCTGCCTGCTTTACAACCGCTTTACTTTTGTAAGCCAAATGGATATCGGTTTAAAAAGCTGTCATTAACGTTTAAAGTATACCAAAATCCATTTTGAAGTTACTCTCTTTTGTACTGTATTGTTTTGGATTATATTGCTGAAGTTGTATCAGATTTCATTGCAAACAGCAAAAATCATCTACAAACTCATTGTTCAATATAAATATGCTGCATGTTTGAATCATCAAGTAGCCGGCTCTACTGATTATTTTAATGCCAGTAGTCATTTACATTTAGTGTATGCGTAGAAGAATTGTGGAAGGCAGTTAATATGTCTTCACAGTAGGCATATACGTAGTTACTGAAGTGTTTGCGTTTGATAGCTTATTTGATATTTTTTTTTTTTTTTGTAAAGAGGGTAGTCTACAAAATTTTTAAAAAATAAAAGAAATTTAAAATCGTTTTTAAAACACAAAATAAAACGCATATTTTAAAAACGTTCTACTACGTACAAAAAGTAAAACGCGCATTCTCAATTAGAGCAAACATTTAGAAAACCGCCACAGTTTACTAGAATCGTTCGTTTCGATATGCCTACATATTGTAAAACAAATAAGATATAAATAAATCCTACCTTAACTTTTCAGCTTTCCAGCTTCAAGTTTACCAAATGCATACTGCAATTAAAACTATTCGAATAAATTTACGGAACTCAGCAGAGGAGATGATCCTCGTTAATCGTCGCTTGTATTTCAGGGCATACTATAGAGAACCACCAGGAAAAAAATTACTGAAGAAAATAATTTATATAAAGAGTGATGCAACAAGTTTCGTTTTTACCATAAAAACATTACAGACAACCAAAACCTGTTCTAGAAATGTTTTTTGCTCGCAGAGAGCCAATAGCTGCTGCCATCCAAGACTTTTCCCACGGTCCTTAAAACTTAACTAATACAACATTAAGCTCATCATCACATTGATAAGACATATTGATATATCGATAATTATCGATAATTGTAACAAAGCTTGCACTTTAACTAAAAAAAAAAATCAAAAAAATCTCTACTGTCATAAAAACTAAATAATTGTCTTCTGCATTAAAAAAATCTAGAGTGGCAAATATTAAAGAAGAATCGATATAAAATCAAAATTTTCGCATCCCTATAATGTATCAATTCGACAAGTGTGAACATTGTAAATTTAAAAAAAATTGGTTAATAAAAAAATCGATTTAATCGCTTTTTACGAAAAATTTAAGTGATTGTCTTAATCTCATTTCTTTTAAAAATATGAATTGTGCCATTTATTTTACTGAGAGTATTTTTTTTTTTTTTTTTATTTTATTTTTGGGCGGATGGACGACGGATTGACGAACAGCTTATTTTTTCTTCTGACTGATTTCAGGAGATCGACATACCCGCCAAACGGCTAAAGATAGAGAGATGATTTTTTTACTATACATATTCATCATTAAGTAGAGGCACACTAAGGCGGGATTTTGGAAAATTTTCACCAGGGGCCTTTTGGATCCCTCTTGAAACCGCAAAAGCCGTATCTTTGGAATGAAAAAACGGTAGAACTAGGCGCATTTTAAAGATGGTTAAAAAAATATTTTAAGCGTGTTCAAGTGATTTTTGGCTATGGGACTCATTAGTGGACCTAAAACACAATTTTCACCAATTTTTTTTTTTTGATTTCAGGTGAGCACTAAAACTTGAAACTGGGCGCGTTTGAAAAGATGTTTCGAAAATATTTTAGGCGTGTTCAAGGGATGGACCTGAACTGGATAGAACTGGACGCATCTCAAAGATGGTTAAAAAAATATTTTAGGCTTGTTCAAGGGATTTTTGGCCATGGGACTTATTAGTGGACCTAAAACACAATTTTCACCAATTTTTGTTTTTTTTTTTTTTTTTTTTCAGGTGAGCACTTAAACTTGAAACTGAGCGCGTTTGAAAGATGTTTCGAAAATATTTTAGTCGTGTTCTAGGGATTTTCTAAATTTGAACCTGGGGCCTATAGGACCCTGTGGACCCAACTAAGATTTTTTTGACCAACTTTTTTAATTTTTTTTTTTTTTTTTGATTTTAGGTAAGCGCTAAAATGTTTTTTTCAACCCAAAACATTTTGACCCGGGCCCAATGGGGCCTGGAAACCGGAAAAGCCATATCTTTGGAATGAATACACTTAGAGACTTGAAAGTGGACGCGTTTGAAAAATGCTTAGAAAGGGACTTGCAATATTAGGATCTGGGATCCTTTGGTCGAAAAAATTTTTCACAAATTTTTTTTTTTTTTTGAGCATTGTTGACCCGGGGCCTAATGGGTGCCTGTATATATACCGTTTATTCCACACTTCTGTTTACTAATGTTTTTTAACTCTATCAAAACTTTATAAATAACACTCGTACTACTGCAGATTTTTATTCCTGAATGCTGTCAATTGCATAGAAATTCATATGAAGCCACCCTGTGGTTTTTATATCCAGCAGTGGTTTTGTTCGACATTGAAGACAACGTTTCTATGCAAGTACTTTGGTTTCGTTGTCTCGTATACGATTTATTTGTCTTTAGAAAAGATAAAAGCAAACATTGATTTACATGT
Organism: Leucophenga varia; assembly: GCA_018903435.1. Taxonomy (NCBI): domain Eukaryota; kingdom Metazoa; phylum Arthropoda; class Insecta; order Diptera; family Drosophilidae; genus Leucophenga; species Leucophenga varia. The sequence goes on along the minus strand of JAEIFJ010002335.1, from coordinate 105,231 downwards.
TGCTACAGATGCTGCAATTGACTTGTGTCCGTCGAGACTTGTGGCACATCATCATCATCTTCAATAAGAACAACAATTTGCGGTTGTGCTAAGCAAAATGCTGCTGCTGGCAGTTAGAGTATGAGATACTATATGTGTGTAGCTTATTAAACGATAAAACTACTGGAAACATTTTTTTTGTATTTTTTTTTTATTGAAGCTGCATTGAATTTCAAAACATGAAAATGATAGCATATTGCATTTCACTTAGGTATGCATGCATGCAGCCTAATTAGTACGCAAGAAAATATCCAAATTAGTAACCAAAAAGCTGCTTTAACCATTTTCGAGTGTAGGTGTGTGTGTGTGTGTTGGGCACGTGCTTATGTAAGCATGCTTGTAACGCCCACTAAACTAATTCCAAACAGCTTAAAACCATTATTTGAGTTGCAAACCAAAATCACATACCAAACTGACAAGCCGAGAACAATGCCACAGATACAAATACTATAAAAAGTACTCCAAAGCACTCAAGCTGAAGTGTTGTTTTCTAACACATTTCATGCATAGTTCAAACTGAACTGATTTAAAAAAATATTTTTTTCTAGATTTTTTTTGGTGGTTTTTTTTTTTTTTAATCCGCTGCATATGCAAAGTGTCACGTAATTTCAATTACACATGCCTAGCGTTCAAATTATACATCGAATCGAGTTTCCATACAAAGTATCTGAGTACATAAAAAAAAAAAAAACTAGAAAACAGAAATAAGAAAAAAAAAAAATCTAAAACAAGTGCGTTCAACATTTATTGCAGCTCCTCGTCGTCATCATCGGCAGCATTTATGTTGCATTTGCACTTGCAGCGCGCGTGTTGCATGTCAATCATTTGGTTTATGCCTCACGCGCATCATCAGCAGTAGTAGTCCATTGCCTACTTGAAAGTAAATAGAGTCAACAACATTCAACGATAGTGTCAGGCCATACTACAATATTGGCATACCATATGCTGCTGTTGTTGCATTACTTTGGATACAGACTATATTCCACTTGTTGCAAAGCACGTCGCGCCACTTTGGAAATATGCCGCAAAATAGAAAATAAGAAAACAAAAAAAAAGAACTAGATGAAAATTACGTGGGTCACTTTAAGTAGTTTTATATTTATTGTAACTAAAAATGGCAGAAAGAAATAATTAATCGATTATTCGATTAATCGATTAATGAAATAACCGATTAATAACAATTTTACAATTGTAACAAAAGAAAAAAATACTCCGTAGTATCCATTTTTCAAATGGTAACTGCCTTTAGCTAAAAAGTAAAGGGCTAAATAATCGTTTAATTGAAAAAAAATCGAAAAGTTAGAAGTATAATTCATATAATGCTATCAAAAATCGATAAATCGTTAAAAATCGATTATTTTTGAGAACTAGATGAAAATTACGTGGGTCACTTTTAGTAGTTTTATATTTATTGTAACTAAGAATGGCAGAAAGAAATAATTAATCGATTAATCGATTAATGAAATAACCGATTAATAACAATTTTACAATTGATCGTACCATACCTAATTGTATCAAAGGAAAAAAAATACTCCGTAGTATTAATTTTTTCAAATAGTAACTGTCTTTAGCTAAAAAGTAACGGGAAAAAAATCGCAAAAGTTAGAACTATAATTCATATAATGCTGTCAAAAATCGATTAATCGTTAAGAATCGATTATTTTTGAGAATCAGTTTACATATCCACTGTGTTTGCGTTCAAATTCATGTTCAAAATCGTTTCATAATTGCTCAAATAATCGAACCGATAACAAAAAACGAATTATCGATACCAACGTCTATTAGCTGTATTAGCTGCAATATGTATCGATTTTTTTATCGAATCAATTACAATTTCGCAATATCAACGAGTATAAAAATCTGCATCTCGACAGAATGACAAAATGTCTAGGAGCATGCTGGAAAACCATTTAATCAGAGTTAATCGATTTTTGTATCGAGTATAAATATGTTTAGTGACATCAAAATTTGTAGACGTTATGTATGGAAAATGTACTTGGAAGAGTTTTGTTTTTAGTTTTCACTATTAAACTTTTAACCAAAAACTTGAGACAAATTTAAAATGTTTGATGCATCGATAATCGATTTATAAAAGTGTCCATAAAAAACGTTTAATTTATAATTTTTTTTTTTACTTAAGATAGTTTTTAATTTCCATGTATCGATATCATCGATATCGATAAATATTGATAATTTTATATATTTTTGCCTTTTCGCTTAGGAAAGTTATTAATTTCGAGCTGTCGATATAATCAATTTTTATAGTATCGATATTATTGATTTTAAAAGTATTGATATTATCGATTTTTAAAGTATCGATATATATCGATTACTTTATAATTTTTACGTTTGTTTAATTAAGAAAGTTTATGATTTTAATGTATCGATAAAATCGATTTTTTTAAGTATCGATAAATATTGATTATTTTATAAATTTTTTTTCCTGTTACACTAGTGTAAACAGGTATATTCAGTTTGTCGGAAAGTTTGTAACGCAATAAAGGAGGCATCGTAGACCCTATAAAGTATATATATTCTTGATCACCTCGATGAGACGAATCGATCTAGCCATGTCCGTCTGTCTGTCCGTGTTGTTTGTTGCTATGCGATCTTTTCGATGAAGATATAAAGATATTGGGCTGAAATTTTAAACTTAAGCTTTTTTCGGCAACGACTAGGTTAAGTTCGAAAATGAGGGGGCACGCCCATTGTTAGGTATAGCCCCCATACAAACTTATCGATTTTTTTCGATTTTTTGTTTTAAAAATAGTAATTATTTATGAATGTACTCGCTCCCAATCTGGGTAAAAACATTTCATTTGTCAATACAGGGTCAAAACCAAGACGACACGCCCATGTAACGGTATCGTTAAACCGTTCCACCGAAGTTAAGTTTTTCCTTGTTTTATTTAGATTTCTTATAAATACATACTTAAGAAAATAATTAATTTTGATGCATCACTATTATCGATTTTTTAAAGTATCGATAAGTATCGATTATTTTTTATATTTTTGTGGTTTCTTTTGCTCAGGATAATTTTTAATTTCGATGTCAAATCGATTACCATTTTTTTTAGATTTTTTTCTGCTTATCGAAAATTATTAATTCCGATAGTAATGATCGATTTTTAATGTACCGAAAAAAGATTGTAATTTTTAGAAACTTTTTATATTCGATATTATCGATTTTTAATGCATCGAAATAAGTATACAATTTTTTTTTTTTTTTGTAACTTATTTTTCATCTAAAACATTTTAAATTCAATATTTAATAAGCTGACTTATACACTTAAATCGTTTAACAACTTCTAAAACCCACCCACGCAACAAATTATCGTAGACAGATGTGACACTCAATCGAAAACCAAAACAGCAAGTTCGACGCGACTTAGTGACCCATAATGCAATTTTGAACAAATACATTCAAACAAACATTGTGCCTCATAGCTACAAAAAATTTAAAAAAAAAAAAGATAAAAAAGTATCTTGTACGCCTACGCAACTTTGTTGTAACATTCAATGTCGCTGTAAATAAATTATTGTGTCTAGTTTTTTCTATTTTTTTTTTTTTGGAAAGTGCTGTCCGACAGTAAAAAAAAAAAAGAGTTAATGTACTCTGTTGGTGAGTTCAATTCAGTACAAGTTTAAGCTTAGACTTTTTTTGTAAATACGAATATGTGCGTCCGTCGCGTTGCTATGCGCACAGCTGCACTTTGGCGTAACTAATTTGTTTGGCATAACAAATCCGTTTTCAACATTGCCGCTGTATGTATGCATCTAATATTATGAACAACAACAACTTCCATATTTGACAGCAAAATTGATTTTTATTGTTGTTAAGTTAACTTGACATATGGATTTTTTTTTTGTCTATTTTATGTTTTTATAGAGAGACGCGCGTGTATCTGTTTGCAACAACTAAAAACACACAACAAGTGTTGCAACGGACACGACACATCACAACCGCAAGCCTTTAGTTCCGCTGTTGTGCTTTAACAGTAGCCGCTGTAGTCACTAAAATGCTCTCGAATGCGGCAATGTTTGTATTGTACACCTGCAACATCAGGCGGCATAGAGAGAGACGCGCGCGTTTTGGGCGTTGTATATCATTTAGTGAGGTTTTCATTGCATCATTAATTTTGATGAGTTTTGAAAAATGAGAAATAACGGACTACTTTTGCTATATTTCGTCGTCGTCGTCGTCATAGGGAAAGTGAACTTGATTTTGTGGTGCATTATAGAATTTTTTTATGCTACTAATTTGCTGTCGCGATGTGTTTTGGAGATATGAAATGAGTTATAATTTAGAGAGCATATGGTATGTATGTGATAGATGAGAATAGTTTCTGTTGTTTAAGGGGGACTTTTTTAAACTAAAATTTTTGTGTAAAATCGCTGAAGTTCAAAAATGATAGCAAACGGTAGACTGGTAATTGCTATTCCGAAATTGAAAACAATGCTTTTTGTTTTACTCTTCAATGCAATGTCTTAATGCCCTAATCACTTCTCCAATTCGTAGATTAATTTTAAAATTTGGAAACTTGGAAAATAAGTTACAATCTTTTACAATATCTCCACCCAAACTAAAACTCTTTTAGTGAAGAGCTTCGATCGGAATTGATTTGGTGACTCTTTATGATGGATATTCAAGATGAACTTTCAGACATACAATGCAGATGTCTGCAGATGTCCATTCACCTACTTATCAACCTAGAGTCACCAGAGACACTTAATATTGTTTTCTAGTCCCATTCTAGCCTGCCCTATATAGCTTATCATCATAGCCCAAAATTAAAGGAGATACTTCCTATTCTATATTTCTTAATCAGTGGAACTATTTTGAGAAAGACAAAATTGGTAGGTTTTTAAGTTTTTTTTTTTTGCTATGATTTTCTTAGCAATATATTAATAAAAGTTCAAAGCAATAGATTTTTTTGGAAAATTGGAAAATAGTCTATTGGGGAGCAAACGTTTCCAGTTCCGCCGCTGGCTTGACGAAATAAGCCGAATAAGTCAATCGGACTATGTCCGTCTGTCCGCCTTGTAGTACCGATTACTCTGCATCGAATTCTATAAAAAGATAGATCAACCATACCATGAAATATATTTCTCAAAAGCCTCATTGGCAACGTAATTTTCGACCGCTCTTTTAGTTTTAACATTTGCTCTTTTTACACAAAGTGTAAACGGGTATATTCAGTTTGTCCGAAAGCTTGCAACGCATTGAAGGCGCCATCGGAGACCCCATAAAGTATATATATTATTGATCAGCTCGATGAGACGAATCGATTTAGCCCTGTCCGTCTGTCTGTCTGTCCGTCTGTCTGTTGCGATGAGTGTTACTCGGAAAGTTTTAAAGATATTGACCTGAAATTTGAAACTTAAGCTTTTTGTGCTCCTAGTTAGTTAGTATGCCGGAACCAAGGTGCCATGCCCATTTTTAGATATAGCCCCCATACAAACTTACCACTTTTTTGATTTTTTGTATGAAAATAGTTATTATTTATGAATGCTTTTGCTACAATGTAGTGTAAAAATACTTCTAATGGCATCCAATATCAAAAGAATGTTGCCACGCCCATTTTCAGACATAGCCCCCATACAAACTTACCACTTTTTTTCGATTTTTTGTATGAAAATACGTATTATTTATGTATATTTTTAATGCAAATAGGGTAAGAACACTTATTGTGTCATCCAATGTTAAATCTAAGGCGCCACACCCATTTTTATGTATAGCCTCCATACAAACTTACCGCCCATTTTCGAGTTTTTATATGAAAACATTTATTATTTCTGAATGAATTCAATTAAATTTGGTAAAATCAACTCCAATGTCCACCTAAGTGAACACTTTCGATATGGTAAGGATCGGGCATATATAACATAAAGCCTCCATACAAATTTGACCAAATTCATCGTGAAATTTAATCTAAGCACCTGGTGAACATATAAACTATTAAAAGTGTTGTGTAACGGGTATTTCAGCTTCGGTTCCACCGAAGTTAACGTTTTTTCTTGTTTTTTTTTTTTTTTTTCAAATTCCTCTTCTTTTGGTTGGCATATTTGTACTTTTTGTTTTTTGTTTGCAGCGAGGTCAAACTATGTGGGGATAAAACACTAAAGAATACCAGTGCCCTTGTCACTTTAAGTAATACAAGTAATGCAAGATATATTTGTATGGGTATAGTCGAAAATCAACTTCATGAATGAACTTAATGTACCTAGTGCAATGTTTTAGTAGTTTTAAATCATCCTAGTAGTATTGCCTTTCAAATGATACTGTTTTGGAACACAATGGTTGGATGGTTTCAAAGTCCATAGCGGACATAGACACTTTTTTATTTTTTTTTTTTTTTTGTGGTCTTAAATCATCCTAGTGATACTGTTTTGGGGCACAACGGTTGTATGGTTTCAAAGTGTATAGAGGACATAGACACCTTTTAGTTTTTTTTTAGTGGTCTCAAGTCATCCTAGTAGTGTTGCCTTTCAAATGATACTGTTTTGGGACACAATGGTTGGATGGTTTCAAAGTCCATAGCGGACATAGACACTTTCTTACTTTTTTTATACACAGAAGATTGATTTTTAGGCACAGTTTTGGTGACAGCTGTTATACTAAACTACAAATTTTTTAAAAACAATTGTTTTTTTTTATATTTTATCCTAGAAACATGAAATTTGGAATGAATTTTTCCTATGATATATTTCAACAAAAATCCCAATCCTAACTCTTATTCAGACCATAGCTTTTCCCAGCATTAAGTAAAAATCCTGTAGATGTAAATTCCGTTAACTGAGTGGATTTTATTAAATGAAAATGGACTAAGAAGCTTTATATGGTGGACTACTGTTTCAAGATATGTCTTAAGCATGTTCCCAATTTGAACGACTTTTTAATAGTCGACTTCATTTAAATTTAATTATTTTTTCCCCATTTTTTGCAACACAGTTTCCATTAATTTTTGTTTTAACCTTTGACAAATTTTAAATATTCCTCAATAATTAATCAGAATTTTTTTTATGCAACCTTTTAACCGACTACGACTACATGAAAAGTTTTCCATTTTAATATTAAAATTCACATAAATATGCACAAAGTATAAAAGTTAAAACCAAAAAAAAAAAAACGCTTTAGAAAATTTAGACATTTTTACAACGTCAAATTTACCCTTGACATTTTCCAAAAGAAAAACACCAAAAAAAAAAAAATTGCATAAAATATAAAAAGTAAAAATCCACAACCAAAAAAGTGCTAAAAATTTGCAAGACCTCAATTATTAATATTGTGCAAAATTTTTTACGCTAAAAATACGAAAAAAAAAAAAAAAAAAATTCGAAAAATTTTTAAATATATTTTTTTTTTTGTGCCAAAACTGACACAAAGTCAACGAATGACAAAGCGTGTGAAGCTTGGCAAACCAAGTACAGCAGCAGCAGCACACCTGCAGCATTGAGTGCAATTTTAGAGCAAACGCATATGGCAACAAAAATGTTGCAGACAGACGGACAGACATATAGCTAGTCTATAACAGCGCACGCCTTCAGACAGTCAGAGTAGCCGACAGAGCCGTCTGTGTATATATTGCTCGCATTTTGCGCGTCTAACGTGCCACAAATATGTTGCAAGAAGCAAATAAAATGCTGCTGCAGCATGCAACCAAATCAAACGACAGACAGACAGACGGACGTATAAACCAAGCGACCAACAAACTCGACGCGACTTTTTTTCTTCTCTTTTTTTTTTTTTTTTTAGACTTTGGTCTTAAATAAGCAGATACATTGGATGTATGCCAAAGTGTATAGCTGCAATTTTATTTTATTTTTTTTTTTATCCAGTTCAATGTTGCAAAAGCAAAAAAAAAAAAAAAAAAATGTATAGCTACTTTAGTAGTCTTAAAAGCTGCATTGTTGCATGTGTTACTGTTACTATGGCATAGTTTGCCTAAGGCCTTTGATACTTGAGCACATTCGTTGTCATTCTTAGCGCTTAAGTTGTCTTACTTTAAGGCATTGTCCTTTATAATGTGAACACACGCAAAGGAACCTAGACTAGGCGCGTGCACAAGCAGCTAAACTGAATGGCTTACTTGAAGAAATAGCGCAGCATATACACTGCACATACCAAGTAAAAGCTTAGCCGCAAATATTACAAAATTCTAAACAGCCTCTCCCAACTACTACTCCACACACGCTCCTCGCTGTATACTTATGTTGTATTTGCTCGCAAAGGCGCTAATGTGACAAGGATAACGAGCAACTGAAGTTCAGTTAAACAGACTCACAAGAGTTGTTGTTGCTGCTGCTGCTGCTTATTGAGTTTCATTATCATTTCTGGCTATTAACTTCTTCTAAAGTTCTTCATTGCATTTTATGTTTTCTTGGTGTACTTTGTCTGTTCTCATTAAGCGTTTCGCATAGCATTCTTGTACATTGTTGACTACTTTGAGTTGTAGCTTGGGACTAAATTGTGCTCAATTGCAAGAAGCGTGGTTCCGATCCAGATATTTTTATTTGTCTGAGTACTAAGATGCCGCTTCCAGTAGACAATTACCTCTCTTTTGGGTTATTCTGTAGATAAACAGGCAACTCAACTCAATCGAAAAATTTTAATCCATACGAAAAATGGGTGTTAAGAACCATATAAAATTCCAAAATATATTGTTTGTAAAAAGTCCACGAAGCTTTCCGAATAATCTAAATTCCAATTTTGAAAGATCTTGTAAGCAGACTTTGCTAAAATTAGATCTATCCAAACAAATCAAAACTTTTTTTTTTTCTGATCAGGATAAGTTAGATTTTCTTCGATAACACAGCCACAAAAAAAAAAAAAAAAAAAAAAATTTGGGCCCCGGTATGAGACACTTATATCCTACGGTATTTTGACCCGCTGATTCCGAATCAGAGGTCCGTTTGGGCCCAGCGGACCTGGATCAAGATCATTTCAAGGTCAAAGTGAGAAAAAGCAGCTTAAGCCAAAAAACAACTATATAGGTTTTTGGGGTCGCTGAATCCGAAGTCCGTTTGACCTTAACAGTCCACGTCAAGGTCATGTCATGGTCAAAGTGAGAAAAACGGCCGTTTAAACTAAAAAAACCATAATATTTTAGGTTTTGGGGTCGCTGAATCCGAATCCGAAGTCCGTTTGACCCCAATTAGTCCGGATAAAGGTCTTTTCAAGGTCAAACTGTGAAAAAGCTATTTAATGTGAGACACTACCATATTTTTAAGTTTTGGGATCGTTGAATTTGAATCGGAAGTCCAGAATTATAATTGAATCGGAATTATAATTGCAGTTGAAAATATGAATAGTTCTTATGGATCAGATACTGTAATAACACGTTTCCTCGATTCCATTGTTTGATTTCAACAATGCACCATGCTCTTCGAGGCTTATTATCGAAAAGTAGATAAAATCTAAAGATTGTTCCGATAGGTGCCAAACAAGTTAATACAAATAAATCTTTCCAACTCCTTTGTTCAAATTTGGACAAATTTTACTCGATAATTGTATAAATAGCCATATACCAATTATCCGACAAAATGTTGTTCAGATGATTAAAAGGGGAATAAAATGACGCTGATATTTTTTTCGTAATAATCACGACAATCGGACCAATTAACAACCAAAGAAATCAGCATTTAAAAACAGAAATTTTTTTTTTGTAGAATCAAAAGTTTTCGACTACAATTCCAAATCGAATTTATTTTTGCATCTTTCATATAAAATATGTATTCAATATAATAGATCGATTTTTTTTTTTTCTAATTTCACACTAAATTTATTGAGAAATATCGATTTGATATCAATATTTTTTAGGAAGAGTATTACGGGAACTCTACACTCAGCCGGTAACACAGTACTTGAATGAAACAAAAACAAAGTGTGCGAAATCATCGATTAATCGAAAATAAACGATTTTTCAAAAAAGAAATTTAGTAAATCGTTTCTTTGTGGTAAAATCGATTAAACGATTAAACGATTTTATCGAAATTTTTAAATATATGAGTCAATTGATCGATTTTACAAAGAGATGATGTTTTTTTCTCTCTCTTTAATATAGGGTTTCTCTCTCCCTTTCTCTCTCTCCCTCTTTAATATGAAACTTTTTTTGTGTAGCTTTTCTTTATTTAAACTGACAAAAAAAATCAATTAATCGAAAAATTCGATTTTGATTACACACGAAAGGCTCATGTTGCAGATTTAAAGAAAAAAGTAAATGGTCAGTTATTTAATATTAATTCTTCATCAAACAGAATAAGACTTACAATTTATTTCTAAAATATTGAAACTCAATATAGTAGCTTTTTAACAGAAAACTCAGTTTAGTCTTTTAATTTAGAGTTTCAAAAAAAAAATATTAAAATAACAAATTTCTTATCGGTAATCTAAGGAAAAAATTATATATAAAAACCATTTTAACCGAATTTCGCTGCTCATTAAAATACCAAAGCATTTGCAAAAAAAAAAAAGATACAAAACAGGAAGATGCCACGCAATCAAAAATTTCCTGAAATTAGGGTGATGACAAAATTGTATGAAAAGGCTTATATACCACAAATTCTTCATTTATCAAGAACTCATGTGAATGAAGCCAAACCTTTTTTTTTTTTTTTAAATCAAAAAGTATTGACAGCCAGAAGACAACTCAAAATAAAAAATATTTATATATGAAAGCAAAAGAATTCCTAAGGAAATAAATATGTGAGAGTTGAATTTTATCTGCTCATGTATATCTTAACGCGGATTGATTACATGGAATGAGTGCAAAACAAATTATTACACTTGAGCAAAAGTAAAATTACGTATATTGCAGACAAGGAGTAGAAAAAAAAAACATATATATTTATAGCAGACTCGTCACTTATCAACATAATCACACACACAAATTCCAGATACACTCGAGTGCTTTTGAGATACTTTGTAAAAAAATATGCCTAAGACATGACTTGAAGACGCCGCCACCGACGCCAAAAGTAGCCGCCACTAATAGATGATATCGACGACGACTAGACGGCAATGTTAGTAGCTATGCTGTGAGACAGGTATTATGGACAACAGGTAACAGGGCAACAAGCAAAACTATTGACAAACGAACGCTGTGAAGTTTTCATTCGTTCGTTCATTCGTTTTGATTGAATGAACAGACGGACGGACAGACAGAGTATGAAAGATACAAGAAATCGAAAGGAAAGCAATATAACGGATTAGGAGTCACATACTGTGGGGTCTCACACATTCTAGAAAAGACCAAGTTCACAACAACTTAGGTACTTGCCGACGACTTTTGATTCCATCAAAGACAACAACAAAGCAGTCCTCTTAAATGTATCTCCTTCTTTCAAGCTTTCAACATTTAATTCCTTCAACTCATTTTCTTTTCTTATAGTTTTTTCTTCGTTCACTGTCAAATGTTGGCTTAATGATGGCATTGATGGATGGATCAGGCGATAATGTTAAATTTGTTTTTTAAGCCTTTTAAAAATAAAAAAATATTGGTAAACCGAAGGAAAAGTATTTTTTTTTGTATAGGAAAAAAAAAAGTGTAAATAGATAAAACAAAAAAAAAAAAAATATATAAATTAGGAATTTTAGGGAAAATAAAAAAAAAAAAAAAAAAAAAAAAAAAAGAAGAATCAAGTAAAAGCAGCCGCCACAAGAATTATGTGCAATTTTTGTCAAATTATGAAAATTTATGGCATGTGACGTTCTTAGTCAATCGACCATGAGCAACAGCGTTCAGTTCGGCTCATGTGAATGCAATTTAAACAAGCTTTCTACAATATCTTCTAATAGAAATAGTAGACATGCATATTGGTGTATATTGTGTGAGAGTTTACCTAATTAGTGTTAGCAGTCAGCAATTTCATTAAACTTTGTTTCATTTCAAGCGCCATTAACTTTTAATGAATTAATTTACTGCACCAAAGTTAGTCATTTTAACTTGTTCTGGCTTCTTCCACACAATTTAAGTGAAAGGCACACACACAATCGGACACTTGAAACAACAACAACATCGGTGTGCATTGGTTTTAAATTGTTTAACAAAATTTTTGTATCTATTTTGCTCTGCAACAAATCAAAAGTTTAGACAAGTTTAACGAATCGAAAATTATCTTCAAAATGATTCATAAAGTATGCTTGCATCGAGCCAAAAAAGTGTTAGTTACAGCCAACAACAACAAATGTTTCAATTACAAAATACATAGATACACTTCAGTTAAATTTGTAACATTTAATAAATTGATTAAATTATGATAAAAAGTATTCATTTTGAAAAATGCAAGAAACAAACGAGAACAATTTTCATTAAGAAATCTTGCAGTACTTAACTCCAAATCTAGAAGCGATCTTAAATTATGTTGGACCTACCCATGTTTGTCTATTTATTTGAGACTATCATAAGCATAATTTATACCAAATTTAGACTTCCTAGAATAAGAAACAATGATGATTTTATGCAAAAACCCAAAATTTTGGGGTAGATTTGTATGGGGGAAACCCTTTTAAATGAAGGCTTAGGAGTGTCTAAGTTTCAAATATGATGGCCTAATCTCTTATAGTCTCCGAGATAATCTCTCTTAGACAGCATGACAGACGGACAGACGGACAGACATACATAGCTAGTTCGACTCCCTTCCAATGCTGATCAAGAATATATATATATATATATATATATATTTTATATTGTCTATCTTGCCTCCTTCTGTCTGTTACATACAGGGTCCGCCACGCAACTTTTTTTTTGCAATAAAAACAAAACGGTTCATCCGATCATCAAATTTATTTTTTCATATTAAAATACAATCCTTCCGGTTACTTATGGAATATAAGTTCGTTCAAATGGCTGCCTCGGCTGGCCTTGCAGTACGCCATTCGGTCGACCCAATTTTGAGGACATTTCGGATTGTTTGCGGCCGTATTTCGGCAATGGCGACGCAATGTTGTCCTTCAAAGCTTGAATTGTCGCTGGCTTGTCCACATAACACTTGTCTTTGACGGCGCCCCACAAATAATAATCCAACGGTGTCAAATCACAGCTCCGAGACGGCCAAACGACATCAGAATTTCGGCTGATAATTCGGTCTCCGAAAACAGTGCGACACAAGATCGATCGTAACGCGTTCCTCAATCGTATACACAACCATTTTCGTTCAGCGGAAGGATAAAACTAACTTTCTGTACAATCAGATGTGACATCAGTGTTGCCACACTCGAAATAACCACTAGTTCAAAAAAATAGATGGCGGACCCTGTACATTCGTACAAACTTAATATACCCTTTTACAGGGTATTAAAATATTTTAAAACCTTTCAAAGAACTATAAGGTGTACTAAAAAAAAAAATCGATTTATTTTACGTAAATCGATGTTTTTCTTAAGTGTCCTGTGAATAGTTTTGTTCGATAACTTGTTGCAATTTTATGGAAAATCCATTACACCACTCTTATAGAAACCCTTGTCACAATTGCAAAAACGACAAGCACATTGTACTCATATCAAGCACATATATATATTCTTGATTAGCGTTGAAAGGAGAGTCGATGTAGCTTTGTCTGTCTGTCTGTCTGCATTATGAAAACGATTTCTCAGAAACTATAAAAAGAAAGAGTTATCTTATTCGCATCTTAGACTCTCCTAAGTAGTCACTGAAAATAAATTTTCTATAGTGCCATTTTGAGGGGAACCTACCCCAAAAGTCAGAGTTTTTTTTTATAAAAACGTCAGTGTATTGTAATCTAGGAACTCTAAACTTTGTAAGGATTATGCCTTCAATAGTCTAAATGAAATATACCAATATGGTTAGAGCCCCTTTACTAATTTATCCTTTACTTTTACTTCTTGTATATATAAAAATTCTATACAATAAAGTGCGGAACATAAAATTTTGGAACAGGATTTCTTGGACTTTCGACTTTCTTATTCTATTCGTGTTCTTTATTATTCTAATTAATTTTCCGCAAGAACTTGCTGAACTAAAGGGTGATTTTTTAAGAGCTTGAGAACTTTTTAAAAAAAAAAACGCATAAAATTTGCAAAATCTCATCGGTTCTTTATTTGAAACGTTAGATTGGTCCATGACATTTACTTTTTGAAGATAATTTCATTTAAATGTTGACCGCGGCTGCGTCTTAGGTGGTCCATTCGGAAAGTCCAATTTTGGGCAACTTTTTCGAGCATTTCGGCCGGAATAGCCCGAATTTCTTCGGAAATGTTGTCTTCCAAAGCTGGAATAGTTGCTGGCTTATTTCTGTAGACTTTAGACTTGACGTAGCCCCACAAAAAATAGTCTAAAGGCGTCAAATCGCATGATCTTGGTGGCCAACTTACCGGTCCATTTCTTGAGATGAATTGTTCTCCGAAGTTTTCCCTCAAAATGGCCATAGAATCGCGAGCTGTGTGGCATGTAGCGCCATCTTGTTGAAACCACATGTCAACCAAGTTCAGTTCTTCTATTTTTGGCAACAAAAAGTTTGTTAGCATCGAACGATAGCGATCGCCATTCACCGTAACGTTGCGTCCAACAGCATCTTTGAAAAAATACGGTCCAATGATTTCACCAGCGTACAAACCATACCAAACAGTGCATTTTTCAGGATGCATGGGCAGTTCTTGAACGGCTTCTGGTTGCTCTTCACTCCAAATGCGGCAATTTTGCTTATTTACGAAGCCATTCAACCAGAAATGAGCCTCATCGCTGAACAAAAATTTGTCGATAAAAAAGCGGATTTCGAACATTTCGAACCGAACACTGATTTTGGTAATAAAATTCAATGATTTGCAAGCGTTGCTCGTTAGTAAGTCTATTCATGATAAATGTCAAAGTATACTGAGCATCTTTCTCTTTGACACCTTGTCTGAATCCCGCGTGATCTGTCAAATACTAATGCATGAAAATCTTAACCTCAAAAAATCACCCGTTATAAAAGCAAAATATATAATGCGGCGTAAGGAGAAAAACAGTTAGCGCTACGAAATATTCAACTTGAGTGACACAAATTGTTTCTCTTTACTCTTTTCTCAGTAGGGGGGGCGGGGCACCGGCTACATCGTTTTTATGTGTGTTGTTTCATTAAGAAAGCCTGGTATTAAAAAATACTATTTACTCTAAATATTCTAAATTTCAAATCTTTGCTGCATTGTCTTCCATAAAAGATTAACCAACTCCCCTCCATATATTTCATTTTTGTTGCAACTCTTTTAGATATCAGCTTATAATAGATTTTTAAATAAAACTAAATGAAAAAAAGAAACTATTCAAACTAAATTTAAAAAAATTCCTTACTATCGAATGTCATCCATACGATGTAACAAAAAAATGCAGTAAATGCAATTCAAAAGTTTTTGGCAGCAGCACATATGTATGAAAAATTCTGTCGAAAAGTTTGCAAAAAAGTAGTAATTCCTACGATCTCTTTCTCTATATTGGCTGCAGGGTAGCGACAAAAGGCATACAAACAATATATAGTACTAATAGTATATATGTAGACCTATTTGGTTAGACTTGTATATATGTAAAGACTTTATTTGTAATAGAGAAAGTGCATTCATTCACTAACTCACTCACTCTCTTTCGGAAAAGTCTTTAAAACAATCGAACGAACGAACAAACGAAAAATTGGAGCAGCTGCATTTAGCTGCAGGGGCGAAACCAAAACTTTGATTTTTTTATTAATTTTTTTTGTAAGTTTTTCACTTTTTTTGTACGAAAAAGTAAAAAAAACAAAGGAAAAAATGTTTACTTTGGTAGAAACAAAGTTTTTGATACACGTCACTCAAAATTTTAGTGACAAAAAGGTCGGGAAATTTGGAATGACTTTGTATAGAGAATATATGATATAGTGATCTAATATTTATAGGACTACTATAACAAAAGTTTTCAACATATTTGAAGCAATTAGCTTCATAATTAGTCATTTTCTATGTAAAAACTGGAAAATAAGCTATGGGTTTGTATGTGGGCTATATTCTATAGGGACCTGATCCATACCAAATCTTTTTGTGTGGACATGTATTGACAGTGTTTGATGTTGAGAAGTGTTTTTATTTAATTTGGACTGAATTCATAAATAAATAATAACTATTTTCAGCTAAAACTTAAAAATGGGCGGTAGGTTTGCATGGGGTCCATACCAAAAAAATGGGCGAGGCACCTTGCTTTTGATATTGAATGATATTAGAAGTGTTTTCAACTAATTTGGAGTAAATATGTTAATAAAAAGAACAATTTTCATACAAAAATGGTTGGCAAGTTCTATGGGGGCTATAAAGAAAATGGGCGTGGCACTTTGGTTTTGACATACTAACAACTTAGGATAAAAAAAACAGAAATAATTAATATTTTTATGCAAAAACTCTAAAATGAGCGGTAAATTTGTATGTGGACTACAACTTAGAAGAGGCGTGGCATTCGAATTTTTATATGCAACTACTTAGGACTGAGAAAAAGGTCTATATTTATAAAAATGAGCGAAGCAATCATCTCGGAACAGACAGACGGACTCGGCTATATTGAATCGACTCCTCGTGCAGATCAAGAATACACATACACATAAATTTTAAGTTTCAAGATGTTTGCTTCAATGCGTTACATACTTGCTGACAAAATGTTAATACCCTACACATTCTGTGTGACGTTTAAAAAAAAGAAAAACTGAAAACGTCAACTGATGATGCCATTGAGACGCTGAATATGCATTTTGCAACATTGAAGCCAAAAGTAAACGTTTTGTTAGAAACTTTTTTTTTTTTTTGAAAATGAAAGGTAAAAAAAAAAAAAAAAAGAAGTATAAACTATAGTTTGCTTGTACTAAAGTTTAAATATGCTACATTTGGCAAGTTGACTGAATTAGAGCTGGCAAACTAACGATAGTCGACGCTATCGATAGTTTAATTTCTATTAATAATCTACGATAGTCCCATACACCAAGTCATTGTCAGCTATCGATAGTTTGCCATCTCTAGACTGTATGACAATGCTTTACTCGCTTTGAAATTTTATATTACAAATTATTTGTGTTTATTTATTTTTAAATATTTATGCCACTTAAACTTTCTCACGCTCACACTTAAACTGAAAAATGTATCTGTAAATATAATTTCCGAAAAAAAAATCACTTTATAGCGCCAAAAAAAAAAATAGGCAAAGCTACAAATTGTAAGCATTTTTTTTTCTCTGTATTTTCCCCGTTTGCTGCAAAGAATTTTGCATAATTTAGTTTCAATTCCATTAAATGGAGCACAAGTGTAACTAATCTCTGCAGCGTCATGTATTGAGAATTGAAGTTGAAGTTTGAGTTTTTTTTTTTTTTTTTGGTTGCCTTTCACAAAATGTAGCGAGCAAGTTTTAAGTTTAAGAAAAAAAAAAAATTCAAATAGTTGAAAAAAAAGATACAAAATGTAAACCAAAAAAAAAAAATATTTTTTTCTAGGTTACCAAAACAGCTGTGGGGCATTTAAAAGAGTTAACGTTGTAGTGCTGGCGCAGACTAGCAGCAGCAGCAGCTTGGCACTTGATTTTTGCCAACAACAACAACAACAACAAAAAGTACATTTTATATAGAACAAAATTTGTATGGTAGACAGTTACACCTGCGGCGAGAACTTGTGGCAAACGTTTGTATTTTTGTATCTGTAAGATACACTACAAAAAAAACTTCAACTGCATATGTATCTTATGTTGACATTTCAGACTTGTATTGCTACACAGGTCAGCAGTCAACACTATGACTTGACTATTTAGCCATAAAACAAATGTGCTGTAGAATGTATCTATAAGATACATTTTTTTTGTATTTTGTTTTGTTTAACTTTTAAAAGTTTTTTTTTTTTTTTATATTTATTGTCTAAGCTAATTGTTTTGCACTCTTGCAAAATTTTTACTTAAAAATATGCTTAATAATTTAATAAAACAAAAATATACACATTCAAGAAGCAAAAGATATGTTACAAGGTTGTAAGCACATCCTGCTGCAACTATGTAGCATTCTGGTCAAGTTTTAAATGTGCTGCCAAAAGTTTTTTTTGTGCATGAGTCGAGAGTGTATCCATTTAAATTTCTTATAAACAAATCTTTTCCATTATCTAGCACGTATACACATGATATATACTGTACATGTATGTGTGTATCTTGCTACAAAATATATATTTATATAAAGAGAAATATGCCAAGTAATGTTAAAATAAAATTGTGGCAAAAATAAAGGTAAATAATGCCCCCAAAATGTGATAGCTGCAACATGACAAGAAACAAATATGAAAGTAAAAAAAAAAAAAATGAAAAAAAATCCCTTGTACAAAGTTTTAACTTGAAAGAGAACTATTAAAACTTTGACCTAAATATATTATAAAATATAAAATTTACTTAACTTTTTCTTACTATTTCTGCTGTTGTGTGTGTATGCGTTCTTTTTTTTTTTACTCTATCTTTTTGTGTTGCAGCAGCAGCACTTTGCCATAATGGATATGAGCGGTTGCACCAAGAATAATGTGTTCTATATTGAAGTACCATAATAGTTTGGGAAACTATTTACTTTTATTTTTATTTGATGCCAAAGTTATTTTATTTATTTTAGACTTTCTCTATTTTTTTTATAAAATTTTGCAAGCTAAGTATAAAGCGTATTGAATATTGAATATGCTTTTTTTATATTGATTAAAAAGCACTTCTATAAAGAATTTAATCAGTTAAATATTGAAGAAGTAAGATTTGTTTATTTTATTTTTTTTAATATTTTATTAAGGCATTAGAAAGACAGACGGACCGACATAGGGACAAACAAAAAGTTGCATTTGGGTAGTTTTATATAATATAAGAATGAAATATTTATCGATATATCGAATGTAAAGATATACCTAGATTTAGTCTTTATTTCTGTCTATTTTTTCGATACTTTTAACAATCGATCACATCGATGTATTGAGTCTAATATTGTTAAGAAATGTGCAACGGCCGATATACATACAGCTTATGTCGCTGCCGATAACTCGCTGTTTTGTTGCATTTAAGTATAACTGAATGTTGTATTCCTGTCTTTTAATAATTTCAAATTGTTAGAAAATTGGGGGACATCTTAAATAAAACACTTACAGAAATTTATGTAAATAAGTTTTGATATTTCTTAACAGAGCGCCGCTCAGTTCTCCAGAAAGAAGTTCTAGCACGAAATAAATATAAAAGAATTATGTCTTACAAATAGAAAAAGATACAAGGTTATTGGAAATTGTCTGGAGAACAATAACATTACCTTGAAAGAAAAAAAAAAATAAATTTTTTGTGTAGTATTTTTCAAGAAGTATTTGGGTCAAAAGTCAAAAAATGATAGCCATGTTACACTGACAAAAATATAAAGTCACCATGATTTGAATCGAGACCAAAGGAAGTCAGAATGTCATTAAAGTCGATATGACTTGAATTAAGTTCAAAAATTATTGAATCAAGTTGGTTTTTTTCAATCTCGAAATTTTTAACTTTAGTCATCATTCAGCAAAATATTTTTGACTTACTTGAAGAATATCTGCACTTAAAATTGAAATCAATTTTTTTTTACTTGCTTTAAGCCCTTCTCAGTTCAAAGCGTAATTAACCTTTTAATTGGAATTTCGTACAATTGAATTAAGAATTTTTGATTTTGTTTTGGTTTCCCATTTTTCTTTTTTGTGTAAGAGTATTAAAAAAATCCAATATTGTGGAATAAATTCTAGAAAATTTAGAATTTGATGATGAAAGAAAGCAATTTCTACTTTCAATAGTCTAAGACGCCCTCTGTGGTCAAAAGTAATATAAAACAAGTAAAAACGTTAACTTTGGTGGAAACCGAAGCTTAAATACCCGTCACACGAATCTTTGAATAGTTTTTTTGTGATCATCAGTGGCTTATATACATTTATAAATATATATTCGAAAATAATTAATTTTTCATACATTTGTTCGAAAATAATCGATAAGTTTGTGTGGGGACTAAAGCTAAAAATAGGCGTGGCACCTTGGTTTTGTTATTGGATGTCATTAGAAGTGTTTTTACCCAAATTTGAGTGAATAATCTCATAAATAATACCTATTTTTATACAAAAATTCGAAAACGGGCGTTAAATTTGTATGGGGGCTATAGCAAAAAATGGGCGTGGCAGCTTGGATTTGACATGGGATGACATTAGAAGTATTTTTACCCAACTTGGTGTGACTACATTCATAAATAATAGCTATTTTCATATAAAATTCGAAAATGGGCGGTAAGTTTGTATGGGGGCTACACCTTAAAATGGGTGTGGCACTTTCATTTTAACACTTGAACTGCTTAGGACTGAGAAAAGAATAAGTTCCGAGTTTCAGGTCAATATCTTTAAAACTGAGCGAATGAATCGCAGACAGACAGACGGACGGACAGACAGACGGACGGACAGACAGACGGACATGGCTAGATCGACTCGTCTCGTTGTGCTGATCAAGAATATATATACTTTATAGGGTCTAATATGTCTCCTTTAATGCGTTACAAACTTTCTGACAAAATGATAATACCCTCCACACTGTGTGTGACGGGTATAATAAAATTATTCCGAATAGTCCCATGAGTCGAGATATAAAGAACTCAAAAGTTTTCCATCCTCAAATTGCTAGTCATCGTGGATCATAAACGCCAAACTTATGTTTATATGTTTAAATGGAAAAATGCGTGATGTAATCCGGAGCTCAAAGACAGTGAAAATTAAACTGAATAAGTCTTAGTTTGCCGTCATATTGATTTTCAGCTTCTTTGTAAGTTTTGAGTTTAAAAAATGCTAAGGACTTCGCAATCTTTCAAAATACATTCCCATAGGAACTAAATAAAAATTGTTGCTATTGTGGAACCCTAAGAACCCTTGTTGATCTTCATTAAAATTTAACAAAATTTATAGCCGTTTTGTATCCGCCATTTTGTTTTTTTAAAAACTGATTGCATATTCAAAATCAGCGATTCCGAAATAATGTATATTGTCCATTATTTCATTAACTTTATTGGTTAAAAAAGTTTTCTGGGCCAATGAGCGCCGTTCTGGTGTTTTACTCTCTTCTCTCTTCTTCTCTCTCCCTCTCCTCTCTCTCTCCTCTCTTCTCTCCTCTCCTCTCCTCTCCTCTCTCTTCTCCTCTCCTCTCACCCTCTCCCACTTCTCTCTCTCATATGTATCTATCTGAGCATGTTATATTACTGATTATGTGTTTGTGTGTCTTTTTAGAGTTGTACAAGAGTCGAAATTCAAAAGCAAAGAGTGCAAGGGAGGCCAAAATTCACAGCAAACATTCAATTGTACTCACTGTGTACTCATGGTGCTTATGTGTTTCTGTAAATATTTACAACATATATAAACATATTAAATTCTTAACTTAATTCTTTTTTTTTTTTAATATCAAACAAAACCGCTCATTTTATAAACAAAAAGTTTCACAACCCTCTGCAACATGTCTAATATAATAAATATTTCTAAATAAAAAAAAAACCAAATTAATACAACGTTATAACGCTTCAAAGCATTCCAATATTTCACTAATATTATATAGAACGCATAGTTCTTAGTTTATTTGCCAGCTGGCAAAAAAAAATAGTCTTATTTTTTTCATTGTATATTTTTTATACAAAGTATAACCAAGCGAATGCAGCTATTCCCCAGGTGAAAGTCGAACTATGAAAGTATGCAGTAAAGCCATAAATCGTTGCATATATGGGGGAGTATAACTTCCAGACATACAAATACACAGACATACAAGCACACACACAAACTATAACCCAGTCCTAAAGCACTTAATACTTTAGATATACACTCTAACATCCTCTACAATGTATATACTATATATATTTTTATTTTTTTTTTTCATCTCTATGGGCTATTGCAAACCATTGTGGACATGTTTTCAAGCGATTAGAATTGATGTGGGTTACTAAGCAAACATGAAAGCTATTATACTCAAACTAAACTTAGTTCAGGCGTTTGGGTTATTGGATCAGTTGGTCGTTCGTTCGTTCGCTTCTATAGTTTAGGTTTAGTTAGCCCTCACTCATACTCATACTCATTCCATTGAATAGTCTGGTACAAGTTGAATAGTTCGCTTTTGGTGAATGTTTTCGCTGTGGTTTTTACGAGAGTTTATGCAAGTTTTATTGCACATAAAATAAAATAGTTTTGGTTCTTACAAACTAAACACAAACTAGGAACAACAATTCCAGCGTAAAATAAAAATTATGAGAGACAAAATGTTTTTTTTTTTTATTTTTTTGTTTAGAAATTTTTACCCAGAAAATATTTTCAAATTTGCCAAAGTATTTTGTGTAATTACAAGCAAAAAAAAAAAAATAAATGTTTATGTTTACAAAAAACCCTAAATGCTAATATAATGCTAACTAAATCGATGGCCTAAGTTAAACCAATTTGTTTACTGGCTTAATTGTAATTAATTTTAATCACATTTATTAAATAAATATTAATTAGAGGCTATTTATCTACACAAGTAAAACAGTATAGAAACAAGTAAACAAAAAAAAAATAATAATAATAAAATAAAAAAAAAATTTGAATAATGTGCATTGTCCCTTTTAATATTTTTATATGATAGATACCCTGCACATTTTGTATTAGTGAAGTATAAACAATTTGTGGAGCAAAATGTAAAAAAAATTTGCTCTAGAAAATAAAAAGTTTTTTTGAGAGCTGGCTCCCCTTCAAGAATGTATTACTTTAAGCTGAATAAGTTTTTCATATTTGATTGTCATAAATTATTAAATTTTTATAAAAAATAAATCGTTTTAAATATAAAATTTTTATTAAAAAATATAAATCGTTATCGTTATCGATTAATAAATGATATCAAATTAATAAATCGTCTTAAATATTACATTTTATTAAAAACAAATCGTTATGATCATTAATAAATCGATATCAAAATTGCTATCGATTATTTAATCGACACATCAATAGTTTTGATTAATTATTTTTTTTTTTTTGTATTAAAAGCAAAAAGTAATTAACTAAATGATAAGATTCGATTCGGTCTCTGATTAATCAAATCGATTAACAATCATTTGATTGGTCAATCTTCAAATAATCAACAATCTATATAATCAATTATTAGCAATATACATAAGCGATGATAAGTTTGTTTTTAATAAAAGATCAAATTTATCGACATTTAATAAACACAAAAATCGAATATTAATTTCTTCAAAAAAATCGATTAATTAAATATATAATCGAATTTTAAAATAATTGATGATCCAATGTCGATAAACATTTTATTTAAATAATCTATTATCAATGAATCAAAATAATTGATAATCAATGAATCGAACCAGTTTATTCATCGAAAAAAATCGATGATCGATAGAACAAAATAATTTATAATCGATAAATCAAACATTGAATAATCGATAAATAAAAAAATCAATAATCGTTATATCAAAAAAAAAACAATCGAATATAAATCAACACAATCGATAGTCAATTAACCAAAATAATCGATTAATCAAAACAATCGTTAGTTAATAAGTCACAATAATCGATAATTCATTTATTAATATAGCTCATTTCCGCCAGAATGCCTAGCAATTGTTCATGCATATTATCAAACTTTAATTATCGAAGGGCTGAACTGTTACCAATTAGGTGCTCCTCCTCTTTTTTAATGTAGCTTCTGTTAAAGTTTTTGAATTCAACATAATGTTGAGCGCTGTGCCTTCCAATGAGGCAGATTCCCATGAAAATCGCATTCGGAGGCTCGATTAATAATGTTCGTTGGAGATGTATATCTGCCAACTTATATATTTTTGGTTTCATAAGCAGACTCAGTTTGTCTTTGGGTATTTCCTAACCTGGTATGCCATGCAGGCATATTGGTAGCTGTAACATATCTTGTCTACTTAGAGATGGTACAGTCGCCGATATTCGATAATAAATAAATAAAAATAGATATAATCGATTAAAATCGATCAACAAATAAGCAAAATCTCAAACTGAATCGACAAAAAAAAAAACAATGAGGCTACTAAAACTCTTTCGTTTTTAAAATCGAAAATGTTTTGCGATTTGTGATTTGCGAAAATAAAAATTGGTCGATTTCGCTGGCATGACCGATTATAATCAGTGTTATAGAACATTTATGTTTCGACTTAACTGAATAAAATATTTTTACTAAATATTTACAAAGTTTTATTATTCATTTTTTCCCATTTTTTTTCCAACTAAATGAATTGTTTTATGAAAACAAAAAGTGCGACAAACTATTCAACAAACAAGTGAAACAATACAACTGGCAAAAAAAAAGTATGGCAACGCTTACATTGCATGGAAAAAAAATTGTTTGCCATTATGATTGCTGTTGTTTTTATTTGTTGTTTGTAACAATTTTCATGCATTTTCCACATTTAAAAAATAAAATTTATTTTTTTACGGAAACAATTTAGCTGAAGGCACTTTGTGGAGCGCCTATCTCGATTATTGTTTAATACGTTGTCATTAATCAATTTGTTTGCTATTGTTCGGGACAACAGTCCCTTTTCCATTTTTTTCTTCCTTGTTGGAATGTTTTTTTTATTTAAATTTTTTTTTCTCGTGCAAATTAATTAAAACAGCGCAACAATTTCAGATATTTTTATCAGATCGAAAACATTGAATGAGGAAAAAAAAAAAATTGAGACGCATAAAATGACAAAGTGTCGAAATACGAAAAAAAAGCATCTTAAATATTTTTTTTTTTTTTTTTTATATAAAAGTTCAGAACTTGACATAATTAATTGCAGTAACAGGGTTCGTTTTTTTTTTTGGGTGCTGATTAATTATTTCATAGTTAAAGTTAATAAATATATTTTTGTATAATAATTGTAATTTATCAAAAAATAAAAAAAAAATAAAAAAATGCTCTCAATTAGTTTTACGCGTGGCAAAATATCGAAAAAAAACTTCTTTATAAAATATAAAAATAAATTTTATTTGTTGCAGCCGAAAACAATTTGCAAATATTTTTCAATTTCTTTTTTATTTAAATTTTCCCAAAAAAATGGTGCATTTTGTCGTTATACGCAAAATTGCATTCATTCAACGCACAAATCGAGTTTCAATTATTTTATACACAAATAAATTCAGATGCATATCCTTGCTGCAGTGTACCACCACCCACATTTGCTTCCATATATATTTTTATATAGAGAAAAATAAATGAAAGCTGAGAAAATCGCGCCGTTGATTATCGATAAACATTAATTAACAATAATCTCAGCTTAAAATTCCAATTTAATTAAATTCTCTGTGGTTTACAGGTAGTTATGTATAGTTAGGATATTCATAAAGGCTTGTAAATCACCACAACTGTGTATAAAAAATTAAAGTTTTTAAAAAATAAATAAATTTATTTAAAAACTCAAAAATGATTGGTAGGTTTGTGTGAGAGCAGTAAATAAAAGCATAAATTTTATATTTCAGTTCAATAACTTTTAAACTGACTGTATAAATGAGTAGCAACAAATACAGAGAGAGATAGAGCGAAAGAGAGGGAGCGAGTGAGTGAGTGAGTGAGGAAGGGGTTACAATGAAAGCACACTAAGATTTGGTCGTGTACACCCAGGTTTACAGGTAAAAAGTTATCATAACGGGAATTATATGAAGTGTAGATAAAAAGTATTGTTAGGCTTGGTTTCACTGTGCGCAACAGGTGGCAGCACTGTATCATCGAAACGAAACGTCAATAAAAGTGTCGTTTTTAATATTTATGAAGTCACTTGACATTTTGTTGGTTCAGATTAGAGATGGGAATGGTCCTTTTTAGCTCGAACTGATACGAAAAATATTTATTAAAAAAAAAAAAACCCAGTCCAGAATTAAAAATTATTTTTTTATACCCGTTACACAAAGTGTAAACGGGTATATTCAGTTTGTCCGAAAGTTTGCAACGCATTGAAGGAGACATCGGAGACCCCATAAAGTATACATATTATTGATCAGCTCGATGAGACGAATCGATTTAGCCCTGTCCGTCTGTCTGTCTGTCTGTCCGTCTGTCTGTCCGTCTGTCTGTCTGTTGCGATAAGTGTTACTCGGAAAGTTTTAAAGATATTGACCTGAAATTTGAAACTTAAGCTTTTGTGCTCCTAGTTAATTTGTATGTCAGAACCAAGGTGCCATGCCCATTTTTAGATATAGCCCCCATACAAACTTACTTTTGTATGAAAAAAGTTATTATTTATAAATGCTTTTACTACAATATAAGGTAAAAATACTTCTAATGGCATACAATATCAAAAGAATGTTGCCACGCCCATTTTCAGATATAGCCCCCATACAAACTTAACGCTTTTTTCGATTTTTTGTATTTATGAATACATTTAAACCATATAGGGTAAGAACACTTTCTATGTCATCCAATGTCAAATCTAAGGCGCCACGCCCATTTTAATGTATAGACTCCATACAATTTACCGCCCAATTTCGAGTTTTTATACAAAAACATTTATTATTTCTGAATGAATTCAATTAAATTTGGTAAAATCAATTCCAATGTCCACCTAAGTGAACACTTTCTATATGGTAAGGATCTGGTAAATATAACATAAAGCTTCCATACAAATTTGACCAAATTCATCGTGAAATTTAATCTAAGCACCTGGTGAACATATAAACTATTAAAAATGTTGTGTAACGGGTATTTCAGCTTCGGTTTCACCGAAGTTAACGTTCTTTCCTTGTTTTAATAGACACTTCTTCAAACGATTAGGAAACCCCATTTTGGCTTAGTCAATCGTTTTGAAAGTTCTGGGTTTAAAACCCGGTGGATCCATTGTGTTTTTTTTCCCGTCCACGAACTCGCAAATCACGACAAAAACCCATTTTTGAAATACACTGTTTGGCATAATTATTTTGACAAGACGAAAAAAAAATCGTTTGATTTTCATTTCTACAATCTATAGTTTTTTTTTATCTATTGTATCATTTTTAATGATAAAATTTCATGTAGAAATCTAAAATGAAATCAATTTTGTTCAAAGTTGAACGGTTTTGGAGATATTTTTGTTAAAAATCTATAAATTGTACTCAGTAACTTTGTGAATAGTTTCTTAACTAACAATCTGACGATTAAACATTTTTCAGATGGTTGATAGAGAATAAAATAACGATTATCATTGGTTATAAACATACCGATTAGACTATCAGAACCAAAGATATCAGCATTTGAAATATGATATAATTTTTTCAAAAAAACCTAAAATTTTAAACAACCATATCTCCAAAACCGTTACACTTACAAAAAAATTTGATTTTATCTTTGGATTCTACATGAAATTTTACATTAAAAATGATTTTAAAATACAATATATAAAAAAATATACAAACTGTACAAATATAAAATAAAAGATATGTTTTTTTCTTCTTGTCAAAATTATTATGCCGACCAGTGTACTTCAGAAAATTTTAATATAGAACGTGCATACCATACTGTAATTATAAAGGTGTAACACTCCTCCACTATCTCTTTATGTTTTGCTAGTATATTTTGGTGAGTTTTATTCAGTATGAAAGCAAACTGTGGTAAAAGGAGTAGAGAAAATCTGACTTTATTGTATCAGGTGGTGTATTCGAATTCTGTCTCTTTCTATTTGCTCAAAGAATGTTCAAAACGCTGATGAGCTCTGACTTAATTTTATACCCATTAAACCTTAAAATATATATATTATACAAAGCATACAGTAATTAATATAAAAATAACCAAAGAAAAAAATTTATAAAATTTTGCTTTAAAAGACTTACAAGCTAATTTTTCCTTTTTTGTTTATATTAATTTTATTTTTTATGAATACAAACGCCAACGCTTTATGTTGCTACATTGTATCTGCATTTTTATTTAATGCAATTTTTGTGCAACATTTTTTTTTTTATTATGAATTTTTACACTTTAGCATTTTATGCAATAATTAACTTTTATAGTGCAATAAAATGCATATTACATCCCCATACATGTACATTGGCTTAACGTTAACTTTCATATTTTTATGCCGTTTTTAATGTATAAAAATGTGCGTTGTTTCAGTGTAATTGAAGCTGATTAAAATGCCAATAGCATCAGAATACCCTATTAAAGTGTATAAAGTGTCTGAGTACGAATAGCTGCTTTATAGCTTTTGTTTTTTTTTTTAATATTTAACAAATTGATAAAATAGTGGCAAAATAAAAGGAAAAAATAAAAAAACAAATATAAAACACGAAAAATATTGCTTGAACCAAAGCTTCAATGCTCTTTATACGCTAGACACTAATTTTGGGGCTTTATTTCCTGATCTCTGATCTCAAAGAATTTTCACTCTCGTTTTCTTTTTTTCCAAATTTGCATAAATTTATTTCTTAGAACCATCTTTTAGATTTTCTGAATAATATTTTAAGAACCAGAAAATAATTTTGCTTTTACACAGACATCTACACAAACCATGCAGCCAATAGTTAGACAGACGAACATCGGATCAATCGATTGAATTGTTTCTTTGAACGGTTCAAGATATGATATGATCTTCTACCCTTTCTCAATGCGTTACATACTTCTTGACATAATTATACAATAACAATAATCACAATGTTGCTAAAATATTTATTTCATATGCAAAAAAATTCAATAAAGTGTAAAATAGTTTTATAGCCACTTTGAAAAAAAAATAATATATTTTTTTTTGTTCAACATATTTAATATATTTTTGTGGCGTGTTGTAAATTATTTGAATAATTTTTAAAATTTTGAAAGGCCATAAGTTATCAATTTATTGAAAGAATAAATTTATATAATAATATTAGCTTGTTTCTAAGAAATACAGACGCAAGAAAGACACTTCTCACATAGGGATGGACACCTTTTAAAATGTATCGATATTTTGCGTTATACTAAAAATATCGATATATTTTTGTATAAAAAAAATAACAAAATGAGGACTATAACCTTGAAAACGTAACTTTTCTAAGAAAAAATTCAACCACTAATATGCCAGCCATTTTCAATCAAAATATCGATTTTTTTTTAATTTTGGATTAAAAAAAATATATCGAGAACCGAACTATAAAAATATTTATAGCTCCATGAAGTACTTTTAAAATATCGACTATAATCGACTATAATGGGTTTCAAATCGAAGAATAAATAAAAATTATTTTAGAAAATAGATACACAAAAAAATGTCCCTTATTATACCATTCCATACCATCTAACTTAAAAAAATCAATTGATTAATAAATTCAACTTTTTAAAATCGATTTTTCGTAAAACCGTTTAGTTTTGTTTAATCGATTATTTTGCATACTACTAATATGACATCGACATTTCTCTCATCTCTTTCCGTGAATATTTTTTTGCTTCTGCTTGCTTCACAACTGTTATCGTTGCGCTCTTTATCATTGCATTTGTTATCGTCACCATTGCTATTGTTGCAGTTTCGGCACTATCGTTGTTTTTATTGTCACTTGCTATTGTTATCTCTGTCTCTAAATTCATGGCTTCTTATAGGCCTTTTAATTCTATTTTAATAGCTTTTATCAAAGATTTTTTTCTATCGATCTCTCAGCCGATAACTGTACCATCGTTTGCTGCATTTAAGTTAAATTTTTATTGGCATTATCATCATCATTACACATAATTTCATCAGATTTTATTAATTTGATCAAAGCGTTTTCCATTATTATTTTTCTGTCCATAACGTTATTTGTGTTATCGTTGCCGTCTCATCGCTGCGTCTGTAAACATCAATTATATCTGGCAATGCTGCCATTGGCATCGTTGCTTTTTAACATTCTCTAACGCCTTTTGAAATATATTTAAGCCTCCGTAATACACATGTCAAATTCGTTATAAACATATAGTCCAGACCCACAATTTGTTTATATAGAAAACATTCAAATTGAATTGCAATTTAAATTGAAAAAAAAAATCGGCTATTGAAACTGAGGATTAAATTAAACTAAAATCTTCTACATTCAAAACTGAACAACTTTCCTTCCTTTTAAATTTATTGAAGATTTTCTCATTAAGCTTTTATGCAAGTTAATGAAATTCAATAGCAGCTGATTAAATTTTAGTTCGGAAAATTGCAATTTAAACTACAAAATTTATCATAAACAGCTTATGACATTTGCACATATTATGGACGAAATTTACTATCAAATAAAATTAATTAGTCCATCAAGAACAACTTCCGTTCGTAACAAAAAGTAGCAACAATTTTCATTGGCATATTCAATTTTCTATAAATATTTGCATAAAATCTGAGAAGACACGACAAAAAAAGAGAAAGACAGCATAGCACCATTTTAAGACAGCTAATAAAAAATATAAACACGTATACAACTCGACGACAGCATCGTCCGTTCACAATAAATCAAAATTCAACTAATTACGCAAAAGACAAGTTTCTAAATATAGAGAAAGGGAAGAGTGGGGAAATTGTTGGAAAGACCTATATACATAATAGAAATGTGGTAGGAAATAAATTGCAGTAGAAAAGGGGGAGCCGTATTTCCGGAATGCTAATTAAAAGCAATCTTTGACAATTTTTTTTCTTCTATTTTTTGTTCTATTTAGTTTGATTTTAGTTAAAGTAAGCAAAAATTTACGAAACTTTAGTAAAACTTAAGCTTTTATACGCTACGTGTTGCAGGGCAATGCTTATGCGTTTGTGCAGTGTTGCCATTCATGGTTTATTATGAAAGTACGCTGTAAGAGAGAGAGGGAGAGAGACACGATTAATCGTAAATTTGATATTAATTGATTTTTTTTTGTAGTCGGTTAGGCATTATAACTTTCTGCTATCCTTAGGAATGGCAGAATTAATATAATATTGATTGATTAATCGGTTATATTCTGAATCGATTAATCAATAAATATTTTTCAGCCAACTATGGGGATGTGACAAATAAAAATGCTGCTATACGATTATTTCCCTAATCGAATAATCAGTTAATCGGTTATTTGTTTTCTGTCATATTTAGGGATTGGAAGTTTAATCGAAAAATTATATGCAATCGATTATTTCTTTTCGGTTGATTGTTTTTTTTTCAGGCATCTATGGGGAATAATCGAAAAATTGATATTAATCGATTATTTCCTAAGTCGGTTATTGTCTTAATTGCTTATTTCCTTAATCCGTTACATCCTCAATCGGTTAATCGATTAATCTGTTGAACATATTGTTCAGCTATCCCTATGAATAACATGATTAATCGTTAAATTGTTATTAATCACTTATTTCGTCAATCGATTAATCGGATAATTTATTTCTTCTGCTATTCTTATGGATAGTATTAATCGGTTATTTCCTTAATCGATTAATCGGTGGCACAATTAATCGTAAAACTAATCGATTACTCGATAATCCCTTTAATCGATTAATCGTTTAATTATATTGTATTTTTCTGCTATCCACATAGGTCAGACATTAATATTAATTATTTTTAAAGCAAAATCCATTTATTATTAATAACTAAAATTAAAAATGCATAGAAGCACCTCACTCACAGCACACAGCTTAGCAAGAAACTTGCTACTTTCAAAATTCGCGACGTGGCCATTTCATTGCTACGTAATTAATTCGATTATATTTCATTGATTTGTATGAATGAATGTGAACTGTGTGAACGCATATTGGGAAAAAAGAAATAAAATTTAATTGAAATGCCAGCGAAAAGTACCTTTATGAAGCGCCAATACTAATAATAATCGCCTTCTCCAAACACTAAAAATGCCAGACAAAAGCGTAAATCAAGAGAAGCCAAACTGTTTATTTCTTTGTTTGTGTGAGGTGAGTCCTTTCAGGTTTTGGTCTTTTTGTATATGTCGAGACGCAAATAATGGTAAACAAAAAATCAACGTGACAGGAAAGAAAATTAGCAAAGTTCGTTCGTTGCGATTTGGTGAAAAGTGGCTTGAAAAGCTTTTACTTTTTTTTATTTCCATTTTTTTCTTGTTTGTTAGAACGAAAGGCGCTAAACAAGTTGCTGATAAGCAAAAATAAGCAGCTGCTGCTGCTATCCCCCTTCCAAAATTTGTATCAATTCAGGTGGCAGCAGGCAATTTGAGCAACGTTAGCTAAAAATGGAAAAAAACAAAAAACAAAGAATGTCCTTTTAACGTAAGCTGCTTTTCGTTGTTCGCTGCTATTGCCCTTTGGCTATATATATTGCATATATATATAAGAAAGCCCCTAGAGGCGTACGCTTTGTCAAAGACATGGGACAAACATTTTTGGACATTGATTAATAATGTTTTTATATTTCTTAAGCATTTTTTTATTTCAATTTTTGTATTTTTTTTTTTTTTTTTAGCCAATGTCCTTGCTGGCAACTTATTTTTGTCGTTTTATTTTTGCTTAGTTTTTCATTTAACAATAAAAAAAAAAAAAAAACTTCTCTTCTTCGATTTAATTTTGCGACTGTTTTTAATGATATTTTTGTAATGTTACACAAAACAATTTCATTTTGTTGGTACTTTTCTTTTTTAATTGTTTTTTTTTTTTTTTTTGTTTCGTCGTTTTTGTTCACAGTTGAAAAATCGTTTTTATGGCTCTTAAATTGTTTAATATTATTAAAGAAATTAATGAGATTTTTGTTCTAATTTTGTTAGATTAAAATCTTTCGAAAAAAAAAATGAATAAAAAGTTAATAAATAAAAGAAGAAGAATATGCTTTTGTATCGAGCTTTATTTTTAAAAAGTTTATAAAAATTTTTAGTATTTGACTTATGTTTTTAAGGAATCTATATATGATTTTCAAACAATCCACATATGGTCCACACATGATCCACACAATCCACACATTAAATGCATATCATCTACACATCATCTACACACGATAGATACATTAGACGCATACCACACATCATCCACACATCATCAACACACCATCATCCATATTTCAGCCACATATCATCCACCCTACCATATCATTCACACATCCACATCATCCACATATCATCCACATATCATCCACATACAATCCACATATAATCCACATCACAATCCACATACAATCCACATATAATCCACATATCATCCACGTATAATCCACATGCATCCACATATCATCCACATACATTCCACATCAACCACATATCATCCACATATCATCCACATATCATCCACATTTATCATCCACATATCATCCACATATCATCCACATATCATCCACATATCATCCACATATCATCCACATATCATCCACATATCATCCACATATCATCCACATATCATCTACATATCATCCACATATCATCCACATATCATCCACATATCATCCACATATCATTCACATATCATATCATAATCCATAAAGGCACATTATCTTTTATTTATATGGTCTCTGTAAAAACAATTATTTTTATACTCTGTACCAGATTGAAAAAAACATTCGGGGCCACTGGGAATTTTACAAAAACAAATCGCTAATGCATAATTACGGGCTCCTTTATTACTGCGAGTTCCTCAATGGACCTAGAGAATTTTCCCAAAGGGTTATATGAATCTAATCGGAAGAAAGAATGCCTGGGAGTTCTATGTAGTAATGTAAATAGGGGTGAGACTCTCTTAAAAAAGCTACTGTTTTTGAACTCGTAAATCCACATGAAATATTAGTTTTAGATAGGTGATATTGAGAAGTTTTCAAGGTACGCTTGAAAATCAATGTAGTTTTTTTTTTAAGATTAATAAATCCAAAACTTTAAAAAAATATTTACAGACAAATTTACGTATCTTTTGCATATACCTTTTTTTGCTTTTTTGCAAATTAGGAACAAAATACTCGGTTTAGATTACAGCTATAAAAAATTTTATCCAAAAGCTCAGTTTAAACCTTTTTTAAAATGGTTCGATACAAACATTTACCAGCTTAAATAATATGTCTGAACCCTGTTAACTTTTACAATATAATTTAGTGGATTGTGTTTAACAGCATTTTTTTTTTTTTCTTTGAAGCTCAAGAAAATAGTTTTCTGACAACTTATTTCGATTGTTTAGCATTTTATCAACAAAACCGACTGATTTTTAATTCTTCGTGAGTTTATAGTTTAACAAGGCAAACCGGTTTATATTTTTTTTTTTCAGATTCTCAACCGTTTAAAATGTACGAGAAAGGGTATTACTATTTTTTTTTTTTAAGTTCCACCATATAAAACAACTTAAAACACAATCCACATTTATTTACGTATGGCAATGCTATTTTAGAAAATATTATCGTTACGAAAAAAATTATTTTTATACAGAAAAAATTTTTGCAAGCTAATATTTCATTAATGTTGAAATTTCGACAGATCGTCAAGAGTTTAAGTATCTTTAACTGCTCCTACTGTAATAATCTCGCGAATTAGCATCAATATTTCAATTATTTCATCTACACATTCACATATGCGAAGTATTGAAATCAATGACAAGCGACTAAACGTGGTCATTAATAAACGCAAATATAGATACATAACATACGTATGCATACATATAGATACATTTCTAGGAAATCAGACAGCCAACTACATTTCATACTACCGAAAATGTTAGAAGTATAAGCAAATGCAATGGCAAATGGCAATCACTAAAATGACGATTAATGCAAATTAAGGTGCACAGAATTAGATTTGCAAATGGATAAAGCAACACAGAAACACACTGAAATACGCTGATAAATAGAAAAGGAGACTCTAATTAGAATTGAATATTTGTGGATACAAGTTGTACAGACAGATGAACACAACCTACAGACCGACGGACGGACAAGCAGACAAAGCATTTAGTTCACTTGTGCATGCCTAATTATTAGGACAATTTGCTTTTGGAAATTCGCTATTAATTAGTAGACAAGCGTATAAATGTAGATTGCATTACGATGGGGTATCTTTGGGTGGGTGGTTGGGTGGGTTTTTGGGCCAACATGAGAGTTACAGTTTAAGCTCTTTTCATTTTGCTTTAATGCACTCACTGACTCAGTCAGTGAAGTCAGTCATTGATAATAATAATAATAATGCAATCAGTTTGTTTTGTAATGCATTGAAATCTTTTGTTCTGGAAAATAGAATTTGCGTATGGTTCTTATTGTTGTTGTTGTTCTTCTTCTTATTGCTATCAAGCGTAAATTGTATTTTATTTACTAAACAATTACAAAATGCTTTCTATTTAATGCTTTGAAGGCACTCAACTGTATTTAAATTTGATTGATTTAAATAGAATTGCTGCCTCTTTAATTATAAGCCAAGTAAGTGTGTCTGTGTCATTTAATTTAAAGCTTATTGTAAATTATTTTGAATTTTACAATAGAAAAAGAAACAAATTGTTTAATTATTGCCTTAAATTATTTTCATAAAATGTATTTGTGTATTTTATAAAAATTTTATTAAAAAAAAATTAAAATAAATTTAAAAGAATATTTTCTTCTGATATTTTCAGTTGATATGTTAAGTGGATCTTCAATTTCATAAAATAAAACGCTGCTATGTTTAAGGTAAGCTAAGAAACTACATAAGTTACCGAGTGGATTGTTTTCATTGTTTGAGTCAAAAATAGGGTAACACCGAATCACAACAGTATATATCCGTTTTAAATTCGTAATCGATTCGGTTTACCCGAATAGAAACGATTCATGTAATTACTTAACGAAGTTAATTGATTAACTTTTTAATAATAACAAGAAAAAACGTTAACTTCGGTGGAACCGAAGCTAAAATACCCGTCACACGAATCTTTGAATAGTTTAGTGTGATCATCAGTGGCTTATATACATTTATAAATATATGTTGGAAAATAATTACCTTTTCATACATTTGTTCGAAAATAATCGATAAGTTTTTATGGGGACTATGGCTCAAAATGGGCGTGGCACCTTGGTTTTGTTATTGGATGTCATTAGAAGTGTTTTTACCCAAATTTGAGTGAATATTCTCATAAATAATACCTATTTTCATATAAAATTCGAAATCGGGCGTTTAATTTGTATGGAGGCTATAGCTAAAAATGGGCGTGGCACCTTGCTTTTGATATTGGATGAGATAAGAAGTATTTTTACCAAACTTGGAGTGACTACATTAATAAATAATAGCTATTTACATATAAAAATAAATTTGTATGGGGGCTATATCTAAAAATGGGCGTGGCAGTTTGGATTTGACATTGGATGATATTAGAAGTATTTGGACCCAACTTGGAGTGACTAGATTCATAAATAATAGCTATTTTCATACAAAAAATCCGAAAAAAACGGTAAGTTTATATGGGGGCTACCCCTTAAAATGGGCGTGGCACTTTGATTTTAACACTTGAACTGCTTAGGACTGAGAAAAGCTTAAGTTCCGAGTTTCAGGTCAAAATCTTTAAAACTAAGCGAATAAAACGCATACATACAGACAGACGGACGGACAGACGGACAGACAGACGGACATGGCTAGATCGACTCGACTCTCTCGTCCTGCTGATCAAGAATATATATACTTTATAGGGTCTAAGATGTCTCCTTTAATGCGTTACAAACTTTCTGACAAAATGATAATACCCTCCACACTATGTGTGACGGGTATAAAAACATACAATATAAGAAATCAAAGCATTTTTGTATGGATAAATTAGAAAATTGACTTCTTGAATGAACCGAATATGTCTTATGCATTGTTTTAGTTGAATTTTAATTTACTTGCATTGTTGCCTTTCAAATGAAACCGTTTCAGGACTCATCGGTTGAATAGTTTCAGCGTCCATAGCGGACATAGAAACATTTTTTATTATTTTTCTAGATTTCGACCTCAAACCACTCAAAATTTTCTGGTTACTTTAATTATTTTGTTTAAAATTTGTGTAAAGTATAGAAAAAAAATAATAATTTGAAATATGTATGATGACACCCCATAAATCGATACGTGCCTTGAAAGTACAGCAAGCCGAATTCGATTGTGTCGAAATGAAAACGACAAATCGACAATCGAAATGAACACATTGTTTTAAATAACAGCGAGCTACTGCACGAACTTTTATAGAGCTGCTTGTGTCATCTGTAGTAAATATTTTCATCTATTTAAATTGGGTGAAACCTTTCCGAACTTATAAGTTTTGTCGGAGATGTGCATTAAACGATAAACGAACTTAGAAGTTTTTGTCGGAGATGTATTAAACGATAAACGAACTTAGAAGTTTTCTCGGAGATGTGCATTAAACGATAAACGTTCGGAACGGAGCGGAGATCTTAAAAAATGTATTTTCCAAAACGACAATTTTAGTTTTTTTTTGGAAAAAATCTGTAAAACCCATTGTTCTAACGGGAAGATCTAACATATTTTGATCAAAATCTCTGTGGGTAGTTAAATTTTTAGTAAAAATTTTAATATATTGGAAAATGTTTGTGCTATATCAGAAATTTTATATGAACCATATTTACAGACAACCGAAATGTTTTGGCTCTATTCTGAAACCCAAGATACAACAAATGGTGCATTTACTATTACCAGGAAGACCTTGAAATGTGTGTGGTTCCAGAAGAAGAGGTCAAGAGAAGCTAATAATTTGCACTCCTTTTCATTTTTTATCAGAAAGGTAGGACAGACCATCTGAAGGCTAATAGCCAATGGCAATAGAGTTTTCATTTGCAGTTCATGGATGGCCCAGTACCTGGAAAATAGCCCATTCAATTTGCGTGACTGAAAAAAAGGATTGAAAAGAAACTACCTTTCAGAATTATCTAGAATAAGTTAAAGAATTCCAGATATTATTCTGAAACCTCAGAGCATTATTCGTTATTGCAACTGGTTACAAGGTTCCCAAAGTTCTAAAAGTCTATAACCACAGGTATATAGTGGTCATCTCTTAGTACTACAGTTGGCAACTACCTTAGAACCGAACTCATTACAGCCGAGTCTATGCAGCCGAACTACTCCAAGATGGCGGTTTCAAGTTCATGAGAGTAGTCGAAATGCCACATTGGTTGGTTTAGCTACCAAAATCGCTTCATTTTTCCCACAGTATCTTAGCAGTAACTCAATCTACTTACAGTTTATATGAATTTTAAGTTTATTTCTTTTGATTCGAGTGGGCTTGAGTTGAAAAAACTATCGATTATATCGGCAATGAACCCGCATAAACCGTAACAATTAAAAAGTACCAAAATAAAAATTTTAAAAAATCTCAAAAATGTGAATGCTAATTAAAAGCCAATCATGATGACAAACTAAACAATCTAAAAGACCCACAAGCCACAATACAAAAGTGCAGCTCTATAAAATTTTTGTAGGCGTCTTAACTATAAAATTAAGAAAGAAGCAAGAAGTTTCCTAACCGACAATTAGTTAAACTGAAATAGAATTTCACTAAAAATGCTACTAAAAAAACAAAAGTAAAGTTTCGAAACAAAAAAACTTTAAAAAATTAATACCAAAAGCTACGGGTAAACTAAGTTATGAGGGTAACGATGACATTATACACGCTTTCAAATTACTTTACAAAATAGTTTTCATAATAAACACGAAAAGCAACTTTATTTGCTTTTTCTTTTCTTTTAAGTTTAGTTTTTATTTTTATTTTATTTATTTATTTATTTTTTTTTTGTTCGAAAGCAATTCAAGATTATTTTGTTTTATATTAAAACAAGTCAGCAGGAAGCAATACAATACAATACAGGCGCCATAGACGACTACAAAGAGACGACGACATTGTTACAAGAAATATTGTACATTATACATAAATTCTGTAGACAAATAGAATTAAATGCCATTTCGGTAAAGATTTTTATGTATTTATAAAGACAACAACGACAGCGACAACGGAGCAACGGCAACAACGCAACGATAAATACAAAAAAAAAAACAAGTCGAAATATATAGTTTTCGAGTGGTTTGAGTGATTTTTAAGTGGGAACCAAAACATTTGTTGTAAGATTTTCACGTCAGCCCTCGGGTGTCGTACACAAAGTAGCATAATGACACTCTGACAAGGCAAATGACATATCAGAATAATATTGTACAATACTACTACTACTAACAGACAATTGGATGTGTACTATAAGTACTATGTGTACTATGAATGAAGTGTGTGGGGAGCATCATATGTTTGTTATAGAGTTGGTAATAGTTGCAATGAAAAGCACAAAATGGTACAAGTTGAAGTTATATATATTCAGTGACGTACTAGAAGAGGGGACATAGGTAAGTGGTTAGTTATTAAATTTTTTAAAATTTAATTGCGTTGCTTACTTTTTGATATGTTTATAGGGCAATTTTATTATTAAAGAAAAATAAAAAATACCTTAAAAGCCGATTACGACAAAAGTTTGAGGACTAAAATTCAAATTTCAAAATCAGCACATTGTAATATTCAAATTAGAGATGGATGTCGGGACGGGAATCCCGTGGGTCCCGCTAGGTCCCGTGGTTTCCGCTTACTCTTAATAAAAACCCAAATAGTTTTTTGATTTATTGATTAAAAATCTTAAAACTAAACAGTGCAGTGTTATAACCCACGGGACGGCCGGGACTTCGCGGGATTCGCGTCCTGACGCACATCTCTAATTAAAATATATGGTACAAACATCTAACGGATCAGAGTTTACCAGAATCGACTAATTCGTTTAAAAATTAAAATTTTTTTTTTTTTTGGGGGGGGCGGGTATCAATTCAAATTAGTTTTGTGTCTCCGACTCATATAAACTTCGAGATCGTTGAGTGCATACAGCGAATATGTATATTAAGGTCTTCAACATCTTATTGTACCCGTTCCAATCTGTTGTTTATTTTCTCTCAAATTATCCGATTCTTGATAAATTTCGCTGTAACCGTTTTGCTGCAAATAAAATATTTTTTTTATATTTATGACCACGAAAAAAGTAGTCCTGAGTTCAAAATGTGTCCAACGGAATTTTATGCATTTTTTTATTATTTTATTTTTGAATAAGATACATGTTGAAAAAAATTAAATCTCAATTTTTTTATCACAAAAAAAAAAATATTTCTGGTTAAAAAAATGAGTCAAGACTGCTAACATTTTTAAATTAAAAATGAATCGTTCCTGAGTCTGAATTATGGTAAAAAGAAGTCTAAAATATGATAATATTTGAGGCAAAAACTCCGGCAGACAAAATTAGTGCAACAAAAGTTTATAATAAACTAAAAATTATTGGTGAAAATTTGATGAAAAAAATGTAGAAAATTCATATTATAGTAGCTCCTACTTGTCATATACTGATTGTAACTTTTAATGGTAATATACAAAAAACAAACAAATAAATGGGTAAAAAATGATCCTGAGTCCGAATTATGGTTAAAAATTAAATGGTAATTTATTTAAAAGAATAATTAAAAATGGAAATGGAAAAAAAGTTTAGAAAAATTCGTTTTGTAGTAGGGCCTACTTGTCATATAATAATTGTAACTTCTTATAATAACTTACAAAAATAAAAAAAAAAAATGGGCGTGGCACTTTGATTTTAACACTTTAACTGCTTAGGACTGAGAAAGCTTAAGTTCCGAGTTTCAGGTCAATATCTTTAAAACTGAGCGAATGAGTCGCATAAATACAGACAGACGGACGGACGGACAGACGGACGGACGGACAGACAGACGGACATGGCTAGATCGACTCGTCTCGTCGTGCTGATCAAGAATATATATACTTTATAGGTCTACGACGTCTCCTTTAATGCGTTACAAACTTTCTGACCAAATGATAATACCCTCCCCACTATGTGTGGCGGGTATAAAAATATGAAAAAAAGATCCTGACTCCGAATTATGGTTAAAAATATAAATGGTAACTTTTTTTACCAAGAAAAACTAGATCTGCTTCCAAAAAATGGTTAAAAAGTTTTTATTCTAACTTTTTTTATGCACTTCTTTTTCATTAAATATTAAAAAAAAATTCCTGAGTAAGATTTATGGTGGAAAAGTGAAAATCTTTATTTTATTTTTTTTTTTTTTTTGTATTTTTGTACCTTTTTGAATCAAAAAAAAAAGTTCTTGAGTCTGAACTCTGGGATGAAAAATTACGATATACGATAACATTTGAGGCAAAGTCCTGTTCGAAGCTTGATTTTTTTAAGCTTTATGTGCTCTTGAGACTTTTAAATTGTGTTTTAAAATTTTTTACTTCCCTACGTAACATGTAGACAAAACGTTGAGAAATGTTTCCTGAAATTTACTGGATTACTCCAATTACTCCAAGAACTGCTTTAAAGATTATTCCAGTCGTTGACCAGACCGCTTATCAAGACAAGCGATTTTTTAATTTTTCAAGGGATTCAGTACGCCACTGCAAAAATGATCGCCTTTCATACTAACTTATCTCCCATTCGGAAGTTGCACAAAGATTTAAACTTGGGGAATACTCGAAAAAAAAAAAAAAGCGCGCGTTGACATGAGCAACATACTCGCGACTTGCGAGTGAGCAGCATTCTTCTTTGCAACATAATCATTAATAGTGTCACATGCGGCATAATGAGACAACAGCAGCAGACAGCAGACAAACTGAATTGAGTTGAGGGCGTTGCATATACATATTACGTAGAGCATATTAGATATGTAAGAACGCCCTTTCACAACTATTGTTGTTGCATAAAATATGTGAAATCTTTGCGCCTTCATTGCTCTTGCAGCAGCATTTGCAGCAAGCGCAACGGCAATGATGCTTATTTAAGTAGTTTACATTTTATATGTGACGTCGTCGCCCATAAAAGAAAACATTGTGTTCCATTAATGGAAACAACATTTTTTTTTTTAAATTTTTGTCAAGTTTATGAAGATTGAAATACATTTTGTGTGTTGGGGTGTGTGTGTGTGCATTTCGATTTTTAATGCTGCATATAAAGCATATCAAATGGGATTTTAAGTTGTTGCATTAAATATGTTTCTTGTGTCTACAAATAGATCTATCAAAATTTGTTAGTCTATAAGTCTATTCATGATGATGATAATGATGATGATGCTGTTGTTGTTGATATTAATGATGAGGTTATTGCTGCGTGACAAACGCTTTGCTGTCATTGTTGCAACAGTTTATTGACATCGACACTGCTTGTAAAATGCATTTAAAGTTCATGTTTTGTCATTTCTCATACTACGACTTAATGCAACATAAAAAATTAATATCGGAAGCAGACATAACACATATCCAGATATGGAGAAAGGAGTGCAAGAACCTTTTTTCATCTTTTTTTTTTTTTTTTTTTTTTTGATATTTTTTTTAATGCATAGCTCATTAGTTTTTAATGCATTTTGTCATAAATAAACGATTTAGTATGCTGCAAATGAGTAAGTTAAGAAAGGAATAAATAAATTTCTCATGCAGTTGTTTGTACTAATCAGCAATGATTTCTTAGCGCAACTGTTGCGCTTAAGTAGCTCAAAGAATAAAAAAAAAGTATCTCAAAAACATAAAGGTATCCACAAAAAGCTCAAAAAAAAGTATCTCAAACACTCCAAAAAAAGTATCTCAAAAAAAAGTATCCTAAAAAAAAAGTATCTCAAAAAAAATCTCAAAAAGTATCTCAAAAAAGTATCTCAAAAAAAGTTATCTCAAAAAAAAGTATCTCAAAAAAAGTATCTCAAAAAAAGTATCTCAAAAAAGTATCTCAAAAAAAAAAAGTATCTCAAAAAAAGTATCTAAAAAAAAAAAGTATCTCAAAAAAAAAAAAGTATCTCAAAAAAAAGTATCTAAAAAAAAGTATCTCAAAAAAAGTATCTCAAAAAAAGTATCAAAAAAACTCAAAAAAGTATCTCAAAAAATATTAAAGTTCTTAAAAAAGTATCTCAAAAAAATTCTCAAAAAAGTATCTCAAAAAGTATCTCAAAAAAGTATCTCAAAAAAAGTATCTCAAAAAAAGTATCTCAAAAAAAGTATCTCAAAAAAGTATCCTCAAAAAAAGTATCTAAAAAATATCTAAAAAGTATCTCTAAAAAAAAAGTATCTCAAAAAGTATCTCAAAAAAAGTATCTCAAAAGTAAGTTGTCTTTTCTATACACAAAATGTCATAAAATTTA
The DNA here is from genome assembly GCA_018903435.1 of Leucophenga varia. NCBI lineage: Eukaryota > Metazoa > Arthropoda > Insecta > Diptera > Drosophilidae > Leucophenga > Leucophenga varia. The sequence goes on along the minus strand of JAEIFJ010002335.1, from coordinate 62,221 downwards.
ATTTGCATTGCTTTATAAAATACAAATATGCACAACGACGACGACGTTGATTGCTTAATTTATGCGCGAATTTAATTATTCAACAATTTTCATATACAGCGCAGCTCAGCGCAACGCAATGAATTCCGTATTAAAAGCAATGAAAATAGCGCTCGTTAAAATTTTGCAATAAATCATAAAGCTTTGCTCATTTTAATGTTAAAAAAAAAAAATAAATAAATGAAAGAAAAGTAAGAAATAAAACTGCAACGCAACATATAGGTTAAATACAATAATGAAAAGCGATAAATAAATACGCTAATAAACGTCATGATCCCTTGAGCATATCAGTGTGTCCTGTGTATCCTGTACGATTAAATATTTATTTTTATTAAAATTGGCGCTTTGGAAAAATAAATAAAAACGAAAAAAATAATTTTAAAAAATTCCGGAAAAACTCATTTGGGATTTATGTTTATGGCAAGTGATGACATATGTTGACAAGAAGCAACAGCATGTAAGCATGTATTTAATTTAAATATTTTCTGATAGTAAATAGTGAAATAGTTCAATAGCTTTTTTTTTTTTGCACTCTGCACGAGTCGCTTACTTTTAGTTGGTTCTATTCGATTGAGTTCTATAAGTGGATGCAATTATAAATAGGTGTAATATTCCGGTTCTCTATCCTGAACTCAAGAGAGAGACAGAGAGTGAGAGAGAGAAAGAGCTATGAACATATTTTTTGTATTCTTGCAGTTTGCTTTCATACTGAAAAAAATTCACCGAAATATGCAAGCAAAATAGAAAGAGAGAGATGCTAAACTGCATTCATTTATCATTGAAGTATGCAGGCACATAGAGAGCTGTTGAAATTTTTTTGTATTTTGCAATTTTTTCTTCATACTTAACAAAATCTACTATTCAACGTCTTCATATGGCAAAATAAATAACAGAGGTGGCTAAACTGTATTCATTTAAATGAATTATGCATGTTGCATGTGGCTGTTGCATTCTTTTTTTTATTTTTCTTCTATTCTTCTTTCAACATAGGGGACAAAAATATCTAGGTGACGTAAACTGTAACAGTTATTTTTTCTGTTTAACTATTTTTTTCAACATGAAAACAATCTGTGGTGAAAAAATCACCATTACACCCCTCTCTCTCTCTCTCTCTTCCCTGAATGTTCTGCACTCTAAACATGTAACGGTGAAAAGAATGATGACACCTTTTATTTTTTTTTGACCCTTACTCCCCCTGCATTTTTTTTCATGTCTTGAAATCGAATTCTGAGTTTGTGCTGTGAGATCTCAGAGGCTATGAGAAAGCCCATATGGTCGAATAGATCCGTAAGGCAAGAGAAGCTCGATTTATGGGTGCCACATAAGTTATCGAAAAAAAATCCTCAAGGACCAAATGCAAATCTTCGAGTTAGTGCAGAATCGCAAAAAAAGCAAACCATTTCTCTTAACTCTTAATTTGAAATGGATTATGTTCTCGAAACTTTTATAAAATTTCTTTTTAGTTGAGGAGACCCGTGAGCTTCTACTTAAAATCGGTCAGCTTACGCTAAAAGAAGAATAATTGAATCCCCAGCAGATCCAGCTTCGATTCTAACTATTTTTTGACGCAAAACTAACTTTCCCCAAAAGCTCCAAAGAAAGACATCAAAACTATTGCAAAAATTGTCTCTCTCCGGTCTTAACGGATTCTTATTCTACTAAAATGCAAAGTTAGTTTCTCTCATACCAAGCTTCCATTTTTTAGGCCCAGACTACCGATGAATAATTTTTAAATATGATACATATTGGGAACACGCGTGATTCTAAAAAAAAAAAAAAAAATTGAAAGTTAACTATATGCTTTTTTTATAAATTTTTTTATTAATATAAAACCAAATGAAACTTAGACTACGACAGCAGGCAATAACAAATAACAGCAGCCGCACAGCATGCGATTCAACAGATGAAGCAGAAGGAGCAACAGCAACAGTGGCAGACTGCTGTTGCTCCTGAGTGTCAGATACTTTATTGTCGCCTGTTTGTCACCTGACTAAGTTTCTTTCCTTTTGTTTTTGTTGCTTAAAATTTGGTTAAAAAACAACAACAGCTGTCGACCATGTGTCGTCCTTTTTTTGCTTTAAACAGAAAGCTTAAATATATTCAAAGTGAAGCTGCTGTTCGGTTGATGAAGCTTCTGCTGCTGCTGCTAAGCAGTAAAGCCGCATTTATCATTGCCAAAAAAAAAAAAAAAGAAAGAAACATGAAAAGAATCTACTAATTCAAGTTAAGTACTTGAAACTGAAGCTGTCTGAAATGGTTTATATTATGCGGCTGTTTTGTCGAATACGTTTTTGTATAAATTGGCTCATTATGTTACTCATCCATAATCTATGAACAAATAAAGACATACACAAACACACACATACATGAAGCCATAAACTATGTGCGTACGCTTAAGGATATAACTTAAATAACCCAAACCCAAGCCAGACAGACAGACAGACAAATAGTCGTATGCAGGTTATTTATTTGCCAAAGACTGCCACTTCGATTAGTAGAAATATTTTTTATACACTTCACACATAGTGTGTACGGGTATTAGCAATTTGACGGAAAGTTTGTAACGCATTAAAGGAAATATCTTAGGCCACACGTCACCCACCGGCACAGAGAAGTTTTTATTGAAATAGTTTTCTAAAGGTGAAATTCAATATTTAAAAAAAAAACACCAAACAGAAAGGTCTCCAAAATATTGGCTTCAGTATGACGCCAAGTTAAGAAAGACTCTTTTTATTTTAAAAATTTTTCACCATAAAATATCCGACATTTTGAAAATATATATACATATAGACAGAGTTATCTAGGGGCAGGCCTAACTAATTTTAAAAATCTGCTGAGTTTTAAAAGTGTCAAAGTAAAGCTCAAATAAGTCTCCACACGTTCGAACTTAACCCTTGGTGCAGAATACGAACAAGGTGGCTCTTAGATGGAAGAAAAAGTGCGCTGCGACTAATGATAAAGTCTATTGTACATGAATTGCCGAAAGATGCCTTAGCTAGGTGACTAAAAACCTCCTGCTCTTTTGATAAGCCTGAGAATAATGTCTAAGTTCCAATTTGAACCTGAATAGACCGAGAATTTGCCAGCTAAAAACAATATTAAAAAAAATATTATCCGTTTAGGGAGTTACACGTAGCTAAGTCCCGAATTGGAAGATAAGCTCCTTTAGCTTCCAGAGTTTTGATACTGCAAAGTCTAAAGGCAGAATCATTAAAAAAATACTACTGATCCGTTAACTGTCGTTAAACCCCACTTGTGTCCCAGTATGCAAAGCACGAAACTTTCAATACATCGTTATGATTTTTCTGATTTTCAAAACACTTAGAAGCTAATCAAAAGGAAATGGGCCCATTAGGCTAATGCTTTGGTTGCTGCTTGACTAGACGAAAAATTGTACTGCTTGTTTTCTGAAAAATGGAAATCATCAGCAAGTGATGGACGCAGACTTCTATGGCATTAATATCAGTTTGGAAGGATGTAGTTTAAGACCCCATAACAGAGACCTTGGTATTATGTTCATAGAATCCAGCAACAGTGCCTAATACGGTAAGAGATTCAACAATGCCAGATGGTATAGATGAAAACCAAGTTCCACAACTGTCCAAACTAAACTACTGGGAAGCAGCACCGAAAAGGGGTTTGCCAAAGTGAAAACCCGTGGTCTTATAATCTGTAAAATTGAGGATTTCGAAGCCAAAACATGGATTTTAGATTATTTAAAAAGCTAAAACTTGGATCTTTAGCCATGTTACATATGCTGTTCACTCATTGAAACAAATTTTTTTGGTAATAGCTTCTCTACAAATTTTCAGCCATTTCAAGATTTTAGTTGAAAAAATAATTATTTTGTAGCCTATAAATTCAACTCTAAACTCCATTTGTATCGTACTGTTTCCCAACACCCTCTACGAATTATTTATAACCCTACCAAAGCTATTTAAGGGGTTATATACAGTTAGGAGGTCGAAAAAAAAGGCATTTTTCAAGAATTTTTTTCTAAGCAAACTATTTGGTTTATTGATTTGAAACTTGGCAGGTATATTATGGCAACCTTAAACTATATTCACATATTTTTTACTGCCAAAAATAATTATCGGGAACATTGATATTGCCAATTTTGCAGAGGTCCGCAAAAAAAAAAGGCCTCTTGCGGTGAGCACGATATCTCTGGACTGGATCATCTAAAATAAAAAAAAAGATTTCATTAATATAATAAATAATCTAGCGATTAATCGAAGGAATTAGCCAAAAAAAAAATTTATTGACAAAATGGCGGCTACTCAATGCAAAAGGTTTGAGTTTTGAACAAAATTCCGCTCTTTAATTGTTTAAAAAAATAAGAAATTTTCATCGGATGGGGAAATCCTTCGATTAATTACTAAAAAAATATAGTTAAGAAGCTTGTGTAAAAATTTCAGACCGATCGGTTCAGCCGTTTCTGAGAAATCTTGCTCACCGACTTTGAAAACACCGTTTCGAGAAAAACGTGTTTAAAGTTTTGAAAGCACTTGAAAGCACTGCGAGATCTCTCGGCACGCCTTCACTAATGTTTCTATAAAGTGTATTTTAGCTTTGGTTTAATTAAAGTTAAATATTTTCCATATATTGTTTTTTTTTTGTTGTTTTTTTGCGCTTCAAAGCTAGATGTACGCCTCGACTTGAAAACACACAGAATTTTCTATATTGTACAATATTAAAGTAGCTTTTCATGATGTAGTGGTAACCCATTTGCGACACGTGCTTAACTCGTTTTTCATATGAAAGTAACAGAAGAGAGAGAGAGAGCAGGAGTATTCTGCAGTTTGGTATATGTTATAATGCTGACCATTTCTTACTTTTCTTAGTTTCATAAAACAATTCACTTTATGCGCATGAATTTAGCCATTTGCAATCATCAACGCTAAAGGATGAACCGCATTGGATTACTAAGTGAAGCATTAAACATGCGAAGAATGAAAACGGATATAGTGAAAGTGTAGATACATATCGAAATATCCTTTACATTAGAGTGCTCCTTTCGCTTAATACTTTACTGCGCAAAAATGTATCTCAAAAAAAAAAAAAAAAAAAAGACGCATTTATAAATTTTAAACAGCTTGAAGCGTATCGAAGCGATTGCTAAGTGATTGTGGGCGATTTTTGTATACATTTTGGGAACATTTGTTTTTGGGATACTAATGTGCATTCAATGAATTTTAATCAATAACTGAGCAGCGCATTACATAAAGTAACTAGCTGTATTTTTTTTTTTTTTTTTTTGTAATTTATTCATTAATAATGCTCCAAAAATATTTTCGTAAATTCAATATATCTTCGGTACTATTTGAACCAATTGCTCTACGGTTACATTAACAGTTCCATAAACTTTAAGATACATTTTATAGTAACCTTCCGGCAAATAAGCAGGAAATTTTTCTGTGCTTGTTTTACATTGTTTCAATTCATAGGTTTTAAGTTCCAAAGGACGTTTCACTTCTTTTTCGAATTGCCATAAATTTGAACAATTCGCCAAATCGCGCATGATCATATCCTTGTAAAAAAGTGTTGAGTACATTATAAATCGGTTGACGTGGCACTGTGAATGGTAAAAGTTTATATTCAGATGTACCCGTTGCACTGCGATAAACGAGAACTTCCAGCTAAACGTGATATACATGGTAAATATTATTTATAAAGATTTAATTCGAAATTCTTACCTCATAATCATCCGTTACAATTCCATTTATTTTTATGGTACCCGTTGTACGAATTATATTACGTTTGAGTCGTTCAGCGCGTAAATCAAATTTACAGGCATCTTCATTGGTTGAATTTGATTTTATACTTATAATGTCAAAAGTCCAAGTGTGCTTCAATAAAGAAATATCTATTTAGATTTCAAATAATACAGAAATAGAACACAAGTCCGTAACCAGAATCTGAATCCCATTAAATTCAAAAAAAAATTGGTTTGAATATTTCGAAATCCATGGGAGTTGCAATAAGAGTTTCGTGCAGAGCACGCCAAAATATTTCGATTCTGGCTTCGAAAATTTTTGGTTCGTATTATTTATAAAATTTTAAATTCTTACCAAGTCAAGCAACGCAAAACTCCGTGCAAGAAAAATAAAGCAAAATATTAAATTGAGATACTTTGAGAAACTTCCGTGCAAAATTATAGACCGAACCATGACTACTCGTATTACGTTGACCAAAAGTTTTTAATGAGAAACAAATAAAATTTCACTTTATATTTATATTGTGGAGCTATTTTTTTTTTTTTTTAATATATTTTTTACACGAGCGGTTTTAAAACTTAGTATTATTTTCAATCATGAAAAAATCATGTTACTACATTCTTTATGGGATTATTATCTCTTATATAATATTTTATGATTTGCATTCGGAATTGTAGTTAAGATAAATAAATGTATATATTGTGTAGATACTTTGTTTGATTAAAAATTGTATAGCAATTGCGTGTTTATTGCAAATGAATTTGATTAGTAAAGCGGCATATTGCACAAGTTCAAAAAGAAATTGAACTGTGGCATTCGTTTGATAATTCATATTTAACATTTTTCGCTGAAAGGGGCCTAAATGGGGTCTTGAAACCGGAAAAGCCATATCTTAAGAATGAATAGACGTAGAGACTTGAAACAGGGCTCATTTGAAAGATGGTTAAAAAACATTTTAAGCGTTCAAGGTGTTCAAGGGATTTACGGAATTTGGACCTGGGACCCTTATGTTGACCTAATATAGATTTTTTGACCAATTTTTTTTATTTTTATTACAGGTGAGCACTTAGACGGGATTTTAGAAAATTTTGACCCGGGACCTAATCGGGCCTAGAAACCGGTAAGCCATATCTTTGGAGTGAATAGACGTAGAGACTTGAAACAGGTCTAATTTGAAAGATGGTTAAAAAACATGTTTAGCGTTCAAGGTGTTCAAGGGATTTCCGGAATTTGGACCTGGGACCCTTATGTGGAACCAATATAGATTTTTTTGACCAATTTTTTTTTTTTTTTTTATTACAGGTGAGCACTTAGACGGGATTTTAGAAAATTTTGACCCGGGGCCCGGGGAAAAAAAGTCATACATTTGGTTTGAATAGACGTACAGACTTGAAACTGGCCTATAGTTATGGTTATTCTTGTTTAGTTGATTTCCAAAATTTGAATTCACATTTTTTGAACAATTTATATTTAGCCACCAAAGAGAAGCAAAAAAAAACGCGAGCAAAGCCGCGGGTACCTGCTATAATATATAAAAATATCATGTCACAGCGTTTGTAACGATACTCCACGAGTTGACCGATTCTTTATGAAATTTTGTGTGTATATTCAGTTGATCTAAGAATCGGACATAAACTATTTTTCATACCACTAATTGGAGTGGCGGGCGTTGACCCCATTGAATTAAACATTAATTCATCTAATATTTCCTGAAACAACTACACGTATTTTAATTAAATTTTGTAGATGTCTATTTTTTGGTCCAACTTACACAAAATAGGAAGTATGTAGTTGTAGGAAAAATGGGCATCACTGTGCATTAGCCCATCGGGGAACACGTGGTCAGAACGTGCAGAAGTTTTAAGAAAGAGTATACTCCAGAAACGCTCGAACACCTCCTCAGTGTGTATCCTGCACTTATTTCGAGTAGCCTAAGGCACTTCGAACATCGGCAGTTAGAATCGCTGAGCGATCTATCTCTCTTATGTTCCTCATAACCACGGTCTTTCCTTAACTGTACTGGTTGGCTTTGATACATTCAGAACCTATCATGTACTAAGGTTCACTTCGGAGATGTTTTAGTGGTAGTTTTATGTTAATTGTGTGAGGAATATGGGTTTTCTTCTCAGTCAACTCTATCAATCTATCATTCACTTGAGCCAGATTTATATTTCCATGCAATTTCTATCATAGACTTCCCAAACTAAACTGAGCCAAGAACCCCAAAAATTGTAACTGTATTTTACGTTGTTGAAAGCTTCCTGTCATGTCTAGAAATAACGGGGATTTTACTATTGCTCCACATTGTATACATAAATTCCATTTTTCCATTCTTTACGGTCTATATAATCTTTGCCTATAAATTGCTTTAGAGGGACTCGTACAGCTCACACTTACTTGTTTCTGTCTTTAAATTTATTGCAGCGCGACGATCTGATATAAATACGTACAATCAGGCTGTAAACATTTTTAATTTAACTTTGATAAAATATTTAATTGACAGTTTCAAATACACAAAGTATCTAAACTATCACAGCATAACAGTCGATGTCAATGCCGACAACCGACACCACTCAAAGAACATTGTAAAAACGTTTAATATTTGAACTTTTCATTACAGGACAAACAAAGAAAGACAAACGAAAGAGGAGTACAGAAGTAGGACAGTACAACTGATTGTAATGTAAGCAAAGGCAAAAGCACAATACAAGTAAGTAAGTTAAAGGACAAACAGACAAAAAAAAAAAAAAAACTTCAAGACTTCAGGCAGGCCTCAAGGTGCTTTACAGCGCACTTCAACTCAAGTTGCGCCTTCGGCAGCCAAGTACCGAACGACCGAGGCAATGAAGAAAAAAATTCAGGTAGAGCCAAAGTAAAAGCGCTTAATGTCATATGACACCAATAAATCGCTTCAATTGCTCTTTGACTGATGCTGAGATAGCAAATGAATAGCAAAGAGGTCAAAGAGAGAGAGAGAGTATAGCTATAGGTAATAGGTGAAGTAGACAGTGGGGACGTAATCTGAAACCAGAAGTCGCTCAATACTCAAAATGAAATGACAAAACGAGTAGAACAGCAGAGCGACTGACTAAAGCGTTTGTAATGAAAAAATGCCAATGTGAAGTTGTTTCTCTTCGTTGTTGTTGTCGTTGCGTAGGTGTCAATTTGATCCTTTGCTGCAAGCGTTACCAGCACTCAGTCATGAGTAAGTAATCCTTTTTCATTAAAAAAAAAAAAAAATAAAAATAAATAAATAAAAAAACCGAAACAGGTGAATAATTGGCGCTATTCTTTTTAAATTACCGTAAAATTACTTTGGTGTTTTTTTTTTTATACCCGCCATACACAGTGTAAACGGGTATATTCAGTTTGTCTGAAAGTTTGCAACGCATTAAGGGAGGCATCGAAGAACTCATAAAGTATATATATTACTGATCAGCTCGATGAGTCGAATCGATTTAGCCATGTCCGTCTGACTGTCCGTCCGTCTGTCTGTCCGTCCGTCTGTCTGTCCGTCCGTCCGTCTGTCTGTTGCGATGCGTTTTACTTGGAAAGTTTTAAAGATATTGACCTGAAATTTAACACGTAAGCTTTTTGTGCTCCTAGTTAGTTTGCATGTCAGAACCAAGGTGCCACGCCCGTTTTTAGATATAGCCCCCATACAAACTTAACTTTTTTTCGATTTTTTTGTATGAAAACAGTTATTATTTATGAATGTTTTGACTACAAATCTTGTAAAAACACTTTTAGTCCAATATCCATCCAATATCAGAAGAAATGTGCCACGCCCACTTTTAGATATAGCCCCCATACAAACTTAATTTTTTTTCGATTTTTTTGTATGAAAATTGTTATTATTTGTAAATGTATTTACTACAAATATGAGTAAAAGCACTTCTAATGACATCCAATTTCAAAAGAAAGGTGCCACGCCCATTTTTTGATATGGCCCCCATACAAACCAAGCGCACATTTTTCAGATTTTGTATGAAAATAGTTCTTATTTATGGATATATTCACTCCAATCTGTGTAAAATCACTTCTACTGTTATCCTATAAATATGCTACCGATATGGCAAGGATCGGGCCACTATAACATATGGACCCCATACGAACTCTGCATCCATTTTTTTTTTATTTTTCAAGAAAATAATTAAAGTTTTGTATGGCGGGTATTTGGGCTTCGGTGCTACCGAAGTTAACGTTTTTTCTGTTTCTTCTTATTTTTATTGGTATTCTTTTTTTGGTTTAAATGCCGTGTGGCATTTTTTTCGTGCGTATAAAATGGTGATATATGTGTTACCAATTCTGAGAAACATTTATTGGAATTAAAAGTTGCAGAAAGAAACCCATAAGCATAAGTTCGAATGTTGTAATTGCATTTCCTGGAAAAATATGTATAAACCCCAACACAAATTATATTTCCATTAATTTATTTCTTTATTTTTTTTTTTTTCTATTCCACAAATTTTCTAGAGCAACTTTACAAAACGCTTCAGTAAAAAACAGCCCCCGACAAGCAGATAAAAACAGTAAAATGTCCATCAAATTCTATTTTGCTATTACAGTGAACACCTCAGAGTGAAGTACGACACGTTTTGAGAAAACAATGAAGTTGGGGCAATTTGTAGAATGGACGGAATGAAGCAAGTAAAAAAAAAAAAACAGAAGAAAAACAATTTTGCTGCAAGCAATTTGCACTTCATGCTTGACATGCCACAAGAACAACAACAACAATAAAAAATAACTACTTATAGTATACATAGATTATATAGAATATATATATATAACAAACGACAACAATTTACATCTAAAATATGTTAATACAATTTAGATTTTGTTGTGTTCTTAGTTTGTTTTTTTTTAGGTATAAAGGGAGTCAGTGTAGCAATCTAACAAAAACAAAAAAAAAAAAAAAAAAATTCTTAAACAAATATTTTAACAAAATAGTTTTGATATGCAACAAAAGTTTTTGACATGCCAAAAATGACAACAATAACAAAAAAAAAAAAAAAAAACAAACTAACAAAAATAAATTTGACAACCACAACAAAAACAATTTAGAATATTAAATGAAACAAAACAAACAACAACTATAAATGTCTTTGGAGAACCAAAGCTTTATGCTTGCTACAGAGATTTTTTGGGTTTTGAATAATTATGATATTTGATAAGAAACAGAGACAGATAGATAGATGGATGGACAGAAAAACTGTTAGAATATAAAGTTGAAGAGATGGACAGATTGTCAGAGAGATGAATATAAAAGGGACAAGATGAATAGATAGTTGGACAGACAGACATATAGTTGGACAGAAGGATATTCTAGCTAGACAGACGGACAAGTGTTGGACAGATGTACTGATAGTACACGTGGACAGATAGTAGACACACATAGTTGGAAAGATGGATATAAGCAGATAGAACACATAGTTGATAGGCAGATAAAAAGTTGGACAGACGGACGAATAATTAGACAGTCGGACAAATGGTTGGACAGACGGACAGTGAATTTACAGACGACAAGTAATTGGACAGACGGACAAATAGTTGGCAGACGATAAATGGTTGGAAATGGACAAATAATTGGACAGACGGACAATTTAACAAACGGACAAATAGTTGGGCAGACAGTCAAACAAAAATTGACTGACGGACAAATAGTTGAGCAGTTAAACAGTTGGACAGACGGACAACTAATGAAGAAAAGAACAGTTGGACAAATTCTTGGAAAGACTGCAAATAATTGCATTCTTTTAATTCTGCTATAAGATTTTTACTTTTTCCAATACATAAAAAAGATGATAGAGGATCATTTATGCTGATATTTTACATAATACCTAACGCATCGCATCGCTCGAAGTGACGTTGCAAAGGTGAAAATAAGTACAAAAAAACTTTTTCATACAGTTCTACTTTTGGCTCGACCAGTTTCGAGATAAAACGTCATAAATATTGAAAGTCAACAGACAAAAAATTCGTCTCAGTAATGCGATAAAAGCGGAATTTAAAAGAAGTTTTTAGGCCCGATACTGTATCCGACTGATCTGCTTACTCGTAAAAGTGGTTCAAATTATTTGGTTAGGAAAATACTCAACGCGGATGCCGATGAAATCGTCGAGAAAGTTAACAAAATCCGGCATGTATCGGAAAAAAGCATAGAAGAAGGGTTGTAGGGATGTAGCAAAGCGAAGGAGTTGTTCTAAGACATTTGCGTAACGCTAGATACAAGAAAATTTCAGTGCCCCTCGAGTTAATAATACTTTTGGACCGAATTTCCATCTGCGATTTGATGCTTAGTCGCATCATTTTTGAACTGGATGTTGACTGGTAACGAAAAGTGGTTAACATATGACAATGCTTAACGAAAAAGAATATATTCAAAACCCGGGCAAAGCCAGGATTAATGACCAGAATGGTTTTGGATACATCTACCTTGAGCTTCTCCCCTACGGTGCAACGCTTAATTCGGACCGCTTGAAGCTTCCAATTGATTAAGAGCGTCCAGAGTCTTTGGCGTACCGCGCTAAACTTCGACAGCTCGAATGGGAGATTTAAATACATCCGCCTTAAAGTCAAGACCAGGTACCAAGCGATTAAAATATTTTTGGTCTAAGTAAAATATTGGTGGTCAAGACGTCTCCGTTTTAAGCAAATAGTGGCAAGGGCTTTTATAATTGAAAAATAATGAACTTGCCTTCTAAATTGTAAATTATCTAATAAAATGGCGATTGCTTGGCCTAAAATTATCTTATTTTTAAAGCTAAATCTGCCTTCAATTTGTTATAATGTTGACATTTTCCGGGTTTCAACTCTTTGGCAAAAAATCTTTTTTTAGAAAGACTCTTCAAAAATTTTCAAAAACCAATAAACCATTCTAAATAAAAAAATATGTAGGATACAAGAATTTTATTAGATGGACAAAGAAAACACAAATTTTCAAAACGAAAAATTTAATAATTAAAAAATAAATTATTAAAACAAAATAGTTCTTTAAACATAATAAATTTTGCACATAACAAATATAATAAAAACATAAAAAAATAAATATATTTTTTGATATAATTTTTAAACTAAAAGCAAATTTATGCAAATTTAATTTGAAATTTATCAGCAAAAATTTTATTTGCCAGCAAGAAAAAAGATACATTTGTATCTACAACAACACGACAAAATATTATATACTTTCCAACTAATAATTGTACACATACAAAGAATGTATCTCTACACTACAAAATATATTTAGCAATTTCTTTTATGCTTTTAGCAATATACAAGTCAATAAGAAATAAACTTTGCGGTAAATTGAGTTGTTTGAGTTGGATGGGAAAAAATACTTGAAAAAGCATCTTAAATAAATTGGGAAAAAGCTATAAAGTTTGTAGGAAAAGACTTTCATTCATTCACACAGGTTTTGGCATGCGTAACCTGAGCATATTATTATCTCTTTTAAAATTTACGAGATCAAAAATTAAAATGCCCCTAAGCAAAATTGTGCAGATTGAGCTGAAACTGAAACTGTTTGCAAAATAATTTTATAGCTTAGTAAAAGTGTATTGTCTTAGTTTAACTTGCTGCTTGGTCTTTTGTCCTTTCTTTTTTGTATACTCGTGCACCTTGTAACCACTTAGTTTTTGCATTAGTAGTTGTGCAGGAATTGTAGTATGAGTATCTAAAGTAATCTATATAAGCATAATAGAGTCTACGCCCTACCGCCCTTTGGCAATATTCAGACACACTACTACCATTTCTAGTAAAGTCTTTAACAAGTAATTTCAATATAAATGAAAAGCAACACAACGTGCGAGTTGTACTCGAATCGGTATCACACCCACAATTCTCATTTAATACTACAAAACAAGAAACGAACATAAGAATACTCACACACACACACACAGAACTACTGTTTTGTAATATTGTATGATGAATGGAGAAATGGTAAAATTTTTGAACACTATCAGCAATATGCAGTGGTGTGTTATGGGTTTTAAAATTAATCAATTTTGATTTCGAAATCGTCACTATAATTAGCCATGTACCTATTTTTATACAAAATGATCGATTAATCTGAAAAAAATCGATATTTTAAAACTCAATTTAATCGATTGTTTTTCAAAAATAAGTCGATTAATCGATGATTAATTAATACTAAAAATAATATTTTTACTTTGGGTATTCACCCCTCTGAACTGATAAAAAGTCGATTAATCGAGCAAAATCGATTCAATTCGAAAATATATTATCATCGATGTTTTAAATTAATTACACAGAACTACTTCTACTGTCTAAAAAAAATAATAATAAAGTCAATAATAATTGATGCTACGAATAACTCAATTTTGTCGATTAATCGATTTTTTCGTAAAAGTTTATGGTAAAAAAATCCAAAAGACAAATGAACATCTTTGTAAAAGTTAGTAGCTAACATAAAAAAACTTAACATTATCATAAACTCAATTCATTTTTAAATAATCGATTTATCGAAAGTACTTTTATTATAATTAGAAACTGAGCAACTCCATTAAAAGCAAATCAACAGAACCGGTTATATAATATAATGGAAATGGTTGATAAATTTATAAAATTCAAAAAAAAATGTATAAAAATATAAGTCGATTATGAAAAAATCAATTAAATCGATTATTAAACCAATCAATCTCATCGATTATTCATAATAAATTCGTTATTCAAACAAATTATTCTTTTTTGCATACATTGCTTCGATTATTTATCAAAAGATGCAAATCGATTAAAAAAAAACAATTGATTAAATTATTCATCAGTAAAACAAATCAAATTGATTATGTATGATAAAAAAGTGTATCGATTATGTTAAAAAAAAATTATTATTAAAATCAAAACAATCGATTATTCAAAACTTATATAAAGGTTCCATAAAATAGGCGACAAAATCAATTTATTAAATATATAATTGATCATTTAAAAATCAATCTATCAAATCGATTACTTAAGGCAACCATCAGATAAACGATTTATAATAAAAATAATATCGATTAAATTGATTAGATAAAAAAATATATCAATATTATTTAGCAAAAAATTAATTATAAAAATTTTTTTTTGTATAAAACAAAAAAATCGGTTAATCGATTATTATTAATCGATAAATCGATTATTTAAAAAAAATTTTTCAAATCCTTTTTTTTTTTGACAACTATTGATAATTCCATGAACATTTCCAATTTTACAAAAATAAAAAACTTTCTACACAACACACACCACTGTGCAACGCTACAGGCATTCTTAGGCGCTCTGGGACGCCATATAACGCCCAAATTGTCCATTTATTATGCGGAAACGCCTTTTTCACTTTGGCATAAAACACACTCTTGAACAATGAAGTGGGTTTTGCCTTGCCTTGTCTTGTTTTGCTTTGTTTTGCATTGCCTGGCAGCAGCAAAGCGCAAGAAAACGCAAGAACGCATCGAGTAAGACGTTAAAACAATCTGTTGAAAATCGTAGTAAAATTCAAGTAGTACAAAAATTCACTCTACCCCCAACCCACTCCCCATACCATATCCTATTCGTTATGTTATAAAATGTCGAATATTATAGCGGAAATGAAACTATTATATTGAGTGGGTGGGTGGGTTTGGTGAGTTTGGTGAGTTTGTATGCCGTATGCCGCTGTTATGCATGCAGAGTGCAACGGAAGTTGCACAATTAGGATCAAGAATAAAAGGACGAAACTTTCCAGAAAGGAATTTCAGCTTAGCTAAACTGTTGTTTGTTCGCTTGGTTTGGTTTAGTTCAGTTCTGTTCAGTTTGAATTGGCTTGACTTGGCTCTTGGCGTGGCTTCTATTGCATAGCACAAAGTTTGGCATGATGCGGTTGACTGAGGCTGTTAAAGTTGTTGTTTTTGTTGTTTTTCTTGTTGCTGCTACTCCTTTTTTTTAGGTGCACTTTAGGTGAATACTTTTTCAACGAAGATTACTCATACGCAACGTGCCACAGCCGCTAATGCATCGCTTGTTTGTATAAAATTTATTAAAAATTACTTGCTCAAATAGCTTTTCTTTGCTTTTTAACACATTTTTTTTCTCGTTTCGTTTCTTTTCAAGGAGAATTTTTGAAATAAAGTAAACCTTTAGCTGCAAGCTGTCTAAAGCAATCTATTATTTTTTTCAAATATTCTTTGCACATTTCACTCAAGCGTAAAATCTTGGTTAATGCAAAATATCAAAAGCATGTCGATATCAATAAAACTTTAATGCCAACTCAAGGTTTTTTTTTTTTTTTTGCAGTTTGTAGCGTAAAAATTAAATAAAAACAGCAGCTTTTTACATAAAAAAACGAAAATGAAAAAGAAAAACATGAAAATGAAAATGGTATAGGTGCAAATCCTTGAAAGCTTGTTGAAAATTTAATATTTTACGGTCAGCTGCTTAGCAGTAGAATTTAGAATATATTTTTATATCTAAATTATGCTTTTTGCATTTTATATGCAAGCATATCTTGTGGCAGTTGGCTTGAATGAAGTCATTTGATAAAAGCCAAACATTTTTTTTCTAATGCTCTGTACCTGTAGATGAAAAGTTGTTGCCATGAAGTATATAGGTTTTTCAACAGCATTGGGAGCTGAGAAATGGGACTTTGAAAATAGACTATAAGTATTAAAATTGAATTCTCTAGAAATCATGTAATTACGTATGGAACGATTAATCGAAAAATTGGTATTAATCGGTTATTTGCTTAAACGATTAATCGATTAGTCAGTTTATTATTATTATCAGACATTTTTTAGGATGGCTAAAATTAATTTTAATCAAATATTTTTTTTTTATGATGAATCGATTATTTGTTTAATCAAATAATCCGTTAATCAATTAAATAGCTAATAACTTTTTGCTGCGATTAATTTTAAAATTAATTTAAATCGATTATTTCTTTAATTGTTTAAACGATTAATCGATTATTTGGTTAAACAAATAATACGTTAATCAAATAATAAGTTTATTATTTTTGCTGTCATTCATTGGCGTGCACAATTAATTGTAAAATGAGTTTTAATTGGTAATTTTTTTTTGAAGAGATCAATCGATTAGTAGGTTAATACCATAATCTGTTAATCGATTAATCGTCTTTATGGTTTTTGTCTGTCATTCGTAAAGATGGCACAACTAATTGTAAAATTGAAGATTTCGTTGGTTATATCTTTAATTGATTAATTAATCATTCGAATATACAAATAATCGAACAATCGATTTATTTATTTTACATTCATAAAGTATACAACCCCAGCCAGTACATACTCTAAAAAAATGGCTTGGCAGTAAGAAAATTGGAGGATTTTTAGAAAGTCTTTTATTGCAAAAAGACAAACCACTTGGAAAAGTATTCTAGAAACAGAAACAGCTATGACAAAAATGGGCTCAAAATCAAGAAGAGGAACTTAATATTTGTAAATACAATATTAAACAATATTTCTTTTCAAGGACATAGATTCCATTCCAATTTCTTTTAAACCTATCGAGAAAACAAATAATTTTACACCATTCCAATTCAACAGAACATCTGGGTACAGAGTATTTTGTAGTCGACTTCAGTGTTCTTTCTTGTATAAATTGAGTACTCTTACTTGTTGATGATGTAAAGTTAATTAAAAAAAGATAATTCATGTAAGAGGTGTCCAGGAATTTTTAAATTCTTAGAGATTTTGATATCGGTTTTTTTATTTTTTTTTAAAAAATTTTTTTTTTTTTTTTTTTTAAATTTTTTTTTTATATAATTATTCTTTAATTTTTAAATCAACCCAATAAAAATAACAAAATAAAAAAAAAAAAAAAAAATACAAACATTAAAAAATAATTAACACAATTCCACTTTTCTACTTTCACTAGCTAACCCATTTCATCTAATTAAAAAAGGAAAAATACCCATAAAGCAAGGGTTATCAACTGAAAATCATCTTATTATTATTTTAGCTGTCGAATTGAAAATTTGAAATTGACACGCCAACGGCATACATGCATACTTTCTTTCTTTCTATTCCAATTTCGAAAGACTGAACCCTTTGGAGCAGAGGACGGAGCAGACATTGGCGCTTATTGAAGACAAACATGCCTAAATGTCATTATCGCTCCATAAAATGCTACGAAAATCGATGTACACGCAGTGCTGTGCGTTGCGTCGACTCCAACTCCAAGCAACTCGAAGCAAGCGGCTTGATTATTTGTATTTCACCTGTCAGCGATATATCATGCATGCAACGCGTTTTGTGTGTTTTGTGTTTTTGTATAAACGTTGCAGTGTGCGTGGCATGCTTTAACCGAGTCGCATTAGAACAAGCGACAAGCAGCAGCAGCTGCTGCCACTAAGCGAAAGTAGAAGTGTAGCAATAGGGGCGTGGCATACTACTACTACTTGCCTTAGACGATCACAACGAGCACGCAACCTGACAAACTGAACGGCAGGCAAACGGTACCCCCAGCTCAGCACAGCTCAGCGCAGCTCAGTGCAGCATTAGGCTGTGTTGCGTTGTGTCGCTTTGTGTTTGGCATATAATTCAGCGGTGCGCTCAGTTGGAACGTCCATGTTCATAGCGTGTGCAACATTTACGCTTGCTGCATGCCTCATGTCGCATGCCACCACGTTTGCCAACAAATGTTGCTGCATATGCGTTTGGTTTATGTATTTATTTCTCTCTTTCTTTCTTTCATTCTCTTTACGTGAATTTGAGTTGATTTTGCAAATTGTCCTGCGTGCCTGCCTGTGTGTATCCTTGTGCGCCTTGTGCACATTTGCGTGTTACATACCGCATGTCGCGTGTATTTTGCCATAATTGTTTGCTAACTATCAACGCAAAAATTTACCTGCAACAAATGTCGTCGTCCTTAACGTCGTCGTCGTCGTCGTCGACTCAACTCATATCCTTTTTCAATGCGTATACGATTGCTATCGCTGCATTATGCTGTGTTCTACGTTGTCGTTCTTTTGCCATCGCTTTCTGGTTTTGGTCACGCGAAATGAGTTTTTCAAAATTATTTGCCATTTTCCATTTTAGCTACAATTTTCTTCTTCTTTTTTTTTTTCTGTTTTTGATTATTTTGCGGGCACATGTGTCCTTTGGGCAATTTGGCAGCCAACAAGCAAACGAAATAGAGTGTTTTTCGGTTTTTAATTTAAAATTCATTGAAGTTCAACGAAGTACAAAATAAAAACGCGTCTAACACTTAGTTTAGTGTGAGTTCATGCGAGTAGTCAGAATTTGGTAGAGAGACAATGGAAATTGTATAAAGATTTTAGTATAGTCGCTGCATTAAAGTACTTCTTTGGCCTTAGGCTTTTTTAGTTGAGGGTTGTATGATAAGTCAGCTTGACTAAAAGTTTACATTGGAATGTCCATGCTTTATGTGGATCACATCCACAATTTATTAAAATTTTAAATCATTCCAAGTATGCCTTGCAATTTTCATACATAATTAAGATATATTTGCTTTCGTTCTATAATTTTCAAAAAAAAAATATATTTTTAAAAATAAAAATTCCACAATAAAATTGCATACAGCAAAGACAAGAATGTCGAAAGAGATGGTTTCAAAGTTTCCTAGCGTTAATGCATTGCAACAGACCGAAAGAGCGTTAACCGAAACTCAAGCCGGGGCATCAGAAGCAATTGGGTCCAAGTTCCCTAATGTCCATTCCGGTGAAGACAAGCTATGCGGCACGCCAGAGATGTTGATTCAAGCTGTAGTGACGGAACCAAAGGTAGTCAACATATTTTCCGAAGTTATGAAGTCGGAGACTCAAGGTGAAATGCCAGAATTATTTAGAATCGAAAAGAACACAGAAGTGGGGCTAAAATCAACTGCCAAAAAATCAGAGATGTTCCCAAAATCCTAAAGGTTGGTGCGTTGAAGCAAGCTGAAAAGTGTCACAGTTTAAAGAAACGAGTGGTGACGGCATCTCTAAATGAAAAAAAGGTACAGTGGTGCTGTCCAAGTTTCCAGCGGAAATGGTGATCAAAGATGAAGTAATGGAACTAAACGAAGAAAGCACTAATTCCGAAGCATTCGAGATAGACTCTCAAGCTGAGTTAACAAAAATACCCACAGCAGCCAAGAAATTGAAGTTCGGTTCAAAATTTCTAGACGATGCTGCGTTCAAGCAAGCTCAAAGAACAGAAATACGGATAAAACCCTCTCAAAATTCCACGCCTGATAAGAGATCTGAGCTGCTTCCAAGGTGCGCTAGAACAATAAAAACCTATCGAGAGTTCCGAGGTGCTCTTGAACTCCATTGAATTCGCCAAAGCTGCTAAGAACTCGCAACTACCGAAGTTAACAAAACTCTCTAATGATGTTGAGTGTTTTGAGGTGATTCCAAAGTCTGAAATTCGCAAAGCTACTGAGAACTCCGAAATAATTCCGAAGACCACGGAAATTTCGAAGGTTGCTAAGAGTTCACGGTTACCGATGTTAGGTAAAGCTGCTAAGAGCTCAAAGGTGGTTTCAAAGCACGGTGAACTTCGCGAAAGCTGCATTGTACTCGGAGTTTTTGAAGTCAGCTGAAATTGTTAGGGCTCCAAGGCGCCAAAGTGCACAAAAATTCTCAAAAAATGCACAAGGAACCGATACTCAACAGCACCAAAATCGTCAAGAATGATGAGAATGTAGATGTTCTGAGGTCCTTTGAAATTCTTAAAGAAGTAGTGAACTCAGAAGTCTCGAAATCACTTAAAAATACTGATAACTCAGAGTTACTGAGAGACTCGCAGTGAACTCTGACCATGCTGCACTGGAACATGACGTTCAAAATGAGGTGCTGGGGGCAACAGAAGCCATTGAAACTTTCTTAATGGAAAGTACCTTCAATTGGTCTTCTGGACTGATTTTGTTTGATATTTCTGCTAACAACATTTACGGCTGGAAGCTATGCGTATAAGAATCGTCCAATTTTAAATGATGCTGAAATACAACTCTCGATGCCAAAGAATCGAAATGATGTACAGACGCTTACCCAGGTCTTAGCACAATACAAAGATAATTACTATTTCGAAATACTTTGCGGTATTGGTACTGTTTATGTATTACTGCAAAGTATTTGCGTGCCGGGCACCGTGATGCTAACAATGCTTTATGGTTTTCTGTACGAGCTGCCAGTGGCACTTGTAGCTATTTGCATTTGCTCGACAATTGGTGCATCCTTGAGCTATGGAATCTCTAGAATAATTGGCTATCGTATTGTGCGCAAGTTTTTCCACAAAGACTTGCCGTTTGCCAGAGAAAAAATAGCGCAGCATAAACATAATCTTTTCAAATTTATGCTAGTCTTACGCATAAATCCGATTGTACCGAATTGGTTCGTCAATATTGCAGCGCCTATATTAAATGTACCATTACCAATTTTTGTCGCTGGTACATTTATTGGTATAATTCCGCTGTCATTTTTAGTTATAAAAGCAGGTGATGTGCTACAAAAATGGTTTAGTTCGACGGAGAATAGTTACTGGAATTTGTATCTTGTTTTGGGCGTATGCGGCGTTGTACCAATTTTGACTTTATTTTTGAAAAAAAGACTTGAATAGTATTCAAAAAAAAAAAAAAAGGTGTTACAACTAAATATTTGAAATATATACAAACGATTTGTTTCTTCTATTGAGCATGTTATATATTTTAAAAGCAACTCACCACATGGTAAAATTGTGTGGTGAAAAAATAAACAATACAAAATTAATAAATTAAAAAATATATTAAATATAGTAAAAACTCAAAACGTGTTAAGATTTTGGTGAAAAAAAATTTAATATAGTAAAAATCGACCATGTGGTAAACTTGTGTGTTGAATAAATAAATAGAATAAAAAAATATGAACAATTTAATAAATGTATTAAATTTAAAAAAAATTTAATACATGGTAAGATTGTGTGGTGAAAAAGAAAACCATGTGTGGTGAGTAAATAAATAGAATAAAAAATATGAACAATTTAATAAATGTATTAAATCTAGAAAAAAATCAACACGTGGTAAGATTGTGTGGTGAAAAAAGAAAACCATATAGTAAAAAATATTAAACACATGGTAAGAGTTTGTGGTGAAAAATATTAAATAACCTTAATTACAAACAATTTTTAATACAGCCCTCGTTAAAAATTTTACGCTGTTGTATAATTTAAAAAACATTAAAGTAAAACCAAATAAAAAAGTGCGCAACTAATGCAAAAGTTTTGAGATTTCTTTGTTGTGTTGTGAGAACCACAGCCTAAAAGTGTCATGTTTTTATGTGTCTGTCTGTCTGTCTGTCTATCGAAAAGATCATAGAAACTTGCTACTTGTCACCCCAAAACAAAGTGCGACAGACAGACAGACAGGACAACACAATATTAAACAGATTGAGAGAGAGAGAGATAAACTTGGCATAGACTCCCACCCATTTCCCCGTTAATGCTGGACTTTTGCCTGCAAGTGATATTCGGTATCGCATCAATTAAAGCATTACAATGTCATAATCAAAATGACAAATAGAATTACGTTTGATGAGAAAATGACAGCCGCTGTACATAGTAGAGCTGCTAGCGCTGCAAAAATAGATATATTTAATACGTACAAAAGGGGTTGCTTTGGTGTCAGTTTGTTACGTTTTGGTTGGTGTCGCCGGCATTTGTTATTCAATCGCTTGAAACAATTCCCAATTGTGCGTGTCACATTTGCGTTGCTATTGCATGTGTATTTGCTTGGTTTTTATTTTTTTTTTTATTTTGCCTCGCATGACACGCAGTATTCAAATTCGTCGAATAGTCATCGCGATACCAACGCGCCGCACCGCCATCATCATAGAAAACATCAACTGCGCGCCTTTTTGTCGTTTGTTAATCCTTTGTAATCCCAACAACGACAGCAAAATGGCATGCGATTTTCAATACATTTCACTGATGACGACTCTGGTGTATAACAGTGCTCAGACCAGACAGCACTCTGCTTTGGAATATTGGTAATGGTGCGCGTACAAGGTGCGGCGTTAAAGGTGGCAAAATCAATTTAAGTGGGTCACTCTTAAAATGCTTATCTTAAGTCAAAACGATTTAACGATTTTTAGAAAATAATCGTTTTCTTTTTCGATTTAATCGTTCAGTTCGATTGCTACAACTGATTTAAGATTCTGTTGTTAACTTTTTCGAAATAAATTGAATAGTAACTGTTGTGTTTCATCTAAATGAATTGAAGTGTTTTGACACTGTTAAGAAGTAAACCGATTTAATTACAAACGATTTTGAAATTAATCGTATAAATGTTGTATACGATTTTTTTGTTCGTGACTAGTGCTAGTATAATGAACCAATTTTTTTCACAAAATTATCGACTTGCAACTCGAAAATTGAATCCTGAGTCCTTTTTAAATATATTTTTAGCTATATTGTTACTTTTTCGATTTAATCGATTAGTTCGACTCGATAGTTTCGATAAGTAGTCATTTATTTTTTATAGATTTATTATAAATCTACTTTTTATTTAAATATTAACGCTAAAACTATACTTCAGTTAGCATTAAATAACCAATTTTCGATAAATCAAATAATCGAACCAATGAGAGAAATCGATTTTTTTTAAAAGCAACGCCTAGTAGAGACGTAGGTTTTTTCATACATAAATCTTTCGTAAGTAAAAAGCATGAGAAGTTATTTTTGCAACGATCTCGTAGGCGTCGCTATCGATTGCGCGATTTTGCTTAACGATTCGATTATTTAATTAAACATCATTCGTTTGTTTAAAGCTAACGATATACAGGGTCCGCCATCTAACATTTTTTTTTTTTGAACTAGTGGTTATTTTGAGTGTGGCAACACTGATGTCACATCTGATTGGACAGAAAGTTAGTTAGAAAGTTAGTAACCGGAAGGATTGTACTTTAATATGAAAAATTAATTTGATGATCGGATGAACCGTTTTGTTTTTATTGCATTTAAAAAAAAAAAGTTACGTGGCGGACCCATAGTTCCAAAAAATTTAGCCTAACACATTTAAGAATAACATAAAAACAAGTGAACCTTTTAAATGAATAATCGATTATTTTACGATTAATCGCGCTAAAACTTTTCATTTGAAATGACCAAAAATCATATTTTTTACTTGATTGATATTTTCTTTCTGCTTCTTTCTTAAAATATTTAATGTTTTGAGCTAGTTTTAAAATTGTTTTTACAATTAAATATTAACTTAATATTAAAAACGATTATTTAAATTTATTTTTTTTCTTTACAATTGCACATCGTAATCGATTTAATGCAACAATTTTTAACTGTCAAGTAACAAAAATAAATTAATCGATTTTTTAAACAAAGATTTTAGTAACAATTAATTTTAATCGTCAATATACATATATCGATTAAAAGCAATTATTTATAGCAATTATATCGATTTATTTAAAACAAAATGATCGACTAATCGGAAAGATTTGATTTTTCAAAGAATTGATTTATAAAAAAAAAGAAAATTATTCGATTGTGATGTTTTGCTGATTAATCGGTCGCATAGTATAAAAAACATATTTGTATTTTGAGTCTCTTTTCTAATTATTTTTTTTAATATTACTATTTTTTTTTAAATATATTTTTATTTTGTGTACTTAATTGTGTACACTACTTATTATAAACTTATCTTTGAATCTTTCATTAAAAAAAATTCGATTAATCGGTAATCGATTATAATCACTATTTTATATACAATGCTAACTGTTAACTCATAAAATAAAATGCTTTTCATTCATAGTTCTATTATTCTTTTTATCAAACCACCCACTTCAATTAAAATATAAAAATGGTGACAACATTCGCACCCTTTAATTTTTTTTTTTTTGTCCTTAATGCACCTTGCCCCGCAGCATTGTCACCAAAGCATTTAGAGATACAAGGGTGGCATTGCGTATGTATATATCCTTTTATTATTTTTTCTCTTATAATTTGCTTTGTTTTGTTATTTAATTCTTTCTTTTTTGCTTTTCTCCATTAAATGTTAATACTGCGCGTGTGTGTGTGTGTGTATGTGAATGTTGGTAATAATGGTTATTAAGGCATTATGCCAATCCAAACCAATTTTGCATATATGTGTGCGTACGTAGCTACTCAGCTCATATAGGAAGTTATGCATGTATATGGAGTGAAAACAATGTTGGCAATTACAAGACTCCGGATTACTTTTGAAAAAAAGGAACAAAAAAAAAATTGCCAATTATCCTCTACGACAGAGAAGTACACGCAGCATGTTTTGTTGTGCTTTTTTTTTTTTGCTTTCTCGCAAAGCATAAAAGAATCGACGAGCGAAAACTTTTAATCACACTTTATGCATACTTTTCATTTAATTTCCACGAAAATTTTTCTTTTGACAAAATCGCATGCAATATTTGCTTTGTTTTTTTCTTTTCACCATTTTCCCATTGTTTTTTGTTGCTTTAGACTATAAGCATAGAGCAAAAGCTTGGTTTAATTTTCACGCAAATTGTTTTTACTTATTTAATTTTTGGTATCTTTGATGCTTATAGCGCGTAAAGAAAATTGAAAAAAAAAAAAAAAATTTGAAACATGCTCGCAGCTGTTTAAATGAAAAAAGTTACGCTGGTTTTAGGCAGAAGTTTCTTTATTTAATTATTCTAATACTTTTGTGCGTTTTAAAATTGCACAAAGTTTAAATGAATCGAAACGAAAACAAAACAAAAAAAAAAATTAAAATTAAAAACACAAAAGTGAAAGATAAAACAAACATTAACGAGTGCCTGACTATGTGATATGTTTTACTCAGTTTAGAAAAAAATTATATAGCAACTCAGAGATGGTTTGGTGCTTTTTAATACATTCTGAAGCTGCATACTTAGTTTGGTAGATCTATAGTGATGCATGGAGAGTCATGTAGATGAACAGACAGACGGACATTGGTATATCAGTTCGCTTAAACAAATAAATTAAGTTAATAACCATCTCTAACTCTTGGTTCAAAATACATTGTTATTGTATCAAGAACCTCCGCTCTTGTAACAAAAAACCAACGCTCTTGTACCAAAAAAAAATCGTTTTAGTAGGAAGAACTAACATTGTTATAGCTAGAGCAATCGTTTTTGTACTAAAAACAATCGTTCCTGTAAAAAAAATCATAATTTTTTATCAAGAATTATCGTTCTTGTATCAAGAACAAAAATATTTTGTATTAAAAACCTTCGTTCCTTTACCAAGAACAAACATTATTTTATTAAGAATCATCGATCTTATATCAAGAATAAAATTTCTTGTTTTGAGAATCACCTTTCTTGTACCAAAAAAAATGTTCTTGTATCAAAAACCATTGTTCTTTTAACTAGAGCTATCGGTCTCGCATTAAGAACCATTGGTCTTGTATCAAAACCATACTTGTTGCATTAAGCACCATCGTTCTTGTATCAAAAGTCATTTTTCTTCAACTAAATTTCTTATATCAAGAACTAACCTTTTTGTATCTGGAACTAACATTCTTGTATCATGAACTAACTTTCTTGACCATAATTCTTGTATCAAAAACAATCGTTCTATCATCATTTTTACAGAACCATCGTTCTTGTATCGAAAACTAGATTTTCTGTATCAAGAACCATCGTTCCTATACCAAGAACAAACAATCTTTTATCAAGAATAATCGATCTTGTATCAAGAACTAAATTTTTTTGTTTTGAGAGCCACAGTTCTTGTACCAAAAACCAACGTTCTTGTATCTAGAATTATCGGTCTTACATCAAGAACCATTCAAAACCAATCGTTCTAGTATCAGGAGTAATTTTTCTTGAATCAAGAAGCATCGACGTCCCTGCTCAAAAATCAAGAACTAACTCTCTTGTATCAAAATTAACTTTCTTGTATCAAGAACTAACTTTCTTGTATGATGGTTCTCAATTCTTGTATCAGGAACTATCGTTCATGCATCAAAAACACATCCTTCATAATTAAATAATATTCGTTCTTATATAAAAAACCACTATCATTTTACCGTGAACAATCATTCTCGTATCTAGATTCATAATTCTTATATCGAGATCTATCGTTCTCGTATCAAGAACCATATTTCCTTGTAAAAAAAAAAACAAAATATGCTTATATCATGATTTAATTTCTATAACACAGGGTGACAATTTGTCAAACAAGACGCTAGAGACTGTTTACCATAAACGAAGGGTTTTGGAGCTCTAATGAGAATCTGTGCTCAGAATATTGTGCATTACATACGGGTTTTCAAGATGTTCCTACCAAAAAATGTAGGAACCCAAGACATTTTCAAGGGAACCAAGGGAACACATTTTGCCACATTTTTCCGGCCTGTGTAATTTAATTTTATTAGATTCCTAATTTCCAGTCTAAAATTTTTTCTATTAAGTAACTCCGCAAAGGCTTCAAAACTTAAGGACCTTATACCAACTACTTTACTCAAGTTTTAAAGTAAACATCAAACAATAAAACGTATCAACTTGCAACGCACGAAAAAAACCACTTGCAACAATTTGCATCTAGACGCAGCAGACGCTTTTTTTACAATTTTTATTTTTTTGAAAATGTTTACAATTTTAGCCACGAAATCGAGAGAAAAAAAAATAATATTAAAAGTCCTTTATGCAATTGTTTGTTTGCGTTTCTACGACTCCCTTGTTGTTGTTTTAGTTGTGCTGTTGCCATAGCAGCTAATGTTGAGGAAAATTGAATTTCCTAGTGGCACCTTAACTTTCAAAGTGTTCTTGGTAAGCAGAAAATACGAATGCAGTAATGCGACCAGCAGCTGTTCATATAATTATATATCCTGTTTTTTTTTTCTTTAAGGACATAAAATGTTGCGACGTGCATTGCAACTCAAAGCGTTGTGAATTTTGCTTTGAGTTGCTGCATTTGCATTTGAAGTTGCAAAAAAAAAATAATAATTTATTTCTTATTTATTTATTTGAAGTTTTCAATTTAATTTCTTTTTATTTTTTTCTGCACAATATAAAATTTATTTATTTTATTTTATTTATTTTTTTGCTATTATTGCTTTGGCAAATTAAATAAAATGTTTATTCAAACGTTTTAAATTGCTTGCAAAATAAATAATAGCAACAACAACAACAACGAACGAGTAAGGCAAAAATGCTATTTATTTGCCAAGTCAGCCTTTTTGTGCCAAGATTTGCTTTAATGCTTTTGTTGTCCTTTTGTCTTGTCGGTTTTTTTGGCATTTCAACTCTTCTTTTGGCTTGCAAATTTATAAATCTTTGCATTTATTTATACGTAAAGTGAATCATGTCAACCGCATAAAGGAAAAATCATCTTGGATTACCATCTGAACAAAAAAAAAGCCCAAAGAAATAGTAGAATATCCTTAAACTAACCAAAAAAAAAAAAAAAAAAAGAAATCGAATACGAAAAAGGATAATCCCAGCTGTCCCCATGCGTTCAAGCCTTGACTCATGCGGTTGTGGCTGCATTCATTTTTCATATATCCTTTAGGATGATAGCCAGCCAGTTAGATATGCTATTAACTTGTGGCATACTAGTCAGACAGACAGACAGACAGACAGCCAGATAGATAGGAAATTTTCTAGATAGCAAAGCGCAGTCAAAGTTTGGCGTCTTTGAAATGTGTGCTCGGCATCTTTTAACAGCAATAAGAATCTTATATAGCCAAATAATTCATACCACTGTATTGGGTATGTGCTGCCCTTTTGTTTCCTTTAAAAACTTGTCATTCCGTTGTTCGTTGTGCCGCTGCCAAAAAAGTCAAACTTGATGGTCAAAGCCAAAGTGCGTTGTCTTCGTTGTCATCGTTCATGATGACTTTGCGCAATACTATCTATCTAGATGATATTGTAGACTAGTATCCTGTTTTGGCTGCTGTTACGACATGTCCTTTAGTTTGTTGTTAAGCAATTTATGCTATGCTTTGAGTATTGACTTTGGTACACAAACAAGCAAACAAACAAAAACAACGTCAACATACAAATATATTTTTTTCCTTTTTTTTTGTCAATTCATGGCCAAAAGCATTGCTCGAATTTTTCCTGCTGTGTCCTTCGCCTTAGCCTTTGTCCTTCATTTTGATTTTACTATGCTTATCTGTCCGCCTGTCCATTTAGCTTGTTTGTTTGTACGCTACTTTTTGCCCCATTTCCAATCGATCCTAAAATGATGCAATCAATCATGTGGTTTAAATTAGGGTATTTGCTTAAGACAGAACATTTTTGAAATTTTGCTGATAAGGATTTCGTGCGTAAGTTTTTTTTTTTTTTTTTTTGGTCAATGTCACTTTTTTTCGCTCACTGTGCGAGAGTTTTTATGAAAATTTTGGAAAGGAAGTGATCAACATTGCATGTGTAGTGCAATTACTTTCTGGGAACTAGGAGAAAAGAAAAATAAGTAAAATGTGTCTTTTTAAAACTCAAGGTAAAACAATTATTTTAAAAAAACGTTCTACTCCATGTAAAAAGTAGAACGCGCGTTCTCAAAAAAAAAGCGTTCATCAAAAGTTGAACGACAGTCAAGAAAGTTTTTGAAAAATTCTCTTTTCTTGAATCTTCTGCTACTTCCATCTAATTTTCTTATCTTTCGAATATCTTGGCTGTCCTTTTAATGGTAAATGTCCAGTCGGGGAGCTTCAAAATTACATGGAAACAATGCTTCGAAGTTCTGTTACGTGTGTGCTGCAACTTTTTCCAATCTTCTATCAATCGTTCTTCGTTTCCAATCTGTTTCTATGAAATTTAGGATTTAATATTGTAAAACAATTGCTAAGCATCTAGTTTCAAAGGTCAACAGCTGATGATCAATTTATCGATTTATTATTTTTAAGAAATCTTTTTAAAAGAAATCTTACATTGAGTCCACAGGTCACCACTACAAGACACCACTTCGATTCCAGAGCCATATATCGAAAATTATCGCTGCTTTCAAAAAATTTTACAGACCGATAACGAAAAAATATTGATATGACACAGCGTTAATATTATATTTGATTATTTCTCCCATTCCAGATTGAAACAATTCCAAAGTTTCATATGATTGTCAAAGCTCTTAATGTACTTTTATGATCTTAACAAATATTTATGAGTTGGGATCCGGGCTAGAGCTGTATGATTGTTGCAAATAATCGATTGTTGATGATTGTAAAAAAAAAATTGATTGTTGCTGATTAATCATAATTATCAAAAAATATTTCTTGATATAATGTTTTGATTTTATAATATTTCATAATCTCCTGGAAACTGATTTCTTAACACGCTTGCTAATCAATGCTGAGACGATCCTCTATTCTCTATCAATTACTTGATTATTGATTGTTGATTAATTAATTTATGATTATTCAACTAATTCATCACTTGGTTATACAAAATAATCGATTGTTCATTAATTAATCGATTAATCACACAGTCCTAATCCGGGCTATATAGCTTTCGAGATATAATACAACACTCTTAGTAATTGGTGTTGTCGTAATGGAACATTTTTGGACGACAATTAGCCTTGTGCAATTATTTTAAAACATCGATTATAATCGATACATAGAAAATAAACGATTTTTTTTCTTATTTATCGATTTTTTCGATACTTAAAAAGTGAATAGCAAAAATAATGCTACACAAAAATATAAATATTTCTTAATATACTATTCGATCGATCATTCACAAAAAAATTGTTCGATTAATCGATTCAAACTTTTTAAAAATAATCGTTCAAATCGATTTTCTTTTCAACTATTCAGCTTTAAGAGTTTACAGGTTTGATCAAAATGCCCACAAAATACCAAGCTTGGTTCCTGATTCGTATACATTTCAAAATTCCAAACTGCAAAAATTGAAATTCTACAATATTATATTTCCGAAATAATGTAAAGTAAAATTTTTGGGTTTAAATATTGCAAAAAAAAAGTTAAAATATCTGGAAAGTCATATATGTAGTTGGGGCTGTAGGTCTGGTCTGCATATTTGGAATTAGTTGCAAACTTCCAAAATCTGTTTAAAAACTAATGATTTCTCTTTTTCGCTTATATGGCAATATCTCAGTTATCTACGAATCGAAATTTATTTTTAAAACAGTTTTGGAAAGAAAAATTGAGAACTTTCGAACAATATATATAATATGATGACATTTCAGATACTTAACGTAATTTTTTGAAATCAAATTGATCAAATAAAATCTAGTTCGAGCAATGTAAAATTAAGAACAAGGCTGTATATTGTATTACAATACCATTCTCAAAATGTTCTGAGAAACTCTCGTTTGCTATGACACTTCAATCTTTCATGCATTCAAAGCTGTCAAGTGGCATCTGTCTTCGGTCTATTTGCACTAACTTTACACTCTTGGGTCAAATGTAGGTAGTAGTAGGTACAATAAAAAACACACACACACACACATACACTTCAAAAAACTTTCTATTCATTGAGGTGTTGAAGCATGCCGTGACCCCTCATTACATTTAGCTTTAGGTCAAAAACAAATCAAGCAAAAAAAAAAAAAAAAATTCTGAATAACTAAAAGCATATAATGTAGCCATATAGTATATCACTAAATTTGCTATGTTTGATTTTTTTTTTTTTTTTTTTTTGTCAAATTAGATTCAACTTTAACCTAGCCTAGGCAACATTTACGCATCAAAAACAAATATCAACACACAAAAATTTTTTGCTTAAAAATACGTAGAAACTGCCTGCATGAGCAAAAAGGGTTGCTTACTTTGGGGACAAACGTAAACAGAAATCGCACACCCCCACCAGAAAAATGCCTGTTTTTGTGTAGATTTCAGAAGTTTTTCGTAAAAGTTTTGTTTCTTTGCTTTTAATTTAAACTTTATGCTGGTATGAAATGATTTTATAACAAAAAATAAAATGAAATGAAATTTTCTCTTCAGTTTTAAAGTTAGTTTTACGCACATTAATGGCTGTCGCAGTCACATACCCAAACTCTTTGGGGTTAATTTACTCATATTCAAGTATTAATCATTTAGCTGTCACCTTTTATAAATATTTTATATGAGTGAAGAAGATTGGAGCTGCTACTGCTGCTGCTGCTGGCACTGATGATATTTCTTGTAATGAACTTTACAAAAAGTTTTACTACAGAAATTCTTCTGGAGGGAAGTGGGCTGGGTTCTTGTTTTTTTCTTTCTTTTGACATTTAATGAGGCTTGTATATGAGGCATATTTTCAAGATGTTCTTGTTTAGAAATCAAAAAAAAAAATTGACTGTAAAGTGGCTGTTTTGTTGTTGTTAATCATGAGTAAAGTTTAATGCCATCAAGCGTAAAATGCGTAAATTATATTAAGTTGATATCATTAGGTTCAAAGTAATTTGATGTCTCCTCTTCGGCTGTCTGAATGTCTTTTTTTGCTAAATTATCACCTTCTATTGACAACAGCATGTAGCACATTTCCTTCTGGAAGCTAGTATCAAAAGTTATGGGGAAAAGTGAAAGTTTTTAAGCTTAAGTTGATTTTTATATTTCTTTAACATTTTAGAAAGTTTTTTCCTCTCCCCCACTTAATTTTTTTCTTTGCTTATTATTTAAAGGACTTTCTTCCTCTGTTCAGGTAGTAGTTCGCCACAGTTTAAAATGCGGAAGTGAAATATGTTTGAGAAGTGTAATAAAATTTAAATGGCATTAGTTTTCAATAAATTTTTGTAGAGCTTAATGAGATTTTTAAGTATTTTTTGAGTTTAAAAAAAAAAAGAACGAAACTAAAGGAGCTGTTTAACTTGTAACAAAAAGTATCAAAAGTCAATGGAAGCAAGGCGTAAAAGCAAGCTGAAGCTGTTTGAATGCTATTTACGACCTCTATTTCAATTTGGCATCTTGCTTGTCTACGCTTTGGTCGACTCTATCAAGCATGTTATGGTTCATTTAACAAGAATTCCAATTTAATCGAATCTTTAAAATAATCGATTTTTTGCGATTAATCGATTAAATCGATTCTATCTTATTAATTCGATTATCGAAAATCAATCTATGATTATATACGATTCTTCGTTTATATCGATTATTTACGATTAATCGATTAAATTGATTGTTTACGATTATGTACAATAAATCGATCATTTACGATTGACTGATCATTTACGAATGATCGATTATTTACGAGTGTTCGATTATTTACGATTTATTGATCATTTACAAACAATCGATTATTTACGATAGTTCGATTATTTACGACTAATCGATTAGTTACGATTAATCGAATAAGTCGATTATTTACGATTAATCGAATAAGACGATTATTTACGACTAATCTATTATATTAATCAATTCAAACGATTATATTCGATTAATCGACTTCACGATTCTTTTACATTTAATCGATTAAATCGCTTCCTTTCTTTTAATTGGCTAAATCAGTTACTTGTAATTTGTCGATTAAATTGAATCTTTTCGGATAAACGATTAAATCAATTCTTTCCGATAAATCGATTAAATCGATTTTTTTACGATTAATCGACCGTTTTGCTCACTGCTTTTTAGTATCAACTTCAAAAAATTTTTTTCGACATTAAAACTAAAATCATTGGTTTTCTAGGTTAAGTAAAGTGACAAAATATGCAAGTTTTAATGTTTTCAGAAATTTGGTAAGATATTTTTGTACACAAAATGAGAACCACTCTTAAAAGTGGAGTTAACTGAGTAAGTTGATATTTTACGTGAGTTCTAGGGAATCTATGTTTTAAACCTGGTGGCTGTTTCTCTCTTTAATAGAACAGACTAGGTCCTATGAATATCCATAACTATTTTTTAATTTTTTTAATTTATCGATAATTTTTTTTAACTCCATTTAAAAATACTAAAAGAATATTTTACAAATCATTTTCTTCTAACTTAATTTAGGAAATTTTTTTAGTTTTAAAGCACCCCGAAAAAAGATCAATATCTACCATGAAAAAACGAAATTTGTCACACGACACATTGTCGCCTTTGAAGCCGCAATTCGCTTATTGGCTTAATTGTGCGAATATCATATCAAGAAGTCATACCACTTCCGCTGACTCACTTAGTTCTTTCTAACTAGTCCAGACATAGTGTAGAATAAGTGTAATTAGTCATATGATGGAGATAACCTTACATATTAATATGTATATTTCCCGGGGCTTTCAGAAGTTTTTAAGACTACTTCAATACATTCGCATATGATTCGCACTTAAATTAATGTAACAAATTTATTTATAAATAAAACCAGTCCAATTATACCAAAACATTATAATATTTATATGATACACATGGCACATCAAAAACATAAATTTACTACTTACAAAGAAACTATTTTTATCAATTTTATTTAACATTTATCAAACATATACAAAAAGGCAAATTTTTTTTTTTTTTTTCGCCCAAAAGCCAAAATGGAAACCCTTTTTTTTTTGGGAAATACCTTTGATAATTGCATTAAATATGCACAAAAATTTTCTCATGCATTCAGCAAACAGCGACGTGATGAACAAGTCATATAAAATAAAATCCCAATAGAACAGAATGAAAATAATACCGAAACGACAAATTTATATGTAGCAATCCCAAAAGTGCCCAAAAACCTAAATCTAAAACGACCGACAACTTTCACACTCCATCTAATCGAAAAAAGGATACATGTGTGTGAGTGTGTGTTGTGTGTTTGTGTTATATACGCAATTAAATACTTTATTTAGTGTGCATTCGTTTTGACTATAAATTCTAGGAAAGCTCAGTTCCAAAGGAACAAAACTTAACTCTCAAACTGTGCATTAAATTATCAAAGGTTGCCTATGTATGCGAAAAATTGCCCACACAGCATATATTTATATATATACGACAAACAGTGCGTATGAAAATATAACGTATACGTCGCGTATACGTCAGACTAACAAACTAACTAACCAACTATAAAAGTAGTAGTAGAAGCGTGAGTGTAGTTACTTGATTACAAACGAGCATGAAAATCAATTCAAGCGTACAAATGTGTGTCACACTTATAGTCAGCAAAGTGGCATTAAAGGGGCAAATTGGAGCACAGAGCTACTAATCCACACACACGCACACACAGAAAAAGGAAAAATGGGAAAATATACTGGGCATTTCAAGCAAAGAGTTTGAGTTTTGGTTCCTAATAGCAGCTTTAAATTTACTTTCCAGCATTTGTCGTCGACATCAACGTTGTCGTAGTCGTTGTCGTTATGCTGGCACATTTAAGCAACTGTTTGCTAACTTCAACTTTTACTTCGTCTTTCATCTAACAAAAAAAAAAAAAAAATAGCATTTAAAGCAAATGGACCAAATGGAGTCTTTCTTTAGAAGCTATTAGAAATTTTTCTATGACTCAGCAAATTGTTTGAAATGTACAACAGCGACAGCAGCTGAAAGCAGCGAAAGTACATAGCACATAAGTTATACTTTTTTTTTATGGTTTTTATGTCATTTGATAGCTTAAAGTATCAACAGAATTTTCGCGCGAGGCAGGTTCTATAAAAATATGAACAAATTTGAGAAACATGGCAAGTGCGAGCATTTAGGCAAGGAGCATAGCATTTGGTTTTTATGATCAAAAATATTAAAATAAAAAGATTAAAATGTAATATATATTGACTTGATGTACTGGTTTTGGTTAATGATCAAACTGGCTTATGTAGATTTAGTGATGGAAGTTTTTAAAATATATCGATAGAGTGCGATACTTTAAAAAAATCGATAATTTTGATATATCGAATATAATCCTATGCTTCAGTGAAAGGTACAAATAATAATAATAAAAAAAAATAACAATATTAAAATCTCAAAATATTGCCTAAAACTCTGAATACTGAACTCGTCTTAAAAAAAATTAAATTCAATACCTAAATATATTTTTCAAATTAAAAAAGTCGAAATGTTGATATCGAAAAAGTATCGAAACTACCGACGTCATACTCTTCTTATTACTCTTTTAATTACTCTCCCAACTCTAAACATTGCAGATATAAACATGGGCTAAGTCATGGTGCAATAAAACAAGGTATCGCTACTTCAACAAATAAAGAACTTGTTTGTTGCACGTGAGTATGAAAGAGATAGATGAGAGAGAGAGCAGAAAATAGAAATGCCTGTAGTTTTGTTGTTGGTTTTGAGAAAATTTTGTTGTTACACACGATGAAAAAAAAAAACGAAAATTGTGTTTTGCCGACGGTAGCCGAAAATAAACGACCTATCGATACGATGTTCGCATTCATACTGAAAACAAATAAAGAACCAAACGCTGGCAGAGAAACGAGCAGTGGCGATACATTGTTTTATTGTACCATGGGCTAAGTCATGTTGGCAGAGAACGAGCGATGGTGTTTTCGAAAGTTCTACAACCAAAAGGGTGTTCCAAGCAATTGCGTGAGCTATTGTATAAGATGTAAAAGTTTATATATTATAAAAAACATTTGTAAGATGAAGCTAAAAACAAAATATATAATATTTCAACAAAACAGAAAAGGGATAGGGGAAAAGGATACAAATATTACTAGGAAAAGGAGAACTTAATCTCTCTCTCAAAAAAAAAAAAATATAAATATATATGTTAGCAGAAATAATGGTGAAACTCTTTTTCGCTGGTTGTTACCGTAAGTTAGAGTCAGTCTCTTTCGCAAAATTATCCGTCTGTATCTGCCACCTGGAGTATTTTGTTTTTTT
The DNA here is from genome assembly GCA_018903435.1 of Leucophenga varia. Taxonomy (NCBI): domain Eukaryota; kingdom Metazoa; phylum Arthropoda; class Insecta; order Diptera; family Drosophilidae; genus Leucophenga; species Leucophenga varia. The sequence goes on along the minus strand of JAEIFJ010002335.1, from coordinate 25,859 downwards.
TTTTTTTTTTTTTTTTTTTTTTTAATTATTATATATTTTCCTGTGGAGGGAAACTAGATAGCTGCGAATCAATCTCTCCCTGAGAAATTCACTGAACCCCAAGACATAAACGAGACTGGAGATAAAACTGATATAGGGAAGGAGTAAAAATACGGAAGAGAGGGAAAGGAAGGTTAAAAAACCAAGGTAAAAACCCATATTGATAAGTAAAAATCTGATCGAGAAAACTATATATAACTACGAGGAGACAGAAAATATTTATTGGTACAAAAATTATGTTTTTAAGAAATGGAAATAGTGTCTTGAGTTTAGCTAGTTTAAATTTCATAAAAAATAATAATAATCGAAAATCGATAGTAATAATCGATAATAATTATTATTATCGATTATAATCGATTTATTGATTTTTCTCCAAGTTTTAATATTATTTAATGTAACTTCTCAAATCTTATCTGTATATATTGTAATAGTTCTCCAAATTTGAAATTATGAATTTATTTCGTATTTATTTGCATTGCTGCGGAATCATTCGAGTGAGTTTTGGGGTGTTTTAAAATTATCCAAGTATTTTATTGATCTATATTAGTGATTTTAAGTTTTTTGGCTTGGAAACTTTTTGAACAATCTCCACATTATGTGTGGTTGCACTTAATTTTCGACGCCTGGCTTATGAAGTTGTTCTATTGTTCTTTATAAAAAGCACCTAGATAGGAATCGTGGGGTGTAAATTGTGGGGTTGGTTATTTGTATGTATGATTTTTGTAAGATTCGGAAAAAAATTCGATTACAAAATAAATCGATAAGGTTGATTATTTTAATTAAGTTGTACTAATTGTAATGTTTTGATTATTACCAATTGTATTATAATCGAACGAAAAGATTAAAAGGAATTTATTTTGTGTAACTTTATATTTTTTGTTTCATATAAAACTTGGCAAAGCATTGGACAGTCGAAAAAATCGATTTTATTCGAAAATCGATTATAATCGATTATCTCAAAACCTTTCGTTTTTTATGCCCGCCACACTAGTGTGAAGGGTATTATCAGTTTGTCGAAAAGTTTGTAACGCATTAATGGAGGCATCGGAGACCCCATAAAGTATATATATTATTGATCAGCTCGACGAGACGAGTCGAACTAGCCATGTCCGTCTGTCTGCTTATTTCAACGTGATTTACTCGGAGACTACTAGAGATATTTAACTGAAATTTGAAACTTAAGGCTTTTGTCGGTAACGACCAAGTCAAGTTTGAATATGAAAGTACCACGCCCATTTTAGGTATAGCCCCCATACAAACTTACCGTTTTTCGATTTTTTGTATTAAAATAGTTATTATTTATGCATATATTCACTCTAAATTGGGTAAAAGCACTTCTAATGTCATTCAATGTCAAATCAAATTTGCCACGCCCATTTTTAGGTATATCCCCCATACAAACTTACCGCCCATTTTCGAATTTTTGTATGAAAATGGTTATTTTGTAAAATGTTTCGACTCCAAATTGGGTAAAAACGCTTTAAATATAATCCAATATGAAATCTAAGGTGCCACGCCTATTTTTTGCACCACACAACGTGAGTTGCATCAGACCAATGACCCCGTCCCATCCCACCTCGAGTTCTATTTAAGCCACTGATATTAACAATTTAAAAATATGTGTGACGGGTATATAAGAGATTCGGTTCCACCGAAGTTAACGTTTTCCAGGTTATCTTTACAACTATCGACTTTTTTTACAGATGGTAGCGAACTTATCGGTGCGATTGAGTGTAGAGTGGTAAGTGTATCTTGTATCTTTCCTTTATTTCTTTCGACTTCTATTTGAGACTTTATAGCTCATTACATAAGACACCACCCTCGTACATTTAACTTAATATGACTATTGAATTTTTTTTTATATTTTTTTATACGCATAATTTAAATAAATTTACGCATAGTTTGACTTTAAAAATGTTTCGAAAATCGTAAGTGCAAAAAAAGTAAAGTTACCAATAAAAGCCAAAAACCAAACCAAACCAGACCAAAGTCACTTCAAGTCGCACTCACTCACTTACTAAGCAGCAGCAGCAAGTAGCATAACGCTTAACGATAAAAAGAAGAAGAAGCAGAAGTTGAAGACGATAAAGCTTGACATCAACACTGTCACTATAAGAACTTAAAGCAGCAAACACTTTATACAAGTGCATTTAAAAATTGAGTAGCGTGCCAGAAATGAAATACAACAAAAAAAAAAAAAAGTTTCAACTTCAACTTTATTTTCCAAGCCATAAAAGACAATCGACTAAGCTAAGCGTTCAACTAAACGTCATGGGCCAAAACAATTTTCACACGACAAGTCAAGTCATCGTCGTTGCAAAGTGTAACAAAAAAAAAAATTGTAAAGAAGCAAACCATATAAAAAGGAAGTCATTTCCAAGTGCAATCAAATTCTGCACTTGAATAGATACAAAAAAAGATACAAGATACATGAAGAAAAGTTTGTCTTGTTTTTTTTTTAAAAGCATTTAATGCTATAAACCTGTATAAAGCGGCTTATTTTCTTGCATAACTTTTCCTACGATTTTTTTTCCAAAAACTAAAAAACGGTTTCATTTCAATAAACAAACAAATATTTTATGCAAAATTTCAATTTTACACAACATTAAATTTTACAACAGCAAACACAAAGCTAATAAGAAGAAGAAGAAGCTGCAGCAGCAGCAGTAATATACAAAATGGCGTCCTTTGCATCCTTTATATATACAATATTTAGTTGTTAATGCTAATAACAATATTTCTTATTATACACTTGTGGCTAAATACTTACTCTAAAAGTGTTTAACATAACTAAACATTTAAATAAGTAAATTTACACACGTGTTTGCTCATGAAAATGTTCATAATGCAAATTGTATATATTTGCACAGACCTTACATTATTTTACATAAGGGAATCATCATCAGAAGGCAGTAACAGCAACAGTTTGAGTCATAATACAGACAATTATTAAATTCAAATATTGAAATAATTTAGTTGTTCAATACAGTTTATTGGTAGTGTAAGTTGCTCTTTATATCGTAGCTATTAAATATTTGATGTATAATAATATTAAATTGTATCTAATTTATGCAAAACCGATTGAAGGCATTAGAGCATCAAAGTGAAATAAATAAATATTATAAAAATTTACGAAATATTTTGTACATTGTACAAAAATGTTTTGCGATATATACGAAATTGTAAGAATTCTCTTGCATGGTGAAAAGATGCTATATTCAAAAGCTCTGCTTTTCTGGAAACTAAGATGTAACCAAAAATCTAGAGTATATTTATAATTTCAGTCATCCAGTGTATTAGAGAAAAGACTACATTGTTAAGAATGCAACTTTCTATCTGTTCTAATTTTAAAGCTTTAAGGACTTTTTGAAATTATTTATGTGTTGAACATCAGTGGCTTAAATAGAACTTCGAGATGGAATGGGACGGGTCAATGGTCTGATACAACTCACAATAAGACACAATATTGGTATCAAATTTTAAGCTAAAAAATAAAGATATTCGAAAACAAGAAAGAACGCTGAAGTCAGTATGCTCCACTGCAAGATACCCTGTACCCAATCTATATGTACCTTAAGTATGTTCTATTTTACTACCATACCTCATTGAATTGGACTTTCATAGAAAAACTTAAAAATTGGGTATATTTTTGAATGGGGTTATACCTAAAATTTTGTTGGGCCTACCCATATTGGGATATTTTATTGGGACTACCATAGACATAATTTGTACTAAATTTGAACTTCCTAGAATAAAAAACAATGACTTTTTATGTAAAAAACCCAATATTTTGGGGTAAATTTGTATGAGGGGCTATACCTTAAATTTTGTTGGTCCTACTTATATTGGGATATTTTATTGGGACTATCATAGACATAATTTATACTAAATTTAAATTTTCTAGAATAAAAAACAATGACGTTTTTTATGTAAAAACCCAATATTTTGGGGTAAATTTGTATGGGGGCTATACCTAAAATTTTGTTGGTCCTACCCATATTTAGATATTTTATTGGGACTATCATAGACATAATTTATACTAAATTGAAATTTTCTAGAATAAAAAACAATGACGTTTTTATGTAAAAACCCAAAAGTTTGGGTAAATTTGTATGGGGGGCTAAACCTAAAAATTTTGTTGGTCCTACCCATATTGGGATATTTTATTGGGACTATCATAGACATAATTTATACTAAATTTGAATTTTCCAGAATACAAAACAAAGACGTTTTTATGCAAAAATCCAAAATTTTGGGGTACATTTGTATGGGGGTACCCCTTAAAATGGGTCTAGAGAAAAACCGTTTGTAAGTGCACACTTGACGGCCTTGGAGAGTCCTAAGTTTCAATTTTGATGGCTCTACCTCTTATAGTCTCCGAAATAATCGTTTTCATACGGCAGACAGCATGACGGAAGGACAGACAGACGGACGGACAGACAGACATAGCTGGTTCGACTCCCCTTCCAATGCTGATCAAGAATATATATATTTTATAGGGTCTATCTACATTCGCACAAACTAAATATACCCTTTTACCCTTTGGGTACAGGGTATAAAAAAACACTGATTGGAGGCAATTTACTTTCAAAACATATCTTTAAAAAATGAAACGGAAAACTAATTCAAATAGAAAGTAGCATCGGCACACTAATTCAAATAGAAAATTGTAAAAACTTGACGTAAAGTTAATCATTTAGATTGAGGAATTTTGTTATCTCCTGATCTCTCTCCTTCTCCCTCTCCTACTATCCGCCTCCCTCTTTTTTTTTCTCTCTTCTTCTCTCTCGCTCTCTTCTTCTTCTTCTTCATCTTCTCTTTTCGACTCTTTCTCTTACTCTCTCTTTCTTACTCTCTCTGAATTTAAACTTTCGTCACTTTTATTAACTCGATCTACACTGCTATGAACACTTTTTACAAAGAAATTTGTTGCAAACTGTTCAAATTTATGGCAACTTAAGAAGGCAGTAAAATGTCCTTTTGAGCATAAAATACATGAATTGAAACAATGTAAGCAGTCCATAGAAAAATTTCACGTATAAGTAAATGCTTCAGAGTTACTATAAAATATTTTTTTTTTTTAAGTTTATGGTTCATTCAATGTTACAGTGGAGCAGTTGATTGAAATCGTAAAAAAAAATTTAAATAAGTCTTTAAAAATATATAAAATTGTATAATTTACTATATTCCATCAAAGCTTTTCTCGCGAATTCGAATAAAATAATATTTCGCTACATCTTCTAAGAAAAACAAAAGAAACTTTTTAACTTTACGCTGAAAACTTTTGCCACTTAACTTACGCAAAATGCAAATAGCCAAACAATGGTAGGGTGTATACAAAGCGACCAACATAAAAAACAAACAATCATGCAGACAGACAGACAGACAGACAACAGAAGAGACATTCGGAGATTTGTACGAGACACAATAGTCATGCTGCAAAAGCAATTAAAATTATTGCTGTGAAAGTAATATTTTTCAAGTGCTAAATAAATACACTATACTATGTACGAGTATGTATATTTTACTAAATATAATACTACCTACCTACCATATAAAAGCCAAAACACCCAAGCAAAACGTTGCATAAAAAGGTGGCACATTGAAGCCACTTAGCGGATAGCAACCACTTTTATTGGTGTTTGTTCTGTGGTTGTTGTTTGTGGTTGGAGTATTTAGTTTGGAGTATGGCAAAAGTTCATAAGCGAAAGAGCCGCGTAATAAAAGCGATTGAGTGCCTCTTGCGGAGATAACAGACACAATAGGATCAACATAAAGATACACTATGAAGATATACCATATAACAGTATAACTACATAGAATCTGTTGTTGTGATATGCCAATGAACTGCTTTGCCGAATTTGAAATGAATCTGCGCGGAAGTTTTGTATCAAAAGTTCATTTTCAGCTTTTCGTAACTCAAACTTTTTTTGGTGAAAAACAAAAAAAAAAAAAACAAAAAGTTGATTTGATGTTTTCGAGTGTATTTACTCATTCAACTGCTTCAAGTACTTAAATACCAGAGTTATGCAAGTTAGGGTATATTTGCAGCCGAAAGAAAAACAAAAGTAATACGTGCGAAAGAAGAAGAAGAAAAAAAAAAAAATATCAAAAAATTTCCGACTACTTTACTTTAAGTTTTCTCAAATATTTTCAAAAATTTTTTTTTCAGTTCACAGCCAACATAAAAGTAGTTACTCATGCCAAGTTACAAAAGCACATAAGTTTCTATGCGTTAGCTACTTTTAGAGTATTTAATAGCAAAGTTTATGCCTCAAGATATATACTTGAAGATGTAGCAATTTTGATGGTGTTTGTCAGCAGCTCAGGCAATTATGCTAATATAAAAAGTTCCTATGCTTCGAAGTGTATTTCTTTTCTATAATTTTTTCGAAGAGTTTGTAACGCATAGCAGATGTAATGAAGGGTATATTCAGTTTGTCTGAATGTTTGTAACGCATTGAAGGAGACGTCGAAGGTCCCATAAAGTATATATGTTCTTGATCAGCTCGATGTGACGAGTCGATCTAGCCATGTTCGTCTGTCTGTCGGCAACGACCAAGTCAAGTTTGAATATGAAAGTACCCCGCTCATTTTTAGGTGTATTTCCCATACAAACCTACCGCCCATTTTCGAATTTTTTTTATTGTCTAGTAATGAATTGACTCAAAATTGGGTAAAAATATATATATATTAAATCCAAGGTACCTCGCCCATTTTTGCCATTGGCCCCCACAAACATACCATTTATTTTCGATTTTTTATACCCTGTACCCAAAGGGTAAAAGGATATATTAAGTTTGTGCGAATATATGTAACAAACAAAAAGGAGGCTAGACAGACCAAATAAAGTATTTATATTCTTGATCAGCATTGGAAGGGAGTCGAACTAGCTATGTCTGTCTGTCCGTCCGTCCGTCCGTCATGCTGTCTGCCGTATGAAAACGATTATTTCAGAGACTATAAGAGGTAGTGCTTTCAAAATTGTAACTTAGACTCTCCTAGGCCATCAAGTGTGCACTTACAAACGGTTTTCTAGACCCATTTTAAAAAGTACCTCCCATACAAATTTACCCCAAAATTTTGGGGTTTTGCATAAAACATTGATTTTTATTCTAGGAAGTTCAAATTTAGTATAAATTATGTCTATGATAGTCCCAATAAAATATCCCAATATGGGTAGGACCAACCAAATTTATGGTATAACCCCAATCAAAGATATACCCGATTTTTTAAGTTTTTCTATGAAAATCCAATTCAATGAGGTTTGGTAGTCAAATAGAACCTAACTTAAGGTACATATAGATTGGGTACAGAGTATCTTGCAGTCTCGACTACAGCGTTCTTTCTTGTTTTTAAATGTGACCCAAGTTGTTTAAAATCACTGCGATAAGACAGGAAGATATAACATATACAATGAAGACGTGTTCAACTGTCACACTGGAGGCTATTATTGATCTACTCGCTCGGTCTTACAATAACCTCAGCAATTACTTAGAGGGAGGAACTCGGAAAATATTAGGTATCGCGAAACTATTATATATGAATTTTGGAAACTTCGACTCTGCTGAATGTTCAAATGATCACTTTTAAACGCTTTTCTCTATAGCCCCATCAAAAAACTTACCCAAAAATGTTGTGATTTTTCATAAAAACTTCTTTGACTTTTAATCGTGAAACTCGACCATACACTTAGAATAAATTATGCCCAATTTAATATCACATGACCATGCGGTGCTACGATATGACATAACTTAAGGTCTTTAAAACTGTGTATTGATATACCATCTCATACTTTCTTGTGGTAGCTTGCACACACATCTCATCAGCTGTTATTGAATATATAAGTTGTGGTACAAGTACAGCAAGCAAATTAAACTGGAAATACCGTACTTCATTTAAACTTAACTTTCGGTGATTTTGTCACTGTGATTTAAAAGTCGCAGTGATTTGCGATTTGTTTTCGACGATTTTGTGTATTGCTCTTCGCGAACAGGGAAACTGTTCATTTAACAGTGATTGATGCTTTTATCACTCTTCGCGAACCTGTGCGTTCCACTGTGAGTTTATTAATCAAATTTTTCATATATTTACACTTGACTCATAAATATTTCTCTCGTTTAATTAGAGAACAAATAATTGCAACACAAAATTTTATATGCAACATTTCTAAAACTCAATTTTCGGTGCAATAAATATTTCTACATTATCTACAACCACAAAAGCTAAAACACAAATTAGAGAACGGAAAAATCAAACTAAATTTTCGAATCAAATAATATCATATGCAAATATCTTGTACGTCTCTAATAGTAGCAGCAGTCGTAGTGGCAAATGTGTTATGCATGCGCTTAATTAAATATTACAAATTCCAATTTAGATTAGTTGCAAATTTTTCGCTTCGCCGAACTATTTATTTTTCTATTTTTATTTATTTTTTTCGAATACTTTTTCTAACGCAAATTGGATTTGCAATTTGGTGTCATACTACATAACAAGCGAGTGAGATACCAAAAACCAGATACAAGATAGAAAGATACATAACCAAATAGTAGCATATAACGGCAAAAAAAAAGCAAAGCTAAGTCAAGCCAACGTTTGAAAAACCAATTCAACTTAGTAATGTGGTGCATACATACACACACACACACACACACAGATACAAGCTGCTGCTGTTTGCCCTTTTGAATACACACACAAAAATTGTATCTACAAGATACACCTATAGGGAAGATGTTAATCGTTGTGCCACTTTTATGGCAACGAATGATGTCCAAGTACACAAGTGGTACACCAAATACAGTAGTGGAAGCATGGTTTTTTTAACAAAATTTTAACTCGAGTCTTCAATGTCCTTCACCAAGAGCCAGCAGCAGTATATGTGAGGGAGTAAACCAATGCAATGAAAAATCGTATCGCATGTGCTTTGGAAAATGTTTGCGGATTTGAATTTAAATTGAAATAGGATGTTGTATATTCAAATGAATTTTAACTTAAGGGTAAACGATGATGCTGATGATGATGAAGACGACGAAGATACGTTGCAGCGTTTTAAGATTAACATCAGATTAAATTGATTGGTCGTCATGTCTGTGTGTGTGTTTCGATATACGCGTATATATGTAGGTACTTACTATCTAGATCAGCCAACTGGCATTTACTTTTATGAGCAAAAAAAATGGAAAAAATTTTCAGTACAGACAACGCAAACATTGGATTTTCTAATAAGTTTTATGTTTATATTAGCATGTTAATCGTGGCAATTGGCATAACTGCATCTATACACATTAAAAGATACATACACATACATGCTTATGGATACAAAAATACTTTTATGTGTTGGTTGCTGCAGATATTTTGTAATTGGTCAGTGGTTTTGTTTTGCATACATTGTTAGCATTTTCAATTTGTTCTTAATTGAATGCATTGTTGGCTTTTATTTACTTACTTAGGGCTTATTGGAGAGTTTCGAGAGAATTGATAAATATTGTGTATTTAAGTGCATACATTATTAATGGAAAATTTCAATTGAAAAAATTTTTGTATTTTTTTAGATTTTTGTAATAATTCTGCTGTTACAGTGAGCAGTCTGAATGCTAATTGAGATATTCACAAGGTTTTGTAACCTTGCAACTATGCAAAAGTGCAAGAAAAATGTTGCACAATTAACAACCACTTTCTTTTAAGGTATTCTCTAGCAATCTAGCAAAAATGCAAGTTTGAAAAATTTTTAGCACAAACAACAATTATCATTTAAAAATATTGCACTAATTTGCTCCACCCAAACTCTTGTTTTGGGATTGGTAAAACTGAGTATGAATTGTCATTTATTAAAATAAAGCAAGAGCATTTAGACTATAGATAGGCGCAGGACGCAAGAACCCTTATAAAAATGCACCAAAAAGAGCTTTAAAATAGGCAGACTAGGTGGGATATTGGTCCTATTCCGACATCTTGGTTTAAGTTTTTTTATGATCATCAATGGCTTAGGTAAAATTTTTTTAGAAGGAATGCCTAAGGACAAAAGAATGTGACCTTGTTTGGGGGCTGATCTTTACTAAATCAGTATAGTAAAGAAAGGATTATATTAGAATTGTTTTTACCCAATTTGAAGTGAATACATTTTTAAATTAGTACTATTTTCAGACAAAAATTACAAAAGGGGCAGTAATTTCGTATGGGTCCCACACCTAAAAATGGGCGTGGCACCTTAGTTTTAACATTGGAAGACATTATAAAAATTTTTACCCAATTTGAAGTGAATACATTTATTAATAATAGCTATTTTCATACAAAAAATCCAAATGAAAAGGTATGTTTTTATGGGGGCTATACCTAAAAATGGGCGTGGCAATTTCATTTACATACTTGATTTAGTCGTTCAAGAGAAAAGTTTAAGTTCTGAATTTCAGCTTAATATCTTTCAAACTGACCAAATAAACTGCGAAGAAACAAACAGACGGACAGACGAACATGGCTGGATCGATTCTTCTAGTCGAGCTGATCAAGAATATATAAATTTTATAGGTTCTACGAAGGCTCATTTAATGCGTTACAAACTTGTGAATAAAAAGTTCAAAGCTTGCAATAACTGTTTGATTTGAGCCCGATTAGGAATATGTCTCTCACTTATGCCGACAAGCTCGGCCATTTTGAATGTTCACTTAATTGTTGACAGCTGCTTTGCTTGCACGTGTTTTGGATCGTCTTCGATTTTTACCTATTCATAAAAATGGATCAAAGAACCTGTATCAAATTTTTTTTTTCTGAATGGAATAAATGGAATAAAAATGTTGAAGAAGGTTTATGGGGACCGAGCTCTACCAAAATCAACAACATTTTCTTGGTATAAATTGTTGAAAGAAGGTTGCGAACGTGTTGAAGACGAAGAGCTCGCTGATCAACCATCGACCTCAACGGACGATGCTCACATCCAAAAAGAAAAATGATGATTTTTTTTTAAAAAACTGTACTGATTTTTCGTGATTTTTTTGCCAAAAATCCAACCAATATCGTTCCGCAACCACTGTATTCGCTTGATTTGGCACCGTGTGACTTCTGGCTATTCCCAAAACTCAAGAGACCACTCCGGGGAACGCGTTTCGAATCGATTGAGGAGATAAAAGCTAAATCGAAGAAGGCGCTGATGGCTATACCGGAAAGGGACTATTTGGCATGTTTCGAGGATTGGAAAAAACGTTGGCATAGGTGTATTTTATCGGGAGGGGATTACTTTAAAGGGGACAAAATAGATATTCATGAATAAATAAATAATTTAAAAAAAAAAAAAAACACAAAATATGCGATACTTTTTGAACACACCTCGTAATTGCATTACGCTTTAGACTCAGTACAGAGTATTTCAGAGTGGAGCTAACTACATGACAGTGCTCTTGCTCGTTTTTATAATAAATAAAAATATTATCATTTATTTTATAAAACATAATCCAAACCATATAAAGAAAATCAGTTTATTTTTAAAAAGCTTTTGACTTGATTTTTTGTGTTTTTTGGAGGTTTTAAAGTTACATTTTTTTCTTGCCGCATTTTTTTCTATTTTTTAATCATATCCAATAAATTCCCTGATTATCGCAAAAACATCCAAAAACATATCTTGATGGACTTTTGTGCCAATATTTGATTAATATCCCCAAAATTGCTGAAACTTATTTTTTATAACCACTAACTGCACGGTTTACGGCGTAGGTATGCTTGTAAATATGTGTTTTTATATCAAAGAATTCCGTAGCAGCTTGCGTCATGTAAAAGTACAAAACCAATGGTTTGGTTTGCAAGTTTTTAATCGCAATCAGATTATAGCTCAGCGTACGTTCCGCTGCACATATTACACTACGCCTGCCGCCATCCAAACGTATGCGTAACTTCCAAACAATGCCAGCAACTTTAAAGCGTTTCGAACAAAATGTTGCCATTTGCTTATAGAAGCGAAAAGTTAGTACCACTTCTTGCCGATATGCATAGACAGAGCGTAGCAGTTTATATAAGTTACGACAATGTTTTAAATCATGTTTTACTTTAGCTTCTTTAGACTCAATTATTGTCAACAATTCCAGCGCATTCTTATGCGGAAATTCACAGCTTGCCACATGTGCGCTGTACTCAATGCAAGCGCCTTGCCACTGGCAACCCATAAATGCAAATTTACAACTTGTTATGCGTTGTGGACATTGTTGCTGCTGATGCTTCGGCAATAACTTATAATCCACTTCATGTTTGCATTCATTGCAGGTGATTGTCATTTCGCATATAGCCTGTTGCAGCGGCAGATTGTGTGTGACATTGTCTAAGGTAATTTGTCGCCGACAACTCGGACATAGCGCGTCTGTACGGCGTAATTTAGCATCCGCTAATATACGAAAATAGCAATCGCTACACATGACATGACCCCAGTGACACTGTTGTATATTATTTGGTAGCTCTAAACAGACAATGCATCGCATAATGTTTCTAACGCGTTCCACAATATCGTTACAGCTGCTGGGTATTGCCAAAGTTTGGTACAATTCGCTGTCATCGATTGCAGCATTGCCAGCATTTTCTAAGCGTCGACGTTTCGCTGTGGATTGTATGTCATCGTCAAATGTGTTGCTGTGGCAGAAGAGAGAATTTTTTTTCAAAGTTTTTCTAAAAAGAAAGACAATACAAACCTATACCAACGTTTTAGACCAATTCTACGCAATATATTGTACATATCCTGGCTATTGTATTCTTCTTCTCAGTTTAAAACTATTTCTTGAAAGCGTATAAAAATATATTATAAATGCGTAGTGATGTGTTGACAAATTAAATATTTTGAACTTAGATTCTTATAGAACATTCCTAAATAAAAAGACATTTTAGGTAAAGCTACTCTGATCATTTGAAACTTACAAATATGTAATCTTGTACACAGAAGATATGATAAGTACATCAAGAACGAACTTTTGTTGTATCATGAACGATTTATAATTATATTAAAAAATATTTTTTTGGTATCAGGAACGAATTGTACTCTTTTTAAGAACAAATTGTACTTATATCAAGAACCAGTTTCAGAACGAATTTAGCTCATATGACATATTGAACTTAATTCAAAAACGAATTGAACTTAGCTTATATAAAGAACGAAGTGAGCCTACATAAAGAACAAATTGAATTTACACTAAGAACCATTTGAACTTATATCGAGAATGAATTGCTACATTGAGCCTACATAAAGAACAAATTGAACTTACGCTAAGAACCATTTGAACTTATATCGAGAACGAATTGCTCTTAACTTAGGAGCGAATTGTACTTATATCAAGAACTAATTATACTTATACCTTACTCAGGAACAAATTGAACTTATATGAAGAACGAATTGAGCATAAATCAAGAAAAAATTGAGTTTATATCAAGAGCGAATTGAACTTATCTAACGAACGATTTGTACTTATATCAATAACAATTTGTAATTGTCACAAACATATTGAAAATGATTCAAAACTGAATTGTACTTAAATGAAGAACGAACTGTTTATTTATATCAAGAACGAATTTAAATTAATTAGTTTTTCAACTCATGCCACAATTTAATGTTTCAAAGCCAACTTTAAGCATGATTCTTCTCAATACAAGCACATTGTTCATTATACGAGAACCAATAACAACATTCGATCTTGAATAACGATGTTCTTAAATTAAGTACAATCGTTCTTACTTCTCTGAAATCATTTGTCTTCATTTTTGAACATAAATACTGAAGCGTTTGGTTTTTTTTTTTTTTTTTATTGCTAGTTTCACTTAAAAAAATTTCTTGTTTAAATTCATTTATATACTTTTTGCTCAACTTTTACCAAAACCGTCACAGTAAAATTAAGAGGTCCATAACCTAATGCAATAATTTTATAAAAACCACTTTGCAAATGTTGTGGTAGATTATCTGTTGATATTTCACATTTATTCAACTCAAATGTCGTACGTTTGAGAGGACGCGGAATTTTCTTATCAAATTGTGGCAAATTTGAACATTTAGCCACATCTTTCATAATCACATCCTTATAAAAACCATCCAAGACATCGTAAACGGGCTGTAATTGCACTGAATAAGGCGATTTTTATAATCAGAGCTACCAGTTGCGCTACGATAGAAATCCACTTCAACCTGCAATAAAATGTTTTAAAAAAAAATCCTTTAAATTTGTTTCCCTTACCATATAATCATCTTTCAAATCGATATCAATCTTAATAGTTCCTGAGAGTGCAAATTGACCACGTCCAAGGCGTACTACACGTAAATCTATTTTTCCAAGCTTCTCATCTGTTGTTTCACCATTTATCTCAAGTAACGTGTACGTCCAAGTGCGCTTAATTATTTAATTAAATTTTTAATTTTATTAATTAATTTAATTTCGAATATTTACCTCATTAACGCCAAAGGATTTAGTATGCCTGGCATTTAATATTAAGCAAAGCGTACAAATGATATACTTTATATATCGAAACATTATTTTTAAATAAATACAATTTTTTATTTGAGCTGCTCTTTTATATAATTGCAAAATAAACCAATTTTATAATTTATTCGTTTATCATGGAATTTTTCATGTTAAACTTCATAGATAATATCTTTTACAAAGCATATCGAATTATTATAACAACAAAATTGATATGTAGCATTCAATTTCTCTATGACAAAAGATTTTTTAATTACGATATTTTGATATATATTTCAAAATATATATTATTTTATATTTCCGGAATTGTTTAATTTAGCTTATTAAAATATAAAATTAATGTTCGATTTTAATCAAAAAAATATTTTAAGGCATCAATACACAAAAAATACTGACACGTGTATGACGGCGCAGCACTTGAGAACTGCTCAACCAATATGAATGTTTATAATTGTCATGTCAAACTTTATATAAAAAAAAATCGTTGTACAAAATTGCCGGGGTCACCATATACACTGATAACAAATTTTATTTAAGCTAAAACTAACAAAGACAAGAAAAAAAGTTAACTTCGGTAACACCGAAGCTCCAATACCCGCCACACGCAACTTTAATAATTTTCTTGAAAAAATGAAATAAATTGAAGGTGATTTGTATGGGGTTTATATGTTATAGTGGCCCGATTCTATTCATAGGATAACAGTAGAAGTGATTTTTCCCATAAATAAGAACTAATTTCATAAAAAATCTGAAAAATGGGCGATAGGTTTGTATGGGAACTATATCTAAAAATGGGCGTGGCACCTTTCTTTTTGATTTTGGATGCCAATAGATGTGTTTTAAGTCAATTTTTGTAAATACATTCAAAAGTAATAACCATTTTCAAACAAAAAATCGAAAAAAGTGGTAAGTTTGTATGGGGACCATATCAAAAAATGGTCGTGGCACCTTTATTTTGATATTGGATGCCATTAGGAAGTTTTTTTTCCAATTTGTAGTAAATATATCCATAAATAAAAACTATTTTCATACAAAATCTAACAAAAATTGCAAGTTTGTATGGGGCTATATCTAAAAATGGGTGTGGCACCTTCGTTCTGACATAAAAACTGTCTAGGGAGCACACAAACTATGGATATTTGACTGAGCTAGGAAAAGAAAATAGACAGGTTTTTTTATATCGGCAAAAGTCCAAATTTTGAGGGTGTGGGGGAGGGTCAGATTCGCTGTAGGCAAAAGTAATACAACAATAAACACATTTCTTAGGTTTCGATGGAAAAGAATAACGGTAAATACATCACACAAGCTCGAGTCATAAAACAACAAACACATTGCATGCACAGGCAAAGTTATACAACAACAAACACATAGCATTTTATTTTTGTTTTTTCGTACAAAAACGTTGCGAGCAATGATGGTAAAGAGTGCCTGTAGCGTGTCATTGATGCTATAATTAATTTCAGCTATTCCCATCAGAGGTTCCAGTTTTGTGTATGGCTTTCAAAATGTGATCCTTTTAGAACAGCGTAGGACGTCCTGCTGACATTCCACTCCGATTTTAAACACCTATTTTGGCCCGTAGCCTTTGCCAACATACAATACTGGTGACCAGCACGGTGCAGTCGGTCATAGTACTTAACTGACTCTGACATGGTTCATATTTTTGCAAGTAGAGATGGCGAACTATCGATAGTCGACGCT
Source organism: Leucophenga varia (assembly GCA_018903435.1). NCBI lineage: Eukaryota > Metazoa > Arthropoda > Insecta > Diptera > Drosophilidae > Leucophenga > Leucophenga varia. The sequence goes on along the minus strand of JAEIFJ010002335.1, from coordinate 9,681 downwards.
ATCGATAGTTTTAAATATATCAAAAGTCTACGATAGTCCTATCCACTATCGTATACTATTGATATATTTACAACTATCGATAGCATCGACTATCGATAATTTGCCACCTCATTTGCGAGCCCTAAATTTTCAGTGTCTTGTGGAATGTAACGTTTTGTGTCCACTTTGCATTTACTTACCAATTCCGAAATAGCTAATCGAGTGATTCTTCGTTTAATTTCCATTTTGGTGTTATAGCCGTTGTTCATCACTGTGCTCAAGTTAACGAAGTTTGGAATAACGTCGACATTGAAGTTCGCTTACAGACTGTCCAAATCGTATTGATGTTCTACGAGTACTTCGTATTTCTCTCATTCTAATCCCATGGAACGGTACTCTTTCGCCATCATTCGTTTATGTCGACCAGTTAACGCCTCGGTTTCGGACTATATTCCTTACTTATTTCTGAAGAAGTCGAAGTTTTTCGACAAATTCTTTTTATTTTTTGTCAAGTTAAAAACCAAAGACCGTTCTAAGACGGGTTAAAGGGTTATGGTTGAAATATTACGAAGTATCTAAAATTATTTACAGTCATGACGACTGTTTACATTAGAGTTTGTCATTCGGCTGGTGTCTGTTTAGCCCAGGATTAAATACCATACAGTTTTTTTTATTATTATTTTTTTTTTTAATGTTAACCATGGCTAAAATACCACAAATGCGCTTTATTGTTAATATTTAAACGATCGAAAAATCAATTTAGTACAAAAATTTCTTTTTAATCTAAATCTCTCAATAAATCTTCGATCTGTATAATAAATTATATAAATTACTTTAACAATACGTAAATGTGCTTATCACGATCAAAAAAAAAAAAAAAAAAAAAAAATTTCATGAAGCATTAAAAACAAAATTCTTACAATTGCGGTCAATGCATTTACTATAAAAGAGATACAACGACGACGACATTGCAACTGCATTGTACATACTCGTAAGTAGTTAGGTAGGTATTGCATCTGCAAAACTAAAGCACTGTAACGATACGGAAAATGTCATTTATGGTTATGTTAAATATAAAACAAATTCAATACTACGAAAAGACAAAATGATAAGATCACGATTGTTGCTCATGTTATTTGCTGAGAGAACGATCTCGAACTGCAATCGCCAAACGAATGAATTTGCAGCAGATTGGATTGTACAACAATGAAGCAAAAAAAAAAAGTAACTCCAAAGGCTTAGCCAATGTTGAAACGATCAACCGATCGATTGATGATTGCAGCAAGTTGCAAAAAAAAATGGAAAAAAAGAAAAGGAAGCGACAAACAACGACGTCTGGCTGGCACAGGTTGAACAAAAGACAAAAATTTAATTGCAACCCACGTTGCAACAATCGATCGATCGTTCGTTCGTTCGTTCGTTCGAAGCATGCAACACAAACGCTCGTGTGCAGCTACCAAAACGCTGCACAGATTGACCGATATAATGAGCAGCAGTGTGGCAGCTACTTGTTGCAACTGTGCCAGATACATTGCAACGCGCTACCACCAGCAATTCATGACTACAACGTATATCGCGTACACAGATTTTTCGTGATAAGCTGCTGTGTAGATACACAACGAATCGCGCGAGTCATCGATTGTACAATAAATACATACATACATACCTCACCTACCAACTTATTGTATATCAGCCGGCGCATGTTTACTTGATCTGATCTGTAGAATCGGGATCACTGTCCAGCGCATATAGCAGTGAAAGAAATATTACCAACAATGCGCTGAAATAATAGCATTCATTCGTCGTAGTAGTTAGTAAAAGCGCTGGAAAAAAAAAAATTAAAATAATGAGCAAAAGAAATCGTAAGTAAAATTGTATTTAAAGTGGAAGGGTCAATTTTTATATTGTAGCTACATCGATTGTATATGTTCATAGAAAATGTACAGCAACTGTAGAGAGAAATGTTTTAAAAACAAACGCGCAATTAAGTGGAAGAATAGAGAGTCAGATTGAACCGAAGAATGTATATAGTTACAAACAAACATTCCGAGGAATAGATAGACGGACGGACGGACGAAGAAGAAGAACCTTACATATCTACAGACGTACAGAGTGTTATCAAAACGGTCTTCCCCAATATACAGCGCACCAAGCAATCAATGAACATTTTAGTCAGATACTAATTAAACAGTCAATCAATACTTATATCGATACTTGTGTCGATAAATATGTGTATATCGATACTCACATCAATACTTGTATATATGTTGATAAATATGTTTATTGATACTTATACTGAAACTAACATTTAATACATACATCGGTTCTTATGATGATGCTTATATCGATTCTTATATCGATTGTTGTATCGATACTTACATCAATCCTTATATCGAGTCTTTTATCAAATCTTTTTATCAATTCTTTTATTGATACTTATATCGATTCTTCTATTGATAGTAATTTCGATACTGTCTCGATACTTATTTCGACACTATATCAATTCTTATTCAGAAAATGAAGCGATATTTATTTCGATACTGTATATATACTATACTTTTGTCTATACTATATACATACGATACTTTTGTCGATACTATATAGCTACTTTTATCGATACTTTATCAATACTTTTATCGATACTTTATAGATACTTTTATCGATACTATATCAATACTACATTGATACTATATCGATACTTTTATCGTTACTATACTATATCGATACTTTTATCGTTACTATACTATATCGATACTTTTATCGTTACTATACTATATCGATACTTTTATCGATACTATACCGACACTTTTATTGATACTATATCGATACTTTTATCAAAACTGTATTGATACTTTATTGATATTTTTATCAATACTATATCGATACTATATCGATACTACATCGATATTTATATTGCTACTGCTGTTGATATTTCTATCGACACTTTTATCTACACTTTTATCCATATTTTTATACTTTTCTAATTTAGTTTCATCGATGCCTTTTCCTATTTTCCTTTTTCTAATATTTATACCCGTCACATATAGTGTGAACGGGTATTATCATTTTGTCCGAAAGTTTGCAACGCATGGAAGGAGACATCGGAGACCCTATAAAGTATATATATTCTTGGTCAGCTCGATGAGACGAATCGATTTAGCCATGTCCGTCTGTCTGTCCGTCTGTCTGTCTGTCTGTCTGTCCGTCTGTCTGTTGCGATGGCTGTTACTCGAAAAGTTTTAAAGATATTGACCTGAAATTCGAAACTTAAGCTTTTGTGATCCTAGTTAGTTTGTATACCAGAACCAAGGTGCCACGCCCATTTTTAGGTATAGCCCCATACAAACTTACCGTTTTTTTTCCGATTTTTTGTATAAAAATTGTAATTTTTTATGAATGTATTCGCTCCCAGTTGTGTAAAAACATTTCTTTTGTCATCCAGTGTCAAAACCAAAATGCCACGCCCTCTTTTAGGCATAGCCTCCATATAAACTTTCCGTTTTTTCCGATTTTTCCGATTTTTGTAAAAAATACTATTTATTTATGCATATATTCACTCAAATTTGGTTAAAAACACTTTTAATGTCATCCAATGTCAAATCAGATGTGCCACGCCCATTTTTTGGTATAGCCCCCATACAAACTTTCCGACCATTTTCGATTTTTTTGTATGAAAATGGTTATTATTTATTCATGTATTTACTCCATATTGGGTAAAAACTCTTACCGGCCATTTCCAGATATATTCGAGAAATATGTTGTTATACATATCTGTATTTTTAGCTCAAAATTTGAACTTAATATTGTGTGTAAACTTGGGTGACCACTGATGATTACACATAAACTCTTTAAAGATTCGTGTGACGGGTATTTAAGCTTCGGTTCTACCGAAGTTAACGTTTTTTCTTGTTTTTAATTCAATTTTTTTTTTAATTTATTGGTAATCGATATTTATCCTTTTTTGATAATTTAATCGATATATATCGAAACATATATATTCTTTTTGTTGTTACTTTTACCGATACTTTTATCGAGAATTACATAAGTCTTGTATCGATAATTCTACCGATTTTTCTGTTGTTACTTCAATCGAGACATTTACCCCTACTTTCACCGATATGTCTATCGATACTTTTTTACTTGATATTTGTATCGATACTTTAATACTTGTTTTTCGCTATTTTATGTATGCTTTTTATCGATTTCTTTTTAATATTTACATGCAGCCAGGCTTCCGTAGTCGCAAAAAAATAAGTTTAAATTTTTAACACCTCGAATTTTGTGCTGCGCAAATTGCAAAGTTACACCGATTTCAAATCGGTAAAGCTGGATTAACTTAATCAAAAGTTAACGAAAAATATATCACAAAAATGCTACTGATGCCTTTTATGAGATTCTGTTATATTCATAAGTTATTCAAATTTTAAATATTTATTTTTACTCAAGCATAATTTAGTAAGCAGAAAGTTTAATCTAAAAGCAACCAAAATTTGCTTGGTAAATATTTCGAAAATTCTATTGTTTTATTTAATGACAGCTCAATCGTTTTAAGTAGCGATGCTTTTATCGATAACTTTAGCAGTTATATCGATACTTTTAACAACATTTTTATCGATATACTTTCATTATATTTAATCGATACGTATATCGACTCTTACATTTATAGGTTTTTATGGATTTTGATTATATTTTAAGTCGTTCGATTCGATAGTATTAAAGTTTAAAATATTATTTAATATAATATTTAAATCGTTTCCAACTTCACAACATAGCACAGGTGTATTTTACCATTTAAACCATAAAAAATAAATAATTTAAAAATATAATTTCTAATTTTATGACAACCAAACTTTTATTAAACTTTCCACAACATTATCTCACCCTAATAAAATAACAAAATTTATGCAGCATTGCTAATTTTTTAAGCATTAAAAAAAAAGCGCTTTGATCTAATGCGAATGCATATATTTTATCAAATTTCTCAAGAATGTAGATAACCTTCTCAGCATTTAAAAATCAATAAAAACTCATTTTTTATGTTAATGAATATACCTGTTATGTATATACACACACACACACAATACTAAGTAGCTGCGCACATATGCTATGCTTGAAAACTAGAAAAAACTTTAAAGCCTTTAACAGCGTGACAGATTATGCAAACTAATTACCAAATTAGATAAGATTTATGCATGAAATATGTGTTTACGCATAGAATGGCTTGAAAAAACTTTAGAAGAAAAAACCGAGATTAATGTATCAATTTTTTTCTGGTCTGCTTAAGCTTCATAGCTGTTTCATTTGCAGATACATTTTTGAGATACTTTGCATCTGTGTAGCTAATCAAGCTATTTTAAAGTAACTTGTTTTTTTTCAACATTTTGGGCCCCAAAGTCTAATGTCTGAAGTGACAAATAGTGACATAAAAGGTTTCTGTTTTAGTTTTACGTTTTGTTTTTATAAAGAATGACATTAAGTTTGGATACTCTTGGTTGTTGTTGTTTTAGTATCTTTGTATCTTTTGGATGTTGTATTGTATATTTTGGCCCTTTCTTTTGCATTTTACAAATTTGTACAATGTTCTGCTTAATTGGTGATTAACCACCTATGGTGCATATATTCATCTATTTACATTATATGCCAGTTCAGTTTATCTTTTACTTTTTTTAAAGCTTAAAAACGCTCGCTTGCAGTAACTAAATTGAAATCAATTTAATTTGATGTGATGTGTTGTCGTGCAGTTGAGTTTTGCTATTGTTTGTACTTGAGACTGCAATTCTTGGTATATTTCGTGAAGTTTTTTAATATAAAATGGAAATGTATCTACGAGTACAGCTGTTATTGTGCTGTTCTGCTTTTGCTTCTCACATTCTGATAACAACATTTGCTTTGCTTAGCATCATGAAATTGAAGTTGAAGTTGTTGCGGAGCTTGTTGCACATACAACAACAACAAAAAAAAGATTTCAAGTGTTGAAATATTGCTGCAACCTGCTACATGTCTTGACTAAAAAAAAAAAAAAAAAAAAAACAAAGATTTATGTGGTCTTGTCTATTCTGTTCTATTTCCTATTGAAACGATCTCCTTTCGCTTCATAGCACTTTATTTAATAGTTCAGTTCATTGGAAAAACAAAAAGAAAATCCAAGGGAACTTTCTGTAGTTCGTTAGCATTTTCTTTCATTCTTTCACTGGGAAAATAAGTCATTTCGATTGCGCTTCCTTAAAAGATTTGTCAAGTTCTTAAAAAACGTTCTTGATTCTCTCTCGATTAATTATTCGTTTATAGTTTTCGTGTTTCCTGAATTTTCTTTATTTTATTTATTCATTTAATTTTTTTTTTTTTTTTTTCTTCGATTTTTTGAACTTTAACTGGCCTGCGATGTGCATATTGTATCTTAAAAACACCGCTTTATTGTGCACTATTTGTATCTTAACACCGCTTTGCGAAGGCGTGTTTAAGTTGGTTTATAGCGCGTAGCCTTAGTAAGCTACAAGGCTTTGCCAGGCTAACTAACCAAACAACTTGCTTGGCAAACAATTAGTTGGAAAAAATAAAAAGAGTTCGTAAACATAATAAATATCATGTGTCGGAAACAGTTGAAAATGTTATTGATATATCATGTATAGTTTTTAAATCTGTAAAGAGATTTCTAGTTTTAGATGTCGTTTCTCTTCAGAACGGATTTAACTGCGCAAAGTCAATAAGTCTTCAAGATTGAGATGGAGTTTAAATGGAATCATTTACAATAACAGATAAAGCATGTTAGGCTTTAGAAAATTTATTTGTTTGATTTGCGTATTTTTATGTCAAAGTAACTGCGAGAAGAAGAGAACATTGTAAACTATTGTATTTCACTCGATGGCGTCGGGGTCACCAAAGTTTTACATAGAATTTCAAAACAACGCTTCAAATTAATGCTACAGTCATTTTAATTTTTTATTATGTGAACTTTAAAGACATACAAAGGCTTTTGGGCACCAAACATAAATTAAACCAATTAAAAGCACCATCCTTATTGTATCAAGAAACATTGATCATTTATCAAGAATCAGTGACATTGTATAACTAGGAACTATTCTTTTGTGTAAAGAAACGTTGTTCATGCATCAAGAACAATCGTTCTTCTATTCGAAACTATCGTTCTTCTATTAGAACTATCGTATCAAGAACCATCGCAGCATAACTTTTTGTGTAAAAAACATTATTCATGTACCGAGAAGCGTGAGTATAAGAAGTTTGGGTGACCCCATCTTAATGTAAATACTTTTTTAACAGCATCGTCATGAAAATTCAATGAACTTGGAGAGTACTAATTATAAAATCAATAAAGTTTAAATTAAGAATCATAATTAGCATAATTTTGATTTTGTATATTAAAATCATGGTGACCCCGACGTCACAGCGTATAATAGTAGTCGAAAGGTTTACTGAAGCGTTCTTTCTTTTTTTTTTTTTTTTTACTAAATCATGCCTAGATTAGCAAACTGATTTGGAGTAACGTAATTGAATTTTTAGATTTATGGTGACCCCGACATATAACTATGAAAATTTGGCGGCATTTAATTTTTAGTGGATGAAAGTCAGTTATAAGAAAACATAATAAAAAATTAAAATACTGTAGCATTTATTTGAAGCGTAATTTTGAAATTCCATCTTAAATGTTTGGTGACCCCGACGCCATCGAGTGAAATATATTAGTTTACAATGTTGTCTTCTTCGCAGTTACTTTGACATAGAATACGCAAATCTAAAACAAATAAATTTACTGAAGCCTAACATGCTTTACTGTTGTGTATTGTAAATGATTTATTTAAACTTCATCTAAACTAAATACTTATTGACAAAAATAGTCTCTGCGTAAAGTTAAATCAATAGAAGACATCTAAAACAAGAAATCTCTTACAGATTTGAAAAAAAAACATATATCACAACTGATTTATTACCGGTGACACATGATATTTATTATGTTAACAAACTCTTTTAATTTTTCCAACTAATTTAAGCCAAGCAAGTTGTTTAGTTAGTTAGCCTCAAAAGCCTTGTAGCTATTAAAGCGCTATAAAACTAACTTAATCACGCCTTCGCAAAGCGGTGTTAAGATACAAAAATAGTGCAACAAATTGTGGCCAGTTAAAGTTCAAAAAAATCGAAAAAAAAATAAATAAATAAAATTCAGAACACGAAAAACTATAAACGATAATTAATAGAGAGATAATCTTAAGAACGACTTGACAAATCTTATGGCAGCGCAATCGAAATGAATTATTTTCCCAGTGAAAGAAAGAAAGAAAATGCTAACGAACTACAGAAAGTTCTTTTGGGTTTTTCTTTTGTTTTTCAATGAACTGAACTATTAAATAAAGTGCTATGAAGCGAAAGGAGAACGTTTCAATAGAATAGAACAGAATAGACAAGACCACATAAATCTTTTTTTGTTTAATTTTTTTTAGTCAAGACATGTAGCAGGTTGCAGCAATATTTCAACACTAGAAATCTGTTTTTTTTTTTTTTTTTGTGTTGTATGTGCAACAAGCTCCACAACAACTTCAACTTCAATTTCATGATGCTAAGCAAAGCAAATGTTGTTATCAGAATGTGAGAAGCACAATAACAGCTGCTACTTAAGATACATTTCCATTTTATATTAAAAAACTTCGACGAAATATACCAAGAATTGCAGTCTTAAATACAAAACAATAGCAAAACTCAACTGCACGACAACACATCACATCAAATTAAATTGATTTCAATTTAGTTACTGCAAGCGAGCGTTTTTAAGCTTTTCAAAAAGTAAAAGATAAACTGAACTGGCATATAATGTAAATAGATATATATGCACCATAGGTGGTTAATCACCAATTAAGCAGAACATTGTACAAATTTGTAAAATGCAAAAGAAAAGGGCATCTAAAAAGATACAAAGATACTAAAACAACAACCAAGAGTATCCAAACTTAATGTCATTCTTTATAAAAACAAAACGTAAAACTAAAACAGAAACCTTTTTATGTCACTATTTGTCACTTCAGACATTAGACTTTGGGACCAAAATGTTGAAAAAATAAACAAGTTACTTTAAAATAGCTTGATTAGCTACACACTGATACAAAGTATCTCAAAAATGTATCTGCAAATGAAACAGCTATGAAGCTTAAGCAGACCAGAAAAATTGATACATTAATCTCGGTTTTTTTTTTTTTCTAAAGTTTTTCAGGCCATTCTATGCGTAAACACATATTTCATGCATAAATCTTATCTAATTTGGTAATTAGTTTGCATAATCTGTCACGCTGTTAAAGGCTTTAAAGTTTTTTTTAAGTTTTCAAGCATAGCATATGTGCGCAGCTACTTAGTATTGTGTGTGTGTATATTATACATAACAGGTATATTCATTAACATAAAAAATGATTTTTTATTGATTTTTAAATACTGAGAAGGTTGGTTATCTACATTCTTGAGAAATTTGATAAAATATATGCATTCGCATTAGATCAAAGCGCCTTTTTAATGCTTAAAAATTAGCAATGCTGCATAAATTTTGTTATTTTATTAGGTGAGATAATGTTGTGGAAAGTTTAATAAAGTTTGGTTGTCATAAAATTAGAAATTATGTTTTTAAATTATTTATATTTTATCGTTTAAATGGTAAAATACACCTGTGCTATGTTGTAAAGTTGGAAGCGATTTAAATATTATATT
>JAEIFJ010002334.1:0-41658 GCA_018903435.1 Leucophenga varia | reverse complement strand
ACAACTCCCAAAGTCATGGAATAGTTTATAGAAAGTCAATGTTATGCATTACAATTCGCTGATAGTCCCCCCCCCTTAGGAACACAGCATTAAAAAAAAAAAAAAAAAAAATTCTCTGAAAGTTACGAAGCTTAAAACGAATATCTTATGTCAACCAGCTGCATGAAATTGAACAATTATTGTGGTTGCCATATTAGTCCTTCTAGATTAGGTTAGTCCATGATATTCTTACGTGCAGTGATTAAATCACTTGATGTTAAGTCAATGCTTGGTAGCAGCTAATGCATAGTTGATGACCAGTGGTGGTCTCCCGACCGACGGTTCATATAGATGCAATGCCGTGCGGATATCTACTCGAAGACAATAGCAGACTGTACTACATAGTCAGCTGATTGGCTGTGGCTCATCCTTTAGTTCTCAGGCTTTCAAATGATTGAATGAACGAATTCTACATAATACATTGTTAATCTGTATTTTCACTGTTTGCCTGACATGTCAAAAACTTATATATTTGCCCAGATTTCTGATTATTGATTGTCATTTTAAGTTTTCTACATTAATATGTTTTGGAGTGAAACCAAAGGAAAAAAAAAAAATACTAATAAAACTGGCAGCAGAATTTAAAACAATAACAGCTGAAATACCCGGCCTTGCTCGGTTGTCGTAAATAGTTCTTTTTAAATATTTTTTTTTAATGGCCCCTGAGCAACCTGCAGCCTTTCATTCGTCACTTTACACCAATTAATCATACTTCTTCCTCCTCTTAATATCCTGTTTCTGTATATATTTTGTAGTTCTTTTGATTGAAACTTGAGCTTTTGAAATCTGGAATTTTTTTGTTTTTTGGATCCTGGGAATATTTCAGATATTTTCGGACTCAATAGTTTTTAAATTTCTCAATTTTCGACTCAATTTGTAAATTTTTCTTTCCGTAGCTACCTTCTCTAAAGTATTTGAAATATTTCAAAAAAAAAAAAAAAAATATGATTGAAATCGTTTAAGTCTTCTCAAGTTATGAAGTGTCCCGTAAGATTGAGTTTTATATACTTAAAAGATAAATGGATCGTTAACAATTTGTTGTGAATTTTGGAGCAGCGAAATGAAATCACGTGATTTGATTGAAAAAGCAAATCGCAAAGATACGTGAAGCTGGGAGCACGACAGAATAGCACTACATCTCTTCCAGATTTTGAGTTCTTTTAAAAATTTGAATTTGAGGAGGAACTTCTATGGTTGGAAATCAAATGAGATGGCAAATTGTAGCGGTTTAAACTAAATCTCAATGTTTTTGAAGTTCCTCGGTTCCTTATTACTCTTACGTATTTTTGGTTAGAAACGATCAATTCATTGCAGCTTAAAGTTATATTCATTTGCCACTAATGAAAAATAGATGTTCTTGAGGATTCAAAAATATATTTTTCAGCGTAAAATTTTTATTAAAAATTTTAAGAATTTTTTTCTTTAAAGAAAATACATTTTCCTCTTTGTTTTCTTTGAATTAATTTCGTGTTCAATCAGCATCATTATTAATACGCACAATGATATTTGAGTGAGCCTCTTTGAACTGTTTATTTGCAACGATTTAACATTGACAATTTATCTTTTTGTGTCTTTTTTGCCTGTTTTGCCTTTTGGCCATGAAATAAATTCGAATAATGAATAATTCAATGTGCTAACATTTCAGTAAACAATTCGTTATCCTTGCTGGCCAACTTGCTTGCAAGATCAACAATAATGTTGTGATCGTCATCCGTTTTAAATATCATAACTCATTCTAATTGTAATTGTGATTATAATCGATTTTGTTGTTGTTGTTCACTACTTAAAAGCAATTATTGTTTTACTTGTTTGTTGCTATTTTGATTGTTGTTGTTGTTTTGACGTACTGTCTGTCATAATTAATAATATTTTCATTGTCGTCGTCGTCTTTTACGCTCATTTCCATTTTCATTTTCATTATACATATTATTTATTGTTGTCCTTTCATTGAATGGGTGGCGTTCTTGGTTGCTGCTATAATATCTTGCAATTATATTTTATCATTTATTCATCAAAAGTTCAAACGTTGCAACAACGGCAAACACCACAAAAAAATAGCAACAACAAAAACAATTGTTATATCATCATCTTTGCCAACATCGCCGCAAGCAGTAGTCATAATTAATTCCATGCCTATTGTGTCCATTTAATCATCGAATGCCCCGCGAAGCTTTGCGTTCATTTGCAAACCACACCAAGAAACATCAAGGAGCAAAGATATCGAACAGCAGGCATAGTCAAATTAATTATAAATAATTTATATGCGATTTGTCTTTTGGTTTTGTGCATGTGTGTGTGTGTATTTGTTTTTACTTCGCTGAAAATCTCACATCCTTTCGTTCCAGTAGCATCTAATTAATGCACCTGTGCGCCATTTTGTTGTTTTGCTGCTTATCGTTAATTGAAAAATATATATTCGGTTTTGTACGGAGTTTTTGTTTTTCAGAAATGAGCTAGAACATTTTCAATGGATGACAGTCATCAGTTTGGGAAAATTATCAATTGAAGTTTACTGTCGAAGCAGGGCATACAAGTTCGTTTATAAAATCGAAGATGTACCCATGACAAACATACAAGACCTGTCATGTATGATGTCTTGCAAGACATGTCATGCATGAAGTCTTGCAAGACATGTCATGCATGAAGTCTTGCAAGACATGTCGTGCATGCAGTCATGAAAGACAAGTCATGCATGAAGGTCTTGCAAAGACATGTCATGCATGAAGTCTTGCAAGGCATGTCATGCACGAAATGTTGTTAGCAACTTTTAGTTTGACCCATTCTGGGTTAACAATTTGATTCGGAGACAAATTTACAGTCTATATAGTGCCTTGATCGAATAGTCAAGTATTTTAGATGTGCAAACAAGCAACTAAATTGAATCCTTATCATGAAATATTTTAGTCAAAATTTATTACTTTTTAATCGTCTAATCATTCCCATTCTTATTACAAGAATATTTACATATTCCCAACTGCATACTACATGCATGCATGCGTGTATATATTACGCCTGCGGTTGTTTTGGCAATTTTTGCATTACAACTACATATCTTGTGCTACGTCTTTGTCATTTCCGTTTATTATGTACCGCAAACATTTTTGCGGTCATTGACAATCTGCATTGTACTGCACAGCATATGAATAAGTATGTAGTTTGAGCCATGTTATGACTGTACATGTACATTCGGTTTCGGTCTGTACGAGATGTTGGCAGCCTCAAATATCAGCCACAGCGTAGCGGCTTTCTGAGCATTTCCGATTTCGACACTCAAGTGTTTTTCTTTCATTAAGTTGAAATCAATCATCGTTGCTCCATAATTCTGAGGTGAGATGATGCTGCTGCATTGCTGATGATGATGCTGATGATAATGATAATGCGCTGTTGATGTTGGCGGTAATGATGCCATCAGGTTCTTGCGGTTGCCTGTTGTTGACCAAGTCTATGAAACATGCATCGCTGTTATACGACTTTAATTTGCAACATTGACTTTAAAGTAAAATTGAATTGTTTGTAATTTGGTATTGGTTAACTTTTACTTTTAATATATGACTTTAAGTTATGTTTTTTCTTTTCAAATTCCGGCCACAATTCATTTCACGTTTAGCGACATTTAACTTTTTTGTTTAATTTAAAACGACAATGACAATGTCTTACCATGTCAGTATATCCTTCGTGTACAGGGCACGTGGAGTTAAACTGTAGCGGCGACTTACAGTAACAAAAAGATCAACGCCTCATATACAGACATGCCTTTAGGATGGGAGGCTTCGGTGGATGATATTTAGACTAACTTTTCTGGAAAAAATTTCAAAATGGTTGATGGGTGTGTATGGTTGTTATATGCTATAGTGGGCCCAACTCAACTATGGATCCTTTCCTGAACACGTTTTTAATGTCTCGCTTCATAAATAAACAATTTTTCATATAAAAATTCAAAAGTAGTGGGTAGTAGATTTGTATGTTTGCTACGCTTAAAAATGGTTGATTAAATGGGCTTTTGTAACTGAAGGAACAAATTAAGCCTAATTCGATATTTCTATCACCTCAGGTTCATCTGCTATATGGCCAAAAAACAGCAAAAAATGTGTTTTTAAACCCATTTTCTCAAAACCTCGACGTGATGGTTCACATTCAGCAATGAAAAATCGAAACGATAAGCCTTGTATGATGCTTGAATTATTCTCGGTGTCGACCTGTATAATTAGGATTTTGGATTTTTTTCTTGAACAACGTTTGAAATTCAATAAGTTTTTTTTCAATTTTATAAGTCGTGTGGGCAAGCTTAAATTTTAGTTCGTCAATTCTAGCTACTTTTGAAAAATTGATCTCAAAATTGTATTTCTTTATAGTTTGGGACTTTTTGTTTGTTTAAATCAAGGCTTCCAACCATCATATTCGATCGTTTGCTCGAACCATGAAACAAACCAATTCTTTTTGAAAAAATAGTTTTGTATCTAAAACCGAACCATATAATAGGCAAAAGCAGTTCAGTTCGAAGTGGTTCTCCTTTCTTTAAAAGATCTTTATATTAAAAAATTATAATATTCTAAAAATTAACTCGAATGAGGATGTTGCTTGAGTTTATGACGAAGTACATTCTGTAAAATAAGTACTCAGAAACCGTTTTCTTCGATTGTCGTGTTGTGGTTCACTCTGGGTTTCTCCCGGATGGGTAATCGGTTATTGATAATTTATTAAAAAAAAAACGAGCGTGATTTTACAGGAGCAAAACCACATATTCTACTATCGCCCGATTTGGCTCCCTGTGACTTTTTCCCTTTTCCATCAAACAAAATTCGCTGAAGGAGCTGAAGGCCATACTGAGCAGGCTATGGAATTGAGTTGCTAAAAGTTAAGTTGCTATAAGTTCGCCGTGAACATTAGAGAAAAATCAATCAACCTGAATGTCACGTTCGGATCGTTGAAGAGCGCTTATGATTTTACCAGACTTAACACAGCTCGAGGTTCCTAAATTTTTGCGCAGTCTCAAATATTATACCCACTACTGTTTAGTAAAATAGGTGCCTGGTATCAAGTTGGAAAACATTTTATCAGTTGATGTGAGGCTAAATTTTTTAACATATGCATTAAACCATTTGAACCGAACCGTATCGTGGTTCGACACTGACTAAAACCGGTTGGTAAACCGAACTAGCGATTTAAAGGTTTCAGTGAACCACTGATATTTTTAGTGGTTTGCAGCCCTGGTTTAAATTGACAATATTTGTATTATATTACGAGTTATAAGGGAAAAATCTGAAGCAAACTGCAAGTCTCTCCCCTCAATATCTTCTCGCATCTTAATCGCATTTATAATTAATGCAAATTTTGAAACGTAAACTAATTAAAAATATATTTAAAACATGGTTATCTAGTTATTTGGTTCTTTATTTAACATAATTTTCATAGCAAAATTCACTGAACTGAATTTTTTTTTTTTTTTTTGGAAAACAAATGAATGACTGCAAACAGTTTGCTAAAAGCGAACTATCTATCAAAATTATTGTGGGAATTTGCAAATCATTTATATAGAATAAAAAAAAAAAAAAAAAACATGTGGTAATACATATGTAAATATATAAATTTCGAACATAAAATTTTTAGGCCAGAAAAACCACTTTCATTACGAATTCATTTCCCAAACTCCAGCTGCTTTGCGTGTTGACGCCGCTGCTGCTGCTTCTTTTGCTGCTATTGTAGAACAACCTTTCGTTTTATTGTTATTCAAATTTGCTGCTTGTGCGTCTCGTTTTGGGTATTTTTTTTTTTGTGTTCCACAGTGATACCAGAGTCCAGTTGCTAGGATGTGGCTAGCTGGCTGGCTGACCGGCCACAACGGCACAATGACCGCGTTTTTCATAGTTTGCATATAGCCAAAAATACACACACAAACACACACACATACACAGCTGCAACCGCATACATTGATCAATTCGTTCGACATTAAATGGCTGCCGACATTAAAATTTTCGTGCTATGAAATCATGAATTTGCATAAATAGCCGCAGAAGGCAGGCTTTTCATTTCTATTTGGCATTTTTTTTTTCATAAAATCAAAAAGTTTGATATTGTGTAATGTTTCTAAAGCAGCGACGTTGACGTTGACGTTGCTGCCATTTGCCAGTCACAATTGAAATAATCAAGTTGTGCGCTTAGGCAATTAGACCTTTTATTCATTCATTCATTCAATGATTTCAATGTGCAACGAACGAAAAGTTGCAAAATCATGCAAAAATCGATGCCCCAACCTTTGATTTTTTTTTTTTGAGACTGTCGTCTACTCGTCATATTTCCCTAACTGAATGTCAGCGGAATGTCAGTTCCATTTAAAAAAAAAGAATTTAAAATAATATTTTTTTTCTTTAAACCAACTAAACCAATACTCTTTCTCTTCGTTTTTTTTTTCATGATTTTCATTATTCAGAAGGCAATCAATCATTTTAACAAATTGACATTCACATGACGTTGCCACTCCTCTCAATACATTTATTCTGGTAACGCTTTGTTGCTTGCCAAAAGCTTTTGAAACAAAAGAGAATCGACGTCGTCGTCATCAAGGTTACAAAAAAAAAAAAAAAAAATTGTTTTGACTTTTCTTTTGTATTCAATGCAATTTTCGTTTATAAGATTTTTAGTGTGGGCGTCTTTAAGGGGCGTTGTGGTATATGGTTTTCTTCATATTCTTCTTCTTGTTTTCGAAGATGAAGCAGCTAATTTGCTAATTGGAGGCGCTGTCAGCATCTTGGCTTCCAGTTTCCGTTTCGAGTGTCTGCACAATTGACGATGATTATCAGAAATTCAAAGTGAAAGCAAAAAAGAAAGGACAAAAAAAAAACATATTTTTAGTTGAAAGGTTGCAAGGTTTCAAAAAAAAAAAGAAAAGGAAATGATGTAAGACACTATACGTGTTATGTAAAGAGTAACACAAAGGTTTGGGTGAAGCTTTATGCATGATTTATTGGAAATCTATTTTTTTTTTGAAATTTATTAAATTTGTATTAAGCAGATTGGAAGAAAGTTGTAAGTTACGGGTTTAAATGGGCATTAGCAGTCTTTTTTGAAAATTTATAATGCATTAAAGGAAGAATTAGAGAAGCGCTAAAGTATATTCTTGGCCAGCTCGAGACAAGTCGATTTAGCTATATCCGTCTGTCTGTTAAATGGTAGACGTTTCATATGGTTAGTTTTGAAGATATTAGGCTAAAATTTTATGCTTTCCTCGGCCACGACTTCTTGAATTGTAAAAAACAAGGTGTCAAGCCCAATTTTAGGTATAGCCCCCATAAAAAACCTAACTCCTTTTATAATATTAACCACTTTATTGCTTATACAAACTTACCTCTCATTTTCGTGTTTATGCCACAAAAATTGTTTTTTTCCCACATCGTGTCGTGACTAGTGTAATAATTAAAAAGTTTAAAACTTGAAATACCAAACACTCAGAAACAATTAAAATAAAATAAAAACTAAAATATTTAAACCAGCAGTACTAGCATGGGTTATTTGATCGGATTGACTTTTTTTACAGACTAGTCCAGTCGGCTTAAACACTCAATAGTCTGGGCTGCTGTAAAGTTAAACCAATGCCAAGTAGGTATGTATTAGTGTAGGCAAAAATAGTGATTTTAAAATCGCAGTGACAGCAAACAGTGATAAAATTGCAGTTCGCAAAAAACAATCAGTGATTACTGAACATTTTCACTGTTCGCGAAGAGGAAATACACAAAATCGCCGATAACTTAACATGTTAGTTGAGGAACAAGAATATCGCAAGTCACATTAGCATGTATTGTCTCTACAGCTTCTTTTGGGTCTGGGCATAAGTTTTGGTTTTGATCTAGCGGTTTTTGATATCAAATAGAGATTCCAAACTTGTCGGTATCTTTCAAAACATGGTTCTTTCAACGCGTTTGTCCTCGCTAACGTTTCGTTTCGATTTGGTCCACTTTTCGCTTGTAAACACTGCCACCATACGTAACATGTGACCTACCCAGTGCAGTCGTTTGTAACGAATTCGCCTGACTATGTCGATGTCGTAATACGGCTCGTACAGCGATGATCTGTGTACAGAAATCGTTGCTTTATCCGACAGTTTTAAAGATTTTTCAAAGAATTTCTTTCTCTCGAGGCACATCCAACGCCGAATAATCCGATTCTGATATGGACCATGCTTCTGCGCCATATTGCCGAACCGGGTTTAATAGTGTCTTGCAAAATCTAATTTTTGTTTCCTGAATAGAACTCTACTTCGCATTTGCTTATCGAGTCCGAAATAGCATCAATTAGCAAAAATAGTTCTTCGTTTAATTTCTAAGCTGATGTTAATGTCACTGGTTACCTCTACATTTGAAATTTCCTACAACAGCGAAGTTAAAATTCTCCATCCTGAGTGTCTGAGAGTGAATCGTGCTACTTTCATTCACCGCTTGTACTTTTGAACGGCACTTTTTCTCAATCTCCGCGAAAGTCTTGCTGACTGCACGTAGATCTTCGTCCTATTATTTAGGGTGTGGGTCAAATGCATCAGTAAGTATCCATATCGAAATGATCTAATGGTTTTACTTTGTTTTAACTGTTGGTTAAAAATAACATGCTTTTTAATTCCATCAAGCTTAGGGGCCTTGTTCAAACGGGGAATCTTGTAGTTCGAGCCTTTAACGATTTCATATTTTTTGAGATGAAATTACATTTCAAGAACATCTTGTATTATCTTTGAAAACTTTATTAAAATATGGAACTATGGGAATCTATTTAAAACATTATAATCGGATCATCATAAAAAAATATTAAAATCGAAATAGAAAATTTTATTGCAATGCATTTGACTTTTGTAATGAAATTTTAAATTTAAGCCTAAAATTAAATTGCATTTAAGTTGATTTATTAATTCGAAGCCTTTAAATTTTATTACATTCGAATGCCAATGTTAATTTGCTAAAGCAATAATTAAAAAAAAAATATTTAAAAAATTATGCACATTAAAAATAATTTATTCAAATGTTTTTATAGACGCCAACGCCAACATTTTTCAAATATTCAAAATTATTAATGCGTTCTTTTTTTTTTTTGGGCATTCATAAAAAGCAAATAATAAATTATTTAAACACTTTATTTGGTAATTAAATATTTTGTGCACTGAAAAAAAAAATGATGTAGAAAATTAAAAAAATAAATTTTTGTTCTAATTAAACTTTTTTATTTATTTATTTATTTTTTTAGAGCTTATTTACGCGATGTCGTTGAGACTGCAAATATCTTTATTAAAATAATGGAGAAATTTTGCAAGGATTCCGTTGTTGTGCAGGATAAAAAGCGTAACAAGCGTGGCGGAGGTGGAGGTAAGCAAAAAAAAACAGTCGGAAAGGAAGCCACAGGAAACGGAGGTTTAAATAGTTGATTTTCTTTGCGTTGTGCTCGTTTCATTTATTTAGTTGGCATTTTATTTATTATATTTTATGGCATTCGAAAAAAAAAAAAACGTCGCTTCCGTTCTTGTAAATATACTATGTATACACATATAGCGTATATAGTAGTGTATATAATATATTTTATAGTTTTTCACCCACTGTTGAGGTCTCTTGCTGTGCGGTCGCGCGTACATATTGCCAATAAAATTTTAAACAAAATAATTGTCTGCCAGTTCAAGATTTATGCGTTCTATCATGAAATTTAATTGACTGCAAATATATGGCAAGGTGACCATTGGTTAAGGGTAAATGGAGTGGAGTGGAGTGGTGTGGTGTGGGGTGAAGTCAATGCTGTTAGCGCTTTTTACAATTTATTTTTATTTGTTTGGACATTTTATTTTGTTTTACTCGGTTTGCTTTGGTGTGTGTTGTAAAAATAAATAAAACTATTGCGCGCTTTTGAATGCTTTGGCTTTTTATTTAAATACTATACAGTATATACATATATATTTTGTTTTGTAGTTGTGCGAGGGTGGTTTACTTGAATACTATAACGCAGCTTTTTTTTTGGAGTTAAAATAATCTGCATTTTTTTAAGTGAAATACTGCTGGATCCTTTGATATTTTTCTTTCTTGAAGTAGAGTTGGTTTTTTTCTTTTGCTAAATGCTTTCGTTTTTGCTTTTAGTTGAGATATCTAAAGCATCAAACACCTCAATCATTATACCGTGTATCCGGAGGACAATAGGAAGTTCATTAATCGATCTAGCTGTGTGTGTGTGTCTGTCCGTCCTGCTGTACACCATATAACGTTAGATTTTGAACGAGCGTCTTTAAGCGTACAACTAAGAATATCCAGAGACGTCAAGAGTAACCAGTTTTTTCCAAACCATACCAATTTTTTTTTCATTTTTTGCGCAAAATCGTCTTTAATACTTAATCTAGTAACTCTAGAATTTGTTTGCAATATGCTTATGATAATCCAAATTTACACAAATGTTCAACAAATTCTTTCAGACCAAAAACATTTTTATGTATAGCCCCAATAAAAAATATACCCTAAATTTTGGACGTTTTGTATGGGACACTGTTTTATTACTTATCATTGAAAGACCAAATTTAGACATTTTTTATACCCGAAAATGAGAGTGCCACGCTCATTTTT
The DNA here is from genome assembly GCA_018903435.1 of Leucophenga varia. Lineage (NCBI taxonomy): Eukaryota > Metazoa > Arthropoda > Insecta > Diptera > Drosophilidae > Leucophenga > Leucophenga varia. The sequence goes on along the minus strand of JAEIFJ010002334.1, from coordinate 31,045 downwards.
AGGTATAGCCCCATACAAACTTATCGATTTTTTTTTTTACGATTTTTTGTTTAAAAATAGTTATTATTTATGAATGTACTCGCTCCCAATTGAGTAATTGGGTGTCATCCAGGGTCAAAACCAAGACGCCACGCCCATTTTTAGGTATAGCACCCATCGATATGGTAAAGATTGGTCTAATATTACAAAAAGCCTCCATACAAATTTAATCAAATTCTTCGTGAAATTAAATTAAGCGAACATTTAAGTGAACATTTAAACTATTTAAAGTTTAGTGTAACGGGTATTTCAGCTTCGGTTCCACCGAAGTTAACGTTTTTCCTTGTTTTTTCTATTTTTATGAAAAATTCGAATTTTAATTTACATATTTGTATGGAATTTTATTTGCGTGTTCTCTGTTATTTTTATACCCTGTACCTGATTGGAGAGTCGATATAGCTATGTCTGTCTGTCTGTTCGTCTGTCTGTCTGCCATATGAAAACGATTATCTCGGAGACTAAAAGAGATGAGGCCACCATGTTTGAAACTTAGACGCTCCTGAGCCGTCATGTGGTCATTTACAAACAATTTTTTTCTAGTTCTATTTTATGGGGTAGCCCCCTATACAAAATTACTCCAAACTTTTTGTTTGTATTTCTAGGAACTTTAAATTTTTTAGAAGTTATGCCTATGATAGTCCCAATGAAATATCTTAATATGGGTAGGAGCAAACCATTTTAGGTATAGCCCCCTTACAAATTTACTCCATAAAGTATGGTACTGAGATAAGTCTTAATTTAAGGTACGTAAAGCTTGGGTATAGTGTATCTAACAGTCGAGCATACTCGATTTCAGTGTTCTTTCTTGTTATTCTTCGTTCGTCTATATACTCGTAATTCTCTGGATAAAGCTCGTTACGATTTTTAGAGTTACGATTTCTTGTGGTGCTTTAAATGCCAAATAAAATTTTTTTTTGGGAATATAAAAATCGATAACTTTCCATTTTTTTGCGTTTGTCTGCTTAAAAGCGTGTCAAATACAAATTTTATAATGCACTTGCTCAACACTTTTATAGTATTCTATTAAAAGCAGTACTGTTGCATTTAAAGTCAGCAAATTGCTCTCTGTTTATGTATTTTAGTGCTTTATATTTCGAAGAACTTATTAATCAACCCTCCTTTAATTTTTCGATGTTGATTTTTATAGTTTTTATTTTTCCTTTTTTTTGTTCGTGTTGAAGTTGCACTATTTTTATACACACCCTTCATATATATAACATAAAATGGGTATTATTCGTTTGTTACAAAGTTTGTAATGCATTACACTGGCTTACTCGTGGACCTATTTATATGTATTTTGGAGCGAAGAGTCCTAAAATATCGTCGTGTAGAAGAAGGAAATACTCTTCGAAATATATACAGGTCTTCGCTATTAAGCTCTTCCTGCTCGAGATATCTAGTAATGACTAAAACAAGTCCAAAAAAAAAAAAAAAAAAAATACTGTTTTTCAAAGATATCTAGAAAATGGTTCTTTGAAAAAAATTTTGGAATCTACGCCAGAAAATACATGGAAATAGATCCATGAGGTAAGTTCGACTAGAGAAATGATTGGTTTATATTGTATTAAATTTCTTTAAAATTGATTTTAAATTTTTATGTGTTGAGAATTAAATCATCGGTTCCAACGAACTAAACGCTTTTTCTGTTTAGTTACTTTTGTGCTTTGCGTGTTTTTTTTTTTTTTTTTTTTTTTTTTTTGCTCCGTGCGTCATTTCCCGCTTGGGCACTTCACTTGCATTGTTTATTTTTATTGCACGTTTTATATTTTGCACTTTAAATTTAATTTAAAGGATTTACTTTGCTATGACAAAGTGTATTCGATAATTAAATTATATATAAAAATATAATATGTATCTGCGATATATTTTTGATTTTTTTTTGTAAAATGCATTAAAAATTAAAGGAATTTGTTTTGAATTTTAAAAAAAAAATATTTATAGAACTACAAAGTATTTAAATTTGATTAAACATTTATTATATTATACGATTTTATAATGCACATTAAATGTGGATTAATTAAATTGAATTAAAACTTACTTTATTCAAATTAAAAAAAATAATAGTATTAATTTTAAATTGTCTTTTTATTTGCTTTGTCAATGCGCATTTTGTAGGGTGTATTGCGAAAATAAAAATTAAAAATATAAATTCGTTTTAAAAATCAAGCAGACTGAATTCTTTTTTGCTTAAACTATATTGCGCCTTAGTAAATTTAGCCTAGTTCCGCTCATGTAAAATACAGTCTGTCCCTAACTTAAGCGTCATATCGAGTTCTTACGTGGAAACACAATTTTGAATATATCACACAGAAAAGATATTGATGGCCGAGACAATCTCATAATCACATTTAGGTATAGCTTTTGCAGGGTATACGCCATAGTTGTACACTGAATATTAGGCGCTTACTTGTTTTATTTGTTTTTATTTGTATTTAACAAGGCTTTTGGTAGAGCGCGGCGCTATTGTAATTCTTTTCTATAAAATGTATTTTATTTTTTTGCAATTTGTATCTTTTTTTTTTTTTACAATTTGAACAAAATCATTAATGATGCAAAAATGTATTTTATTTATTCAACTATTATTCAATTTTTTTTCTTTATTTTTTTGTTTTTTTTTTTTATATTTGATTTCATTGCAAACTATTGAACATTTTCATGTTGCGGTTTGCATGTAAATGAGATTAATCGATTTAAATGTAATGAAACCACATTTTTTTACGAATGCATAAAATTTTTTTTTTTTTAAAACATGAACACAATCATTATTGAAATTGTTCTTCTGTTTGAGTTGAATTGTTCTTTTGGTGCAGTTGTAACTATTTTTTTTATATTTGTACAATGCGTATCTGCAAAAAAAAAAAAAAAACAAGGAAAAACGTTAACTTCGGTGGAACCGAAGCTTAAATACCCGTCACACGAATCTTTGAATAGTATATGTGTGATCATCAGTAGCTTATATACATTTATAAATATATATTTGAAAATAATTACTTTTTCATACAAATGTTCGAAAATAATCAATAAGTTTGTATGGGTGCCTTAGCTAAAAATGGGCGTGGCACCTTGGTTTTGATATTGAATGTCATTACAAGTGTTTTTACCCAAATTTGAGTGACTACATTCATAAATAATAGCTATTTTCATATGAAATTTGATATTGGGCGGAAAATTTGTATGGGGGCTATATCTAAAAATGGGCGTGGCAGCTTGGATTTGATATTGGATGACATTAGAAGTATTTCTTTCCAACTTCAGTGACTACATTCGTAAATAATAGCTATTTTCATGCAAAAATTAGAAAAAAACGGTAAGTTTGTATGGGGGCTATACCTTAAAATGGGCGTGGCACTTTGATTTTAACACTTGAACTGCTTAGGACTGAGAAAAGCTTAAGTTCCGAGTTTCAGGTCAATATCTTTAAAACTGAGCGAATGAATCGCATAAATACAGACGGACAGACGGACGGACGGACAGACAGACAGACGGACATGGCTAGATCGACTCGTCTCGTCGTGCTGATCAAGAATATATATACTTTATAGGGTCTACGACGTCTCCTTTAATGCGTTACAAACTTTCTGACAAAATGATAATACCCTCCCCACTATGTGTGGCGGGTATAAAAATTGATTCAATGATAAAATATAAAGTTTGCGAATTTAATTTTAATGATATAAAAATCAGTGTTTGCATTTGCTGCTACGTAGCAGCAATTTCATTAAAAATATTGCTCTGCTCCCGCTACTGCTCTGTTTTCGAACGGCTCTGTTGCAAAAGAAAAGAACAAAAAATAAAACAGTTGCTCTGCTGCTCTGCTCTGTAGCACAGAACCTCGGAGTACAGAGCAAGAGCAATAGCAAAAATTTTCGATCGACTCTGTGTAGTTGTAGCAATAGCACAAGCATGGAGAGCAAGCTCGGAGCAGAGCACACAAAAATAATGTATGTGCTATTGCAAGAGAGCATTTGCATTCCTTTTTCACTTTTGCTGCTCCCGTAGCAGCTCTCGTAGTCGCTCTCATAGTATTTTTGTAGTATTTCGCTTTCATATTTTATCGCATATTAAATGTTGCCGTTATATTAATTTTTTGTATACATATGTATGTATGTAGGTATATGAACTGAATTTTCTACAGAGTATTTAAAGGATAACATTGAATCTCATATTGAGATAGTCGAAATTATTATTATTATTTTATTTATTATGTTTCATTCATATATATATTATTATTAATATCTTGAAAATAAATAAATTCTTATAATTTGAAATTAACATCTTAATAAGCAACATTTGGTATGCGAACAGAAATGCAAATCTAATTTTTTTTTTTTTTTTTTTTTTTTTTTTATAAATGCCCTTGTTTGCATTTCTGTTCGCCTGGTATGTTATAAATAATTTTGAACTGAAAATTTATGAAGGATCTTTAAAAAAATAACAGAAAATCGTTCAAAATAATTTGCAATGTAACAGGCGAACAGAAATCCAAATCCAATTTATGTTTCATTCATATATATATTATTATTAATATCTTGAAAATAAATAAATTCTTATAATTTGAAATTAACATCTTAATAAGCAACATTTGGTATGCGACAAAATATGAAAGCGAAATACTACAATACAAAAATACTATGAGAGCGACTACGAGAGCTGCTACGGGAGCAGCAAAAGTGAAAAAGGAATGCAAATGCTCTCTTGCAATAGCACATACATTATTTTTGTGTGCTCTGCTCTGAGCTTGCTCTCCATGCTTGTGCTATTGCTACAACTACACAGAGTCGATCGAAAATTTTTTGCTATTGCTCTTGCTCTGTACTCCGAGGTTCTGTGCTACAGAGCAGAGCAGCAGAGCAACTGTTTATTTTTGTGCTCTCTGCTATGCTACAGAGCCGTTCGAAAACAGAGCAGTAGGGGAGCAAAAAAAAAATACTCTGATGTAGCATAGCATTTTCAATCACTGATAAAAATGTTGAATTTTATAGTAATACTTGCCGAAAAATCTGGCCTTGCTCACAAATAGTTCTTTTCAAATAGCTTTTCCCCAATCATACTTTTTCTGCTCCTTAATACTCAGTTTTTGTATAATTTCAAATCCTGTACCCAAGGGTCAAAGCGTATTTTATGTTTGTGCAAATGTATGTAACCTGCGGAAGGAGACATGATAGACCCTTTAAAGAATACATATATGTATGATCAGCATTGAAAGGAGAGTCGATCTAGCTATGACTGTCGGTCCGTCTGTCATGCTCTTTGCCATTATCTAGGTGACTTGGTAGACAGAAAAACACTATATTTGAAACTAAGAATCTCCTCAGCCGGCAGTAGACACTTACAAGTGTTTTTTAGGGTATTATCAGTTTGTTGCAAAGTTTGTAACGCATTAAAGGAGGCATCGGAGACCCCATAAAGTATATATATTATTGATCAGCTCGACGAGACGAATCGATCTAGCCATGTCCGTCTGTCTGTCCGTCCGTCTGTCCGTCTGTCTGTCTGTATATTTCTAAGCATCTTTTTCGTTGAAGATATAAAGATATTAAGCTGAAATTTGGAACTTAAGCTTTTCTCGGAAACGACTATTATGAGTTCGAGAATTAGAGTGCCACGCCCATTTTTAGGTATAGCCCCCATACAAACTTACCGTTTTTTCTGATTTTTGTATAAAAATTGTAATTATTTATGAATGTATTCGCTCCCAATTGTGTAAAAACATTTCTTTTGTCATCCAGTGTCAAAACCAAAATGCCACGCCCTCTTTTAGGCATAGCCCCCATACAAACTTTCCGTTTTTTCCGATTTTTCCGATTTTTTGTAAAAAAATACTAATTATTTATGCAGGTATTCACTCCAAATTGGGTAAAAACACTTCTTTGGTCATCCAATGTCAAAACCAAGATGCCACGCCCATTTTTAGGTATAGCCCCCATACAAACTTTCCACCCATTTTCGAATTTTAGTATGAAAATGGTTATTATTTATTCATGTATTTACTCCATATTGGGTATAAACTCTTCCAATATCATGGTGCCACGCCCATTTTCAGGTGTTTCTTGCATACAACCTTACCGCCCATTTCCAGATATATTCGAGAAACATGGGAGAAATATATTCGAGATATATTCGAGAAATAAATAAATAAACTTAGGTGACCACTGATGATTACACATAAACTCTCTAAAGATTCGTGTGACGGGTATTTAAGCTTCGGTTCTACCGAAGTTAACGTTTTTTCTTGTTTTCGATTTTTTTGTGTGAAAATAGTTATTATTTATGAATGTTTTGACTACGAATCGGGTAAAAACACTTTTAATCCAACATCCATCCATCCAATATCAGAAGAAAGGTACCACGCCCATTTTTAGATATAGCCCCCATGCAAACTTACCATTTTTTTCGATTTTTGTATGAAAATTGTTATTATTTGTAAATGTATTTACTACAAATATGGGTAAAAGCACTTCTAATGACATCCAATTTCAAAAGAAAGGTGCCCCGCCCATTTTTTGATATGGCCCCCATACAAACCAAGCGCCCATTTTTCAGATTTTGTATGAATAGTTCTTATTTATGGATATATTCACTCCAATCTGTGTAAAATCACTTCTACTGTTATCCTATGAATATTCTATCGATATGACAAGGATCGGGCCACTATAACATATAGTCCCATACAAACTCACCTTCTATTTTTTTATTTTATCAAGAAAATGAATAAAGTTTCGTGTGGTGGGTATTTGAGCTTTTGTGCTTCCGAAGTTAACGTTCTTGCTTGTTTTAGATCCAATTTAGGGGTACTCTTCTCACACGTACTTCCGGAGAACTTCACCTAGTATAATTGCTTCATGTTCATGTCCTAATATTTTCCTGGCAAGGAATTTTGGAACCAGGTATTTTAAAACTTTGTAATTTTTTGATATATTTTTTTATGGATGTCAGGGAGTATTTCAGGAATTTATTAATTTTTTTGAGTTCAAACATTTCTAAAAAAATTATTATCAATTCAAATAGGGCCATGCCCACGTTTTTCCAAACGATATATATTTTATATTTTTAAGTTGTACCAATAATTAAGCATCTACAAAATTTCATTGGAATGGGTTGAGTTCTTTCGGAAATATTCGATGAATTTATGATCGATTTTATGGGAGCCTCACCCACAGCAAATTTTTTAAAATGAGCTACAAACTTTCATTAAAATCTGTTGAGTAGTTTCGGAGTCTATATAAAACGAATACCGTGACAGGAGATTTTTATAAAATATGATAAAATAATGTAGTCTAATTTATAAGTTTTCATTGTAGATTTTTTTTATTAAACAATTCCTGACTTCAAATTTTATCATTATTATCCTTTTATAATTTTTACAGGCAGTTTTAAACAAAAATTTATAAAACAAAAAAATTCCTGTCTTCAAATTTTATCAATATTTTCTTTTATACCTTTTACAGGAAGAACTAGCCAATAAATGGGCTGAAATGGCTCCAGAAGTTGGCAGTTTGTTAGCTGGTGAACTGGAAATTGCTGAAGAAAATCAGCCAATACCATCTTGATGCAACCTCAGAGATATCCATAGATGATCAACGGGTAATATTTTTTTATTTATGTTTAATATAATTTTTTTATATTTGTTTAATATTTTATATTTTTTGTTTAAATTCTATTTTTTTTTTTTTTTTTGTATTTTAGTGAACATATGCATGATACGCATAAATAGAATTGCTGCGCACTTCCAACTTGGAAGAGGCGATTGCCTTGTTACGTGCTGCCAGGTAAGATATTTTTATTTAAATATTTATGCCATATTTTTTTAGTGAAGCAACTCATTTAAGAACTTAATTTGAAAGTAATACCTTTGTGAATACTGTTTTAATACTCTGACATTAACTGTTGCTTGCGTTCTTTTGATAAAAGAAGAGTACAAAGACAGATTGAAATAGCAAATGGGAGAAAAAAGGAAAGGAGAAAAAAATATGCATAAGTTGTCACGAGTGCTAAAAATGGGTGTTTCATCTAAATTGTACAACAGGCGAAAACTTGTTTAAGAAATTGTATTACTGAGACTTCGAGTAACTTCAAATGCAGCACCCTTTACGCAAGCAATTCGCATAATAAATTAACTTTCCAGAACAGCAGCAGCATTGGCAATGAATCCTTTCACTTTTTCTTTGCGGAAAAGGTCCTTTGCTGTTAATGTTTCTGCTTTTGTTGACTTATAGTTTTCATATTTTTTAGCGTTTTTTTTTCATTTGAGTGCGAGGATGACGAAGACGCCGGAACGTTATTATATTAAATAGTTTCAATTTATGCTGAAAATCTTTAAAAAAAAAAAAAAGCGCCAAGTTCTGTAATTCTGTTTAACTCTGTGCTTCATTGTGGCTGAAGTTCTCATCTTCGCCATTGCTTCTGTATCGAGGGTTTTCTTTAGTATTGCTACCATGGCATTTATTTTGTGGTAACTAAAGATAATAACCGCCATTACATGAGGTTTCCTTTAGAGTCCTTCTGTTTTCCATTGAAATTTACTTGTCCATTGACATTCTTAGCTTTCTTCTTTGTCTATTTTATCATAAGTTTTTGTATGTGCGTTAATGCATTTTTTTTAAGAGTTCTTTAAATTAGAACATTGATAAAGTTATAAACCGTCATGATGCTATCGTAGCGTCTTAAGTATGTCATAATGTATATATGGCACGCACTGGTCCAGAATGAAATTCTAAAACGAAATAAATCGAAAAATTTCTTGACAAAAAAATTTTTTACGTACCAGCTATGTTGGAAATTATCTGGAAAACCAGATTATGTCCTTAAATGTTTAAAAAAAATCAATTTTTTATTTTTCATAATTTAAAAAGGCGGACATATTTTTCAAAATATTAGGATTTGCTTGAAACTGGGTTCCTGGGCTCTTTTGAGATCGCTAATTACGATTCTGATGTTAGTTTTTTTTTACCCCGTATATAAGTATTATTTATGGATATATTCACTCAATCTCGGTAAAATCACTTCTATTATTATCCTATGAATTTGCTACCGATATGACAAGGATCGGGCCACTAAAACATACAGACCCCATACAAACTCACCTTCCATTTTTTTTATATTTTTAAGAAAATGATTAAAGTTTTGAGTGGCGAGTATTTAAGCTTCGGTGCTACCGAAGTTAACGTTTTTGCTTGTTAAAATTCAATATAGCGCATCCAATATGCCGGAATTATTTAATAAAATTCAATATTTCAAATATATTTCTCAATTTTACCCGGAATTGCTTGAAATTCGTTATATGATAGATTTTGGTTGGTTGGTGTAGTCTGATATCAGATATAGTGTTATTCCCGTAGTTTTTTATCCATTGGGACCTTGTTTCTCCTATAAAATATGACTTCAATTTGATGAAGCCCTTTCGAATAAGCACAAGTGTCGAGATATAAGAATTCAAACGTTTTCGAGAGCACAACAAGAAAGATGTATAGCCTTGAAATCTTCCAACTCTAAACATTTAAAATAAATTCTCATTGAAACAAAATAGAAAGAAAAAACAAAGTCCATATTCGAAATCAACGTCCCCAAAATCCCACGTTACGAAATTCAAAGATCCGTTATTTTGTAACAAAAATACCGGCATTTTTGCCCAACACTTCGTTTTTTCCGAAAAACCGTATTCAAAATTTGCGACCCCTAAACATATATAATACACTACTATGTCTCGTGTGTTTGTTGAAAAAATTAAAAAAAAAAATATTTATTTCGTGCTAGAATTTCATTGTGGACTACTGTGCGGCTCTATGATAAGATGATACGGTAGCGCAAGTTTTCTTCTCTAAACTCCTAAAACTCCGAAAATAGTACTAGGCTTTACAAGATTATTATTTTATACCATCGCAATTCCAAAAAGTGTTGAGCATTGTCCGTGGAATGTTTATGAATACCAAACGAAAACGTGTAAGGTAAAAAAGATTTCGTTGTTTCTATTGATTTTTTTTGGTCTATTTGCGTTTGTTTTCTTTAATGCAATACATGGCGTATACGTGCATTTTTAAACGATATTTTTATGTGCATTTTTTATTGGTTTAAAATGATGCGTACTTTAAGAAATAAAATTGAAAAACTCATAAAAAAGAATTTTGTCTACGCTGCTGCTTCTCGCTCTCTTTTTTTTTTTTTTTGGCTTTATGCGCACTTAATGGTTAAAAGTCGTGCAAAAATAATTTATTTCGTAAAAATATTTTCTTAAACAATCAAAGAGACAAATGTGGACACGTTAACATACATAAATGGCGCTCTACAAAATCATGGCAAATGACAGCAGGCCGTTGTTTTTGTTGTTGTTGTTTCTGTTGTTGTCCTTTGATTCTTTCATAGCGCAATGCAATCGAAATGTAAATATTTCCAAGTCATTTAATTACAACATCATTAAAATTTTCCACCTGCTGAAGCATATAGCAAGCAAGCAGTATAAAGTGTAGACCACGCGCACACACACACACAAAAGGAGTAACGAGCAAAAAAGTGGTACGATTGGGCGGCAGCTGTGGAATCACATGCTGTGAAATGTTGGCAATGTCGTACTACGACATTGAAATATGGCGCTTGAAATGTGACAAAAACGGGCACTCAGAGGTCTTACGCGTGAAACAGCAGCAGCTTACAACTCATTTAAAATCTATCGTTGGTAAGACAGCAACTGGACTTATAGAGAACACTATAAGAGCCCAAAAAAAAAAAAAAAAAAAAGAAGGACATTGACTACAATACGATGCGGCACATTGGCTTGATGTTGTGTTTCGCTGATAAGACTGACACTGACAGTCGACGCGACATTGAATAAACTTACCAATAAGATGAACTGTAGAGACAGACAGACAGACAGACAAGACAGACGAACGGGCAGATGGACAGTGACAGTGTTTTTAATTATGTGCCACAGCGATTTTATTTTACTTTTTTTAATGAAATTTTCTTTTTTATTTGCAATTCACAAAAAATGAAAATGAAAAAAAGATACAATATTTCATTCATAATTTATTGTAGTTTCTTCTTTTGACAAAAAATAGTATCATGCATTTTTGTATTCATATTTATTTTTTTATATTCCAGTTTCAGTATAATTTGTTTTTATAAAAAAAAAAAAAAAAAAATTATAATCAAAAGCTATGATTCTGTAGGCTAAAGTTCTTAGATATTTTCTACTCGATGTTGTCATCGCGCAACAGCTTAAAAGAGTCTAGACAATGTAGCTAATAAATTAAAACGTTTCAAGCAACTGTATAATTTTTATACTAGACTCCTTCCGAAATGTCACTCTAGGCATTTCTCTACTTCATTGCTTGGTATTTTGTTATTATTTTTGCTTGTTATACCCTGTACCCAAAGGGTAAAAGGGTATATTAAGTTTGTGGCAATGTATGTAACAGACAGAAGGAGGCAAGATAGACCCTATAAAGTATATATATTCTTGATCAGCATTGGAAGGGGAGTCGAACTAGCTTTGTCTGTCTGTCCGTCCGTCCGTCTGTCCGTCCGTCCGTCCGTCTGTCCGTCTGTCCGTCTGTCATGCTGTCTGCCGTATGAAAACGATTATTTCGGAGACTATAAGAGGTGGAGCTTTCAAAATTGAAACTTAGACTCTCCTAGGCCGTCAAGTGTGCACTTACTAACGGTTTTTCTCTAGACCCATTTTAAGGAGTACCCCATACAAATTCTACCCCAAAATTTTGGGGGTTTTGCATAAAAACGACATTGTTTTTTATTCTAGGAAATTTAAATTTTGTAAATATAAAATTATGTCTATGATAGTCCCAATAAAATATCCCAACATGGGAAGGACCAACAAAATTTTAGGTATAGCCCCCATACAAATTTACCCCAAATTTTTGGGTTTTTACATAAAAACGTCATTGTTTTTTATTCTAGAAAATTTAAATTTAATATAAATTTAGTATAAATTATGTCTATGATAGTCCCAATGAAATAGACCAATATGGGTAGGTCCAACAAAATATTAGGTATAACCCCATTCAAAGATATACCCGATTTTTTAAGTTTTTTTGTATGAAAATCCAATTCAATAAGGTATGGTAGTCAAATAGAACCTAACTTAAGGGTACATATAGATTAGGTACAGGGTATCTTGCAGTCGAGCATACTCGACTTCAGCGTTCTTTCTTGTTTTTTATATTTTTTTTGTTTGTTACTTTCACTGTTTTTGTTGTGAACTGTTTCCAGTGTTAGAACTCCACACAATTTGGTAAACAAAATATTTACATGTACCTTTGTTATATATGTATATTATGCTCGTATATAAGCTTAAACTCTAACCCAATTGCATTAATTTATAACGTTGCACACATGTGTGGTTAGGGGTGACCATATGTAATGGTAAATTATTGTATATAAATTTCAAACATTTTTAGAATTAATGTGGAAAATAAATATAGAAAAAGTACAATATGTTTGAACAGGACTTATTTATAATATTAATTTACCAAAATGATAGAACGGCAGCATATTTAGTATATTTAAATTTAGGTAAAAAGATAGAAGAAGGCATGACATACATAGCTTGCGTGGTCATCACAGAGACGTTACGTAACTGTCCTACAGCAGCACTTGAAGCACTTCTAGACTTGTCACCACTAGACATAGAAGTGATTCTAAGGATAAGAAGTACGCTCATCCGCATATTGATAGATGGAGACAAAACTGTGTCTACCTTTTGCAAGAAACACCTGTCAACGTCGATGGAATGGTCTCAACTTTTGTCAATGCCTATGGACATAATAACCAAAAGGTATAATATTGACAAAGACTTTACCAACAGCTAATCAAGCAAGAAGACTTGAACATCTAAAAACGCATACAAAATAAAACCACACCATCAAGTGGTATACAGACGGATCACTCACCGACGAAGGCGTCGGTTTAGGAGGAGCTGACCCAAAAACTAAACTCTGGGAATCTCTGGGTAGATACACATGCATTTTTCTGACAGAGATCTGCGCAATTAATCGTTGCGCACAGATCAATATTGACGGAAACTGCACTATGACAAAACAACAGGGTCAACTTTTTTGGGTGCCAGGGCATACAAACATCTCATGTAACGAGCAAGCAGACGCACTAGCCAGGAAGGGGGACACAACTCCTCTTATAGGCCCAGAACCTTATTGTTCCATTGGGAGTCACACACTTAATGAGACAATATGTAATGATAGAAAACAAGCCAGGGATGAACACTGGCTTTTAAGGCAGGGCGTGTGACAGGCTAAATTACTAATAGAGGGATTCAACTCTAAGTTTACCAAAGCATTGGTTAAGCTGGACAAAACTCAGCTAAGGATCATGATAGGGCTCCCTAACAGGTTACTGCTGACTTAGGAAACACGTACATGTAATGGGTGTAGCAAGCTCTCCTGAGTGTAGTTTCTGTGGTAGTATGGAGGAAACACCTATCCATATTCTAACAGAATGTATAGCTACAGCCAGAAATTGGATGTCATTTTTTAGAAGGATACACCCTCTTCTTAGAGCAGGTTAGGAAAAACCGACTATCTGATACATTTGTCATCGTTAAATGAGATTCTGAGGTTAAACATTTGCCATCACGTCGAGATTTAGAAAAAAAAGTTTTTAACAATTCAAGAAACACTTTTTTTTACTGTTTTTTGATCATATATAACAAATGAACCTGTTAGGTGAAGGTGATAGAAATCCCGAAACCAGATTGAAGCTTGAACCTTTCGTCGAGAGGTGTCGAGAAAACTCTAAATCAGTCGTGAATGTAGCATGATGAAGCACAGCTATGTTCTTTTAACGGGATATACAAGCTTCAATTTAAACCTTATTCAATTACTTCCATCCACTCAGGATATATAAACGCTAACATATATATGATCAAAAATAGATGGAGTTTTTAAAGACATTTTTCTCAAAATCCCGACGTGATGGAAAATGTTTAAGGCTAAATTCACATTCAGCCTCGAAAATCTATTAGATAAACCTAATTCTATGTTTAAATCATTTATCGTATCGATCTATATTATCAGGTATAATCTCCATAAAAATATACGCCATGTCTTGAACTTTTTAAATGAAATAATATTTTATAACTAATCTTTGGAATGTAAATACTTTTCTGGATTATTTTCATGGTAAACTCATTCCAAAACTTATCTTAAAATTTGGAGTTTTCTTAAAAAAATTTCCAGAGTTTTTAACTGTTTATATACATTTTTATACACGTCACTCATAGTGTGATCAGTTATTATCATTTTGTTAGAAACTTTGTAACGCATTTAAGGAGACATCGCTTTATTGATTATGTTGGAGTTTTTTCATGAAAAATCTTTTATACTATTTTTTTGACAAACAAAATCAGGTTTACGTGTTACTAGGATTGGAAAAGCAAAATACTAAGAGATTTTGATCGCTCCAAGTTCTGAATTTGTGGAATTTTTTGAGAGAATTGAAAAATTACGAGTAACTGAATTGGTCCGAATATATATGTTTTTTAAATTTTTAAAAAGTAAATCGCAAAAATTTTTACGTTTACGGGAACATGGCTGAAAGTTAGCAAATTTTGAACAATTCGCGGATTTTGGTTAATTACAATAAAACACCGAATTTATATTTAGATTACCATTTTATTCTATGAATTATTGCTTCAATCAGTACAGTAGGGTCACTTTATTTTTATTCTATGTATGCTCCTCTTGTGGCTTGTGACTCTTTGGTTGCAAGTTGCAACTGACAGTTGCCTTAAGAAAATAGCAAAACGTGGTTAAGGAATTTTTCGAAATAGTTGCAAAGTCGCACTTTGGCTTTTTATTTAGTTAGCCAAATATTTATTTTCATTTAAATAAAAAAAAATCAAAAAGAAAAACAAAAAAAAGCAGCAGCAGCTTTTAAAAATAGAAAACAAAAACGATGCAAAAAAAAAAAAACAATGTTGAAGTTAAGCAAAGTAAAATTCAAAATATTTATGCAGTCTATTCTAGTTGAAATCCTTGATGTTTTTTTTTTTTTTTTTTTTATTCTTAGTTGTTGCATTTAGCTAAAAATTATTATTACTGCCAAGAGTTAAAGTTAAGAGTTGCTGTTTTTTCATTTGTTTTTTCATTTTTTTGCATTTAAAGCTTTTAAGTAAAATCAGTTTTTTCCTTTTTTGCTTTAAATATTATTTTTATTGCATAAAATGTAAAGAGAAGCGTAAATATAAAAACAAGCTTTGTATTAAAAGCGTAAAAATTGACTGAAAAAATTCTGTTGATATAAATTGAAGCTAAATGCAGAGCACAAAGCTTATATTTTACTTTTTATATTGCATTTTTTTTAAAATTTTATTAAATTTTTTTGCTGAAAAATGCAATGAAATGGAAAATTCTTTGCTTTAGCTTGAAGTAGTTTATTAGTTCTGTTGAAGCAAAAATATTTATTTAATGTTTTTTTTTTTATACCCGCAACACATAGTGAAGGGTATTATCAGTTTGTCGGAAAGTTTGTAACGCATTAAAGGAGGCATCGGAGACCCCATAAAGTATATATATATTATTGATCAGCTCTACGTGACGAATCGATTTAGCCATGTCCGTCTGTTTGGTGCAATACGTTTTTCTCGGAAAGTTTTAAAGATATTGAGCTGAAACTTTAAACTTGAGCTTTTTCCTGTTCTAAGTAGTTTGAATGTCAGAACCAAGGTGCCAATACAAACTTACCATTTTTTTCGATTTTTTTGTATGAAAATAGTTATTTTTTATGAATGTTTTGACTACAAATCGAGTAAAAACACTTTTAATCCAATATTAGAACAAATGTGCCACGCCCATTTTTAGATATAGCCCCATACAAACTTAGCATTTTTTTCGATTTTTTGTATGAAAATTGTTATAATTTGTAAATGTATTTACTACAAATATGGATAAAAGCACTTCTAATGACATCCAATTTCAAAAGAAAGGTGCCACGCCCATTTTTTGATATGGCCCCCATACAAACCAAGCGCCCATTTTGCAGAGTTTGTATGAAAATAGTTCTAATTTATGGATATATTCACTTCAATCTGTGTAAAATCACTTCTACTGTTATCCTACAAATATGCTTCCGATATGACAAGGATCGAGCCACTATAACATATAGACCCATATAAACTCACCTTCTATTATATTTATTTTTTCAAGAAAAAATGAATAAAGTTTCGTGTGGCGGGTATCTGAGCTTCGGTGCTTCCGAAGTAAACATTCGTGCTTGTTTTGCTTCTATTAGTTGCAAATGATTGCAAGCAAACAAACTTTAAGCAGTGAAATTGCTTTTTAAATCTTAAGTATACTAATACTTCGAAGGTTGTTTATGAATTCGTTGTACAGAAAAATTGAACAGTACTGAAATTGCTTACAAGAACTTATTCCAAAAGCATTGATAACACAGCCCCAAAAACAGCGTTTTGATCTGGAAGCATGACTCATGAATTTCTATCAATTTTGAATTTTGATCCGTATTTGGCAACAGAATTTGCTCTGGTTTGGCTCTAGCTTCAAAAAATACCTAATAATCGCTAAAATGGCTCTTCTTGTCTTTTGAAATGGAATCCGACTACACATTGTTAAGTTTCAAAGGTCTTTTTGTATAATTATACTACATTGCAAGCTGATCTCAAACAGTCCAATCTGACATCAAAAAGTAACTCTAATCTTCGATAATATCTAATTATTCCCTACATAGCCTAAAAGCGAAGGTACTCAAAATTTACTATGTTCATATTTTTTTAGACTCAAATCCGATGTTTACAAAATTAAAATTGTCGAATCCAACATGGCGACGAAAATTCAAATTGAAGCTGAACTCATGAAATTTATTTCTCGGTGGATTTTTTCGCCTGTGTATGTAACCAGGGAACCTTCACGTGGTGATGGGTGCACGTGCATGCCATCATGGCAGGGAAAAGAAAAAAAGTTTTAATTGCAGAGAGTAGCAGCCTTAGTAGCAGCGTCTACTCAGGGTGGGAAAGCAAGTTCTCCGACGTTGTCACCAAGCGACCGCAGCTCTTCATTGATGAGTAACTTGGTTGATGGAGAGTCTTATACAACATGAAATAAATTTCACAATTACACGATTGTGATAAAATAGGAAAGTTATCTTTTTAACGAGAAGACAAACCTTTTATTTCGAAAGAGAACTCCCGAATTCATTGTAAATAAATTCGACAAACTTTATTTTTAAATAAATAACACGGGATTCTTTCTTAGAGGCATCAAAACTTTCGAGTAAAGAAATTAAATTGAATTCGTTTAAATAAAAAGTTTTGAACTGTGAAAGCCGGAATAAATGATCCTGAAACCCACCGAGTATGAACTTTCATGAGTTTAGCTCCAATTTTTTAAATTTTGTCGCCACATTGGATGCGCCATTTTGGATTTTTCTAAGAGATATCATATTCTAGTAACTCTTATTGGGCTATGTAGATTATATTATAGTTACTTTTTGAGCTTAGATTGAGGTTATAAATTATTTCTTACTTCGTGGTATGCTTGTAAAATTGTACAATTAGACAAAAAATACCCTTGAAACAATGCGTGCTTGGGTTCACTTTTTTAACAGTCAAGAAGGGCTATTTTAGCGATTAATATAAGGGCTTTTGAGGTTCGGGCCAAATTAGAACCAGGCCTATTCTGATGCCGGATTCGGATTAACTGCATCAAAATTTATAGCAGTACATGTGTCTTGTTTCCAGATTAATTGTTCGTCTATATTGTCCCCATTGCTTTAATAAAACAGCTCTCGTATATTGCATATAATGAAAAAAAAAAAAAAAAACACGCTTTTTCGATTCTTAAAATGGCGTCACCTAATTTATGCACCGCAAATGGTAGCACCGCAAAGTTGTAGTCGAACAGATGGAAGCAAAGGGAACATAACATGTATGTAGGTTGCGCTAAGTCGGTTCGGTTAGGTGTCAAAACATAAGTCGCGCTATCGCCTATAAACACAACTGCAAATAAACATAAATATGATGCTTAGAAGGCAACCAACCACGTTGTTGTCAACAGCCAAGCATACAGAATGCTAAAACATGAAACATGAAAGGACGCGTACCGAACTTCAAAACCAAATGCTGCGAGTGTACGAAACTGATATGAAAGCCAACAACATTCAAACTATGTATGTGTGTATGTGTGTGAACATACATACACACACATTTCTCATATATATTGCCCAACAGTTAGTCAAACTACAAACTATTGCCTCGTGGGAACATTACAAGCATTGCCAACACTAACACCAATGCTATTGCCATCGTCGTCATCATCAACATTATTATTATTGTTCTCGATAATTATGTGTATGTGTGTGTGTGTGTGCGTGTGTGTTGCATATTAAACTGTTTTAAATTAAATTACAACCGCTCATTGCATGCAACATGCAAGCCGATATAGCAAAAAATCTTGCACAGAAAGAAAAACATTGCAATGCAGAAGCAGTGGCAGTAGCAGTGGCAGCACCGTGTACTGCGCCTGTTTGTATGCTTTTTTTTACTGCTGTTGCAGTTGCAATTGCTGCTGATGTTGGCCTTAAAAAAAAAAGAAGAAATTTAACGCAATTTTAAACGCATCAATTTTATTTTCATAAAAGCTTTTCAGCTTGCGTAGCATGCAATTCGGGATTTGTTGTTGTCATGCTGGCATGCAGCATTTGTTGCCTGATAACGATGATGATAATGATGATGATGATGACGATGTTGTTGTTGTTTGTTTATGTTGCTGTCGCTGTTCAATGTTCTTCTATTTTGTTGTGGTTGTTGTTTAGTTGCCGCTTAAGCTGCAACAACATGAAAAGATTTTTGTTGCTGCCACATTTTGCTATTGTGATTGCGTTTAGCAGCCCTGTTGGAATTTATAAAGCGTATAAAGAAATTTTAAGTTTAAATGAGTTTTAGCTGTTATTTGACGTGTTTGTTCTGGGACTTCAAATAATACCACAAGAATGAGTCCAAAATTTTCCGGATCCAAACTAAATTGTCGCATTTTTTAAAAAGAGATATATGTATGTATTGGTGTCTTCGGCTGCAGAATCATCTTTCTGAATTAAAAATCATTTATTATGACGATTTTAAGAATAGATTAAGTTTCGACTCTCAGCTCAATATATTTCAAAATGAGCCAATAAAACGTGTAACTACAGACTGACAGGCAGACAGTGATCAAGTCAGA
Organism: Leucophenga varia; assembly: GCA_018903435.1. Lineage (NCBI taxonomy): Eukaryota > Metazoa > Arthropoda > Insecta > Diptera > Drosophilidae > Leucophenga > Leucophenga varia. The sequence goes on along the minus strand of JAEIFJ010002334.1, from coordinate 11,807 downwards.
AATCAAATCAGTTTCGTATATATATTTATTTTTATACCCTCCACAAATAGAATATTGCTCTACAGTCGATTGTTGGCCTTGAGTATGTAAGGCTTCGCACCAGCAGTTATAATCTAGTGCTACAATATACTAATTTGGGATGCCGATCTTGCGGATGTTTTTAAAGATCTGGTCCTCCAAACGCAGCGGCGGACGTCCTCTATGTCGCGCCCCTCCGATTTGATTCACGTCTTGCTTATAAACTTTTCTTGCCGGAACCTCTGTATTCATCCGAGGCAGGTGACCAGCCCAGGACAGCCTTTTGTATTCGTTGTTCCTGACTATGACCGCAAAGTCAGTATATACATCACGTACAGCTCATCGTTCGTGCGTATACGCATGTTATTTCCCACTCTAACTGGACCAAAGATTCTCCGAAGTATTTTCCTCTCAAATACGCTTAACGCCGATTTATCCGATTCTGTCATGACCTATGCTTCGGAGCTATACATCAGGACAGGCACTATCAGCGTCTTGTAGAGTTTAATTTTTGTTTCTCTGGATAGAACTCTACTTTACATTTGCTTACCGAGACAAAAATAGCTACGGATAGCAAGAGTGATTCTTCGTTAAAACTTTTAATTGATGCTGTTGCCGCTGAAGCTGAAGTTCTCTGTCCTCAAAGACAGTCTACATCGTGCAGATTGTCTTCGGGTGGATACCAAGTACTCCGTCTTCATCTAGCAAATCTTCTTTACAAATTATGTTATATTTTCATTTTGTCAGAAAGTTTGTTGCGTAATGAAGGTGACATCGTAGGCCCTATAAAGTATATATATTGAAAACGTATGGTTTTCTCAAGTATTAAAAACTCGTTCATTTTTAGGCATTTTATTATTTTTGCTTTTTTTGGTCCTAAGTAGATTGTATGTCAGAACCATGGTGCCATGCACATGGGACGATTGAAATTACAATTTCCGAGTACTTATTTTTCGAAATGTATCTCTACTTTAGATTAATGTTTGACATATTTGCTTCTTATATGAACCTTACCATGGTGACTAACACTGGATTGTATCGGACCTTGGTCCCTTACCCAGCCCCTTTACGAAATATTATCTACTCCACTGATCTTTACAAATCTGTTCGTCTGTCTGTGAGGGATACGCGTTAGGTATGATTTATGATTTTGATTTAACTAAAACTTATTTTAATTATTTACTCGGGATCAAAGTTCCAGACTGATTTCTTTACAACTCAATTCAAGCGCACAGGATGGTCCATTTTTATGTGATTTGCCACGCCTATTTTTTGTGAATGTTGTTAATTAATGGTGTTAGATTGTAGGCTTACTAATTGCAAGCACGTTTCTAGTGGGTCATCATTTGTATAACATATGAGTTACTTCTACTTGCAAACATTTCATCTTCGTCCTTCTCTTCTATATTTCGTTTGGCATTATGAAGCGTGGCACATTAAGCGTGAAAACAGCAGCACACAGACGTCGACATCGTCGCAATCACGTACATTATTTTTGAAATGAGTTTTAAATAGCGCGTTAAGCAGAAACGCTTAGAAAATTAAAAATAAATATTTTCATAGCATTTTCTATTGCTATAATTATTATTTTTTATACCCTGCATATCTTGAATTTATGTTTTGCTATATTGCGTGTTATTTCATGTTTGTTACACATCTGAGGGGATCTTATGAATTCGTATTGGTGAATTTCGTATTGGTTTCTTTTGAATGTTTAATTCTGACATACTTAGAATCAGTAGGGGCAAATAAAAGACATCTTGGACCCTATAAAGTATAGCATTGGTGAGACATCTTGGACCCTATAAAGTATTAATATATACAGGGGGAACAGCGAAATCTCTGAGTTTTAAAAGCTGGGCAGAAAGCTTAGTGCAAGTACTCAAAAATTAACACCATTACAAACCGAAAATGAAACCTACAACTTTATTTAAAATGTAAAACTAAAAACTCTAGTGGAAGTGTTTTCGGGGACACCCTGATATTCTTGACCTTGATCAGCACGACGAGACGAATCGACTTTTTTATGAAATATGGTTTATTTAGAAACGATGTCTGTCCCATGGAAATAATCCATTGTTCAGGTGGGACCAATATTGCATATATAGTAGCTCTCATACTTTTTCCCAAATCTTCCATCGAATTTTTGAATTTTTCATATAAATTTTTTTTTTTTTATTTATGAAGCAATTTGTTTGAAAAGTGCTAAAATTATTTCTAATAGTAACCCATTTTTATACCCTGTACCCAAAGGGTAAACGGGTATATTAAGTTTAGTGGAATGTATGTTACAGACAGAAGAGACTAGATATAAGTGTCCGCCGGATACAATACAATGGATAATATATAAGAGTTAGGCCACCTTTTATTTAAAACATAGACTCTCCGAGAGTCGTCAAGTGCACTGGCAAACGGTTTTTCGCTAGACCCATTTTAAAGGGTGCCCTAACACAAAATAAATACACGAGAAATGTGGTTTTAAAAAAAAACTTTTCCTTGTTATATCCGCCACACAAAGTGTAAAGGATATTATCAGTTAGTCCGAAAGTTTATAATTAAAAAGAGCATTTAGATCAACTAGCCATGTCCGCCTGTCCGTCTGTCCGTCCTTCTGTCAACTGTTGCAATGCTTTTCTCTCATAAATTTTTAATGATATTGACCTGCAATTTTAAACATAATCTTTTTTTTAACCATTTTGGTTCTGACCAAGGTGCTATGCCCATTTTTAGGCATAGCCCCTATACAAACATAGCTTCCATCTTCGAGTTTTTGTATGAAAAAATTCTAATTATAGTTCTTAAAATTTTACATATAAACTTCTAATTTGAGCCACAACTTGAGTTGTCCACACCCAATCCCTTTGCGGAATATAATCTAAGTCATACATGGACTAATTTAAGTTTCGTGAGGCGAGTATTTAAACTTCGGTTCCACTAAAGTTATCGTTTTTTCTTGTTTTATATTTAATTTTGCTGTTTATTAATTTTGCTGTAATCACTAAGATTTATTTTTATTCTCATTAATTATATTTTTTTTTACACATTTTCAACATCTAATTATGATTTTTTTTCTTTTGTGCTGTCTTTTGTGCTGTCTTTCAGAGAGGTTTGGCCCGAGAACGATGTATTTGGTGCAATGTCTGCTGCGCCTGAGGATGAAATGTTGCTATTGCGTGAGATTTTCATGCACAACATAACAACAGGTAAGTGACTGATTGTGAGTGTGAGTTGTGAGAAAATGAAGAAGTGAATAAGATTTTTAATTATTGTTTATTACTGCACACAGTGAAACCAATAAAAAAACTGAATGCAGTTTTCATTGCAACCAAAGCCAAACGTTATCGTAAGCAATTTAATGTGAAAAAAATGCTTGTTGCTTGCTGAATTGCTTGCTGGCTTTAATTAAAATTGAAAGTCTGCCACTTGGCATTTTTTGGAATCATTTATCTTGTGCGCTTCTTATTTCCGCTGCCATTTTGCATTTTCGCCATTAATTTTATTGTGTGTGTGTGTTTTTTTTCTTTCTTTTTCTTTCTTCTGCCATTGCAAAAGTGCTTCCGACTATTGTGTTAACTCTATAAATTTAAAACAAAAGACAAGAAATGCGACATACAATCAGGCAGTCGACTACGACGGCAAGCAGCCGAAATAAGCCAAATTATTTTACTAGCTACTTACTTACTTCTTATTCCATACTATTTCGTTTTTTTTTTTAGCTGTTTAACTATTCTGGTTTGTTACTCTATGTCACAAGGTGATTCAATTTTTCTTTATTTTAATCGCACTGCTCAATCTTCTGCCAATCGATTATTACATTAAAGAAATGACAACAAAAGGGAATCAGGGATCTACACGCCCACAAGTTATGGTCACAGCGCTATCCTGTCAAAGCTTTTGGGTTTACGACTTTCTGTCTAAAATCTCAGATTTTAGTAAAATCTTTTAAGACAACTCTGCCCTCTAGGCAGCACTGGAAGGCTGGTCTGTTGGGGATGCAATGACGGTCTGTCAAACTACACCGATGGCTCAAAGATGGACTGCGGTGTGATTCTGGACTTTACTTAGAGGACCTGGAATCTTTTCGGAGTCCCCGGTCTCTGCAGTGTTTTCCAAGCGGAGGTTCACGGCCATAATTGCAGCTTCGGAGCTGCTTGTAGAGCTGAACGTTCGCGACAGATCGGTGCTCATCTTCTCGGAAGCTAGCTGCCATAAAGGCTTCAGATACTCAAGTCACCCAGTCAAAGTTGATTGGGGACTATAAAAAGCCAACAAAACTCAACTTTCCTCTCGTGGGTTCTGGGGCACAGTGATCTCTCCAGAAACGAGCAAGAAGACCTACTGGCCTGGAAGGGATCAGCTGCAGTAATCTCTGCCATTAGCAAACCCGCTTAAAGATCTCCGCTAGACTAACAGCTACCATAACGGGACACTGTCCCATCGGGTAGCAAGCGGCCAGACTAAAATCTCGTTCAATAGGCTTTGCAGAATTTGTAAGGAAGAGGACGCAACAAAAACGTTGGAGCACACAGAATGCGGTTACTTGGGAAATGGCAACTCAACTCGCTAGGTGAACTGTCCAGTGTCTGTCCCCTAAAAGTTCGGTTGGGACTGTCCCATAGTCACTTCTATCTATCAAATCCAAATGCTCAAATTATTATTCTGTTAAATATTCTTTTGAAGCTTTTTTAAACTTTTGCATTAGTTCTTGTAAATGATTTTCTCCCCCTCTCTCTCTCTCTCACTTTCTCACTCTGCCATGCTTTTATAAAACTTTTAAACTTTATCTTAAGCGTTTTATTTTTTCTTGTCTTTGCATTTCTTTTTGTCTCATTTTATTTCCTTTTCTTCTTCTTCTTCTTAATCATCTTTGTTCTGTTGTTGCTTAACAAATTATCCTACAAAAATTCTTTCGCTTCATTAAGAGTAAAAAATGAGCAATTTTTATGAGCACGAATGACTGTTTTGTAATTTAGTAGTCAAAAAAGTGTGTGCATTGTGCAAAATGACCTAAGAAGAACGAACATTGGATTTGAATTTGAACTGAAAAGAAAAATAAAAAAAAAAATGAGAAAGCTGGGCAAAAACTTGGCAAGTCTTGACACTGGAGACTGTTGCTCAAAGTTGAACAAAAAAGTGACAGCGGAAGAATAAAAAATAAAAAGAAAAAAAAGTAGATAGAAATTACAGCGCGCGCTAAATAAAAATAATATATTAAAATCGTAATTGTTTTGCGCTTCCGGTGCAGTCAGTTGTGTGATTTGTTGGCATTGTTAATGCCTCAGAAAAATGCGTAGAAGAGAAATATAAAAAAAAACAAAAAAAAAATGTTATAAAATATCTTCACAGTTAGTTGAGTGGAAATTTTTATTAAACGCATTCCGAAAATATGTTTACAATTTATGTATTTAATTTATTTATTGAATTTTTTTGGTAAAATTTTTAAATGGAAATTGTTTTTGGTTGTGTAAATTTTTTTTTATCCTTTCAGAATATCTTTCATAATAACTTTAAAAGTCGAGATTTTAAGAAAATTGGATTTAAAATCTCAAAAAACACAGTTTTGACTATTTAACCGAAGGGGTCGAAATTCGGAGTTAGGCTCAAATTAAATATTAAACCTTCCGTTAAATGAGTAGAATCGAAAAAATCTGAATGAATCTCGAATTTTGATGTACCAAATCAATGTAATGTATAAAATCAATGTGACACGCCCACTTTTACACGAAAAAACAATTGTTTGTGACTGTAGTTGCAGGATAGATCGGAAACTTCTTTCGTGATTATAAATGGGAATAAGAATATATATGCAATTAGAATATATATTCTTATTCCCATATATTGCCAAAGTACCCGGCCTTGCTCAGGTGTCGCAAATATTTCTTTTAAAATATTTTTGTGACACCAACCAGCGTATCCCACCGTCCCATTTTCCAATTAATCATACTTTTCGCTCCTTAATACCCATATTTTGGGACCACGCCCTCCGCCCATCTCCCCAATGGATCATACTAATCCCGTTCTCATTATCATGTACACAGAATTATTTTCTAAATGATCATATTCTTTCCCGTCCAAGCAACATGAATATATGTCATTTCTCTAGATCAAATATTTGATAATGTATGACCGTTTTTTTTGTACGCTTATATGAGGCCACATCCACCGCCTAATTTAGTTTTAAAGATATTGAGCCAAAACTTGAAACTTAAGCTTTTCTCAGTCCTAGGTAGTTTGTATGTTGAATTCAGATTGCCACGCCCACTCTGAGGTGTAGCCCCCATTCAAATTCGCCGTCTATTTTCGAATTTTTGTATAAAAATAGTGTATAATTATGAATGTATTTACTTCATATTGAATAAAAATACTTTTATGTCATCCAATGTCGAAACCAAGATCCCGCGCCCATTTTTAGGTAAAGCCCCTATACAAACTTACCGCCCATTTTCGAATTTTTAATATAAAAGTAGATATTATATTCACTTCAAATTGGGTAAACAACCATCCCATCTGAGTTCTATTTAGCCACTTATGATCAAACATAAACTCTTTTAAGATCGGTGTGACGGGTATTTTAGCTGCGGTCCACCGAAGATAACATTTTCCTTGTTACTTTGATATTTTGTCTTAGAACTCCCACAAAATAACACGTACTATATTGTCAAACTGTATACTATAAATCAAAATGTAAAGAATTTAACAAAAAAATGACACCGTATTCGAATTTAAAAATTCTTTGAGGCAAAAAAAAAAAAAAATTAATTGATTTAAGAAGTTTCACATTGGTCAGGGTCAGGGTTTTTATACAGATTGATCTGCTTACAGATATGCAGATTCGTTTATTTACTTCTGAGTAGATGCCCAAACAGTACTGGGGCACTTGAGCAGACTGTACAGAAATTTAAAACAGTACACAGTGTGTATATGAGAAAGAGAAAAAAAAAAAACGAAAATGACATCACTGCTACAGTTGTGTTAACTGTTCAGTAATCGCTGATTGTTTTTCGCGAACTGTGATTTAATCACTTTTTTCCAGTCACTGAGATCATGTTTTACATTTTATGTGGAGCAGTTTACTTTCATAAAAATATGAAATGCACAGAGATATTTCAGAAGAATTATAGTAAAGTCAATTTCTGTTACATTTAAAGCATTGACAACTGCTCTCTTTGTGTCTGTACGCTGCTCGAAGTCATTTCTCTTGTTTTTTTTTTTTTTTTGTAAGTTATATTGTTATTGTGAAGTCAATTGTGCAATTGTTGCAACATATTTGCGGCGTTTTGCAGCAAAATGAAAGGAAACTTGCAACACATGAAATGCCTTTCTTCTGAAAAGTTACTGAAAAGTGGAAAAACTTACCGCTTAAAATACTTGCAGACTTGCATGCAAATATTTTCTCATGCAGGCAGTATTTTCTTGCGAAAATATCTTGTTTTTGAATTTTTCGTGAGCACTTTTTTGGTATTACCACTTTTTGCTTTATAAAGTTTGTACTATATGATTTGAGGTAATTTTTTTTTTTTTTTTTTTTGATTCTCTCAAAAAACTTTTCACATATGCGACTTAAAAGCTTTTTGCTTAAAAGAAAAAATTTATGTATTTAATAAAAAAAAAAGACCAAAGAAAAACAAATTAAGATTTTTAAATTTAAAGAATTATTCTGCCCAAGCTCTCACTCTTGACACATTCCACTACGCGTGAGATCCAGAAGCAAAATCAAAGAATTCAGTTTTTTGCAGCATAACGACGAAAATTTTCCAGGAAAAAAAAAAAAAAAAAGAAGCTACCTTTTGTATATAATCCTTCTTACGTTTGTTGTTGTTGTTGTTCATTTTCATGTCTGTATTGTCATTCACTGGCAAGCAGGCAAGTCTCGTCCTGCGTTAAATTCAATAACACGCTCACGAACATTTTCAATAAAAATTCACGTAACAACTAAAACCTAAAAATAGCATAGCATAGTTTTGGGCGTTACAAAACCGTTTTGCCTGTAAGGCGTATACCCGAACAGGAAGTGCAACGTGGATTAAAACGCATGAAACAAAGCTTTTTGATCATATATTTTGGATTTTTGTATTTTTTTTGTTGTTATATTTTATATAGTATATCCTTTTTTCTCTGCTTTCAATAATCCTTTTTTGGCGTCGTTGTGCCGTGATAACCACAGACACACCCATCCACATGTAATGCAAACACACTGCACTGCACTGCACTGGAATTGCCAAGCTTAGCATTGAAGATTGATGGTCAGTTGACAGTTTAAAAGCGCCAAAAGCGTCGAGTTCATGAAAAAGTAAAATTTATATAAAATATTCGTTTGGCTTAAGCTGCCATTTGATGCTGCTGTGGCATTTTCATATTTATATACTTTTCGCATATTTTATTTTTGCTTTGCTTAGGGTTGTGCATTCTGTTTTTGTTTTTCGTGTTAAAACAAATAAAAATATTTTATTGCAAAGTACCATAGGTACAAAATGTCACTTTCACTTTTAAATAATTCAAGCTTCAAAAGTAACACCAACACCTGTTATGCTTATAATAAATTCAAGTTGTTAAAATCCTGTCATAAAAACTATTAGTGAGATGGCACCTATGTACTTCGATATGTAAATATTTGATTAGCAGTACATGTCTGCGCTTTACTTATTTTTAGAAGAGAAATTTTAATCTAAAGAATGTTGCGTATCTATGCCGTTCAATTTTTAATTAGCAAAATTTATCTAAAGGGTGGTTAAATTTCAAGGGTCAATGTTGAATGTGAACAACACCTTAACGTCAAGTTTTTTCCTGCATTTCTTTTGACATTTCTCAACTTCAGACTAACTCAATTTGAACCATGGAAAGATACACAATCGAGCAACGCGTTAAAGTTATTCAGGCCTATTGTGAAAATGGGCGTTCAAATCAAAATGCATATCACAGCTAACGAAACAATGGCTCTTTTGGGCGAAAAATTTGATTGCCGAATAATCTCACGTCGCGGCGATGTCAACTGGCCACCAAGATCATGTTGGACTTTTTCTTTGGTTATTTGAAAGAAAAGGTGTACGCCAATAAGCCAACAACAATTCAAGAGCTAAAGGATGAGATAATTCGGCACATTAACGACATTGAACCTCAATTATGCCTCAAGAAGCAACATCGAAAAATTTAAGACGGATGCCGCGCAAGCCGAGGCAAGCCACTTTGGGAACCGATATTTTGTTCCATACATAACTTGAGTCATACCAATATATCATAATAAAAAGAAATGTCAATAATTTCCCTAAATAATTCGTGTTTTATTCGGCCCTTGAAATTTAACCACCCTTTATATAGCTTCAGTAATCATGGCATGTACTTTATGCTATCTCCCAAAAAAATGTTTTAAGGTGTTCCAGAATTGACGCAAGACTTGAATTAAATAGAAAAACTTTCATTATTTTTAAATAATTTCCACAATGGACAAGTTTTATTATATTTTGGGATTGCCAGTAGTTGCAGATAAGACATATAACCATGGTGAACTACTCTAGAAATTTTTAGTTACATTAATTTGATTATTTATTTGTGGTTATTTTGATTTCAAGACGACAGTAGAGAAAGTGCACGATAAATTTTGAGAGGTAGACATAGTAAACAAACATTATCAGTCAGGCTCTCATTTTCGATATTAGTGATTTGCTTTTCAAATAAATTCTTATAATCTTATAATTCTCAAATAGTTTTTAAAAATCCTGTATCGATATGCTTAAAATTTTGTTTTTTTGATTGCTATTATTATTATTATTTTTTTTTAAAGAATTCGAAGAATTTTTTCAGAATTTTGTTTCGGTGTATTCGATTCTCCGACACTGTTTGGGCAGGTAGCGAGTCATTGCCATGCTCAATGAGTCTTGAAGTCGAAGACGTTGTATACTTGTTTTCTTTGGATTCGGTTTGGCTTAAGTTTGCTTCATTAGAAGCATCTGCAGCATGTGGTTCTTCTTGCACCTCCGATGGTTTCTGATCAACAGCAATTGGTATATCTAAAGTTCGGGCTGCTGCATCTTCTTCATTTATCTTCGCCGTGTCTTCATCACGATTTGTACATTGATCTTTCTTAACTAATATAACCAACAAATGTTGCTCTACTTTCTGTGACTTCGCTTGTGTTTTTCAATATATTCACTGTATGGCATAGTGTTAAGGAACCGAAGAATAGGAATCGTAAGAATCTGTGTCTTCTGCACCTACATAAAGTCCCGGTCGTAGTCCCGACTTCATTTACAATGATGCTACCACCTTCCACGACATGCTGCGCCTCTGAAACCGGAAGATTCGGGTGGGTGGCAAAATCTTCTGTTGACATATCCATTGCATGATACAATTACACCCAGGTAATATAAAGCGAAAATCTCTCCGCTTTGGTCGCTATTTTAGTCGTGCTGCGTTTGTCGAAGTGGTAGGTCGTTATGCGGAAGTTTTTTTTTTTGGTTGGTTTGTGTTTATTTTTTGTTTGGAATTTATGTTTTTTCTTTTCTTTGTATGTATTTAAGTTATTGTATAGTATTAAATAGTAATATTAAATAAATAATAAAAATTAAATAAAATTAGTCATACAGTAGCTACAAAACATATGTATTATTTTAATATTAATAAAAAATATAAATTAAATATTAATTAAATATTATTTTACTCATACAATAACATAACATACAATTATTTTTAATCGGCAATTAAAAATCCAAACAAATAAATCTAAATGCTTTTTTCTTTGCCATTCTTATTAAAAAAAACAACATCAAGGAAAACAAAAAAATATCTATCTTTTCACACTTGCAAAACTAGATACGAAATTGAGTAAATAGAGAAAATCTGCCATCTCTTTCTTACTCATACGTTTCACAATTTAGTCGCTAAAGACCGCTTGCCACTACCTTTAGTGGTTGTATCATGATCCATTGTTGTGTCCAGCATTCGCTGCCTGGCCCACTTGATTCGGTTTCAACGAGATGACGTGTTAGGCAAAAAAAAAAAAAAAAAATGTTTGAGAATCACAAGATTATTTATTTTATGTTTATTTATTTGAAAAGTAAAGTTTGAAAGTTTGGTTTTCAAAATTTTCTACTAAAAGATTCGCTGTTCCTGCTTTTTTCGCTTATCTATTATTCTTTCTTAAACGTTTTGAGGTGTATCAAAGATTGGTTTAAACCAGATTAATAATTTGTATACCCTTACACATCTTGTGAATGGGTTTCATCAGATAGTTTGTAACCCATTAAAAGGGTACAGTGTAGACCCAAGAAATTATAAATATTGTTAATCAGCACGACGAGACAATTTGATTTCAGGCTTTGTCCGTCTGTACGTTCATCTGAACAGCTGTCTGGCTTTCTTTAACATATTTCTCGACAATGACTACTTATTTCTTTTGGAACAAAAGTGCCACGTCCATAACCTCCATACAAACTTACAAATTTGACCAAATTCATCGTGAAATCTAAAAGTGTAGTGTAACGGGTATTTCAAAGCTTCGGTTCCACCGAAATTTACGTTTTTCCTTGTTTGGCTTAAAATTTAACACATTTGCTTACTTCATTGAACCCCAATATTTTGTCTAAACTTGGGCTGTCTCTAGGAAAATACACAATCTCACCCTAACCCTTCTGCGCGGAATATTATCTAAGTCACTGATGATCCACATATAGACAAGAGAACGGCAAGGCGTGATTGCAAAAACGTTCATACACAAAAATTGCCGAATAATCGTAAATATTCGTAAAATCAACATACGCCCAAATGATCGGTTTGTATATGAGCGTGAATAAACT
>JAEIFJ010002331.1:0-83755 GCA_018903435.1 Leucophenga varia | reverse complement strand
CATTCAATCAGCAAAACAAATAACAACGATGCTGCTTAATTGTAAGTAGGCAAGCTGTCATTTTCATTTTAAAGTCATTCATCATTCAATTGTCTCGTTTTCTAGTGAACATTCATAGAGAGTGTTTTCATTTTTTGAAGTTTGATGAGTCTGTGTTTGTTTGTTGTAGCTGATGCTGTTGCCACTGACTGCTGCTGCTACTGCCTGCTGCTGCAGCTAATCAAAGCCAAACATGTACAATAAATGCTCATTTGTCTGAACGATTTTATAGGAAATATGTCATATAAAAATATGGGTTAATTAATTCTGCGACACACAAAGTGTTGTGTGTGTGTGTGTGTGTGCGAAAGGGTTGAAATTTTTGTTATAAAATTCAGTGAACTGGATTTGTTTCTTTTTTAATAAATTTTATTTAAAGCAATAAATAGTTTAATAGGAAAACAAATTAAAATCAACTTTTTTTTTGTTTTTTGTTTTTTTCTTTGCAAACTGCCATTTATGATAAAAATCAAATTAACGTGGCGTATGCGCAATGTTTATTTTAGCTCGAACGTTGCAAATTAAAAATTAAAAAGCTCAAAAAAAAAAAAATACTATTGTTATTCGATTCAGTTTGGCCTTAGTTCACGTTCAAATTAACTGTGATTCTGTGCTCTGTGCATAACGTGTGCACCGTGCTATTTCCGCCCAGCATACTGAATTCGGTTATTACTTCTCGTGATAGTGCTACAGCTGTTATTTGGGCTTTCAATGAATACACACACACACACACATACGACATACGCGCTGTCAAGGTTTCACTACAGTTACAGTTACTGTTGCTGTAGTTTTCATTTGTTTTTATTGCACTTAATTTGACTCAACTCAAAATTAGCACAACAATTCTCGAAATCCTGCTGGAAATATTATTCGAAATTTTTGCCATTTTTTTTTTTTTTTTTTTGTTTTTAATAGATACAATATCTATGCATATGCATGCAAGAATCTCTATGTATGATAACAACTCTCATACAGCCTACTTCCGTCGCATATTTTCACTTTATGTGGTTTTAATATGCTTCTTCTTTCGTCTCGCCTCTTTTGCTAAATAATTTAGCCCACACTCATGTTTTTGTTGCTCGAATTATTTTTTGCGAAGTTCGGAAGATGTATTTTACCAACTGCCACAAGCTTTCGTAAAATTGAAACCGCTTTCATTTCCGCAATTATATTGAATTATATTTAATTTTTCACGCATTTACCTTGGTTTAAATTTTGCTATGGTTTCCAATGATTTATAACAACAATTGGACAACGTTTTAAATGGATTACAAAAGTTTATTTAAATTTATTGAAAAGAGCAGAGAAGTAGTATTGAGAATAGTCGTTTTTAATTGGCACTGAAAAACTGAGTCGATATTTGTAAAATAGGATGATAGATGGACGAAAGCGTTCATACGCCGACGAGACGGTTCTCTTGAAATTGGATTTTCTCTATACTTCAGACTATGTTCAAATTCAAAGGGGACTTTTTGTTAAAACCATGGAACATGTAACGCCATCTATTGAATATTAATAATATTAGAAAGGTGCAGGCCCCACTCTTTCAAACGTTAAAAAGTTCGTATGGGGGCCCATACCAAAAATGGGCGTGGTACCTTACTTTCGACATTGGAAGATATTAGCAGTATTTTACCCAATTTGGAGTGAATACATTCATAAATAATAGCTTGATCTCGGTCGGTAAAATGGCATTGGCACAAGAACTCAAGCAAACAGACCATAAATTGCGTCGAGAGTTCGCAGATTGGGTTTTGGAAATGAAATTTGACCCCGGTTTTCATCGAAAAATTGTGTTTTTGGATGAGGTGCATTTTTGGCTAAATTTCTATGTCAACAAACAGAATTTTCGTTACTGGAGTGAGTCAAACGCACAAGTCGTTCATGAAGCACCATTACACCCTTATAAACTCACTGTTTGGTGTGCATTTTGGTGGCATCATCGGGCGGTACCTTTCCAAAATGATGAGTGGCGCACCATAACCCTGAATGGCGAACGTTATCGTGCAATGTTAATCGTCTTTTTTTCTTTAAAAAAATAAATGAAATTGATGGTGATGTCATTGTCTTTCAAGTAGCTGGTGCAAATGTTATGGTGGGTTTATTGCGTAAATAGTTCGGTTAGTCAATAATATCGCAAAATGGCCCCAACAACTGGCCACCAATATCGTGTGACTGAACACCATTGGACTATTTTCTTTGGGGGCTTTGTTAAGTCTAAGGATTACGCCAACAAACCAGCAACAAGTTGATGAGCTTGAGGCCATCACTCGAGCCAATATTGCTGCTATTCCAACGAAAAAGTTGCACCGAGTCATCGAAATTGGAAGCATCGTATAAACCAGTGCAAGAAAAGTCATGGTGGTCACCTGAATATTTTTTTAAAATCAGAAATGACATAAAATTTCCTATCAAATTAAACTATTACGCACTATTTTTGGCCAAACTTATTTTTTTTTCTTTCATTTTTAAATTCTATCGTTCCTAGTGGGAGAAACTTTTAACATTCAGCGAATGTTGTTAAATTTGTAGCCGAGCTCGATACTGTACAGTTATCTATAATATGGATACTACCTCAAAAATTTAAATTTACAAGAAGTCTGAAAATATCGATACTCTCAAATATTATTGGTATTATGTCGGTACTTAAAAATATCGATATTGCATCAGTAATCTAAAACAATCGATATAATATAGATGAAATAATATTTAAAAGTATCGAAATGTTATCGATACTTAGAATTATTTAATTTATATCGATACTTAAAGTATCGAAATGATATTGATACTTTCACAGAATGATATCGATACTTAAATATATCGAAAATATATCAATACTTAAAAATATCTAAGTTATGTTTAAAAATATCGAAAATTGCGATGCGTAGAAATATCTGAATTATATCGCTACTTAAAAATCCAAAGGATATCGATACTTGAAAATATCGAAATGATATACATACTTAAACATCTCGTAATTCTTTATAATATCGATACAATATCGATACATAAAATATCGAAATGATATCGATCGCTCCTGCTCGTAGCGCATCTTCAATTCTCACTTGTGCCACCACGGGGGCGATGTGTTTCCCCTGTGCTTTCATATTCCGATTAATCTTAACGTATTTGATATTTTTTACGCCTTCCAATTTTTCAACAAAGTTCATACAACTCTTTTTTTTTTTAAGAATTTTTTTTTAAAATATCTTCTATATTTTCGAATATATTTTCGTTAAAAAATGTAGTTCTTTATAAGGAAAAAGTGAGCTAGATTCTATGCGTTGCATACCTAGGGAGCGGCTTAAATAGCAAACGATAAATGGGCATTGTTGACTCAAGTAGTGTAGCAACAGGTCCAGTGACATTATAGTAAAATCTCATTACCATATGCCGCATCCAAATGCACATCAATTAAATTCAAATTATCGAAATCGTTTTGTGTACAGCGCATCATAGCAGCCAGCAAACAAACCGAAACATCTTGCATATTTAACGCTGCAGCCAGTGCATTCAATTGTTGCCATATGCTGCATGAATATAGTAGCCAATAAAATAGCAACGCAATGTCTGTAAATGTTGCAACAGTTTATGTTTACCCAACAAATGTCACGAAAACGCTTTGAGTTGGACAGATAAATTGGGAGCAGTTTAGAATCTGCGGCAAAATCTCATCAGCATTATTTTCCATGTAAATTAAATTCATAATATTCTGACAGCGACAAGTATCTTCTTAGCTGATTTAAAGTTTATAAAAATGGTAGTATTTTTTTTACGAAGTGAAGAATCGATTTTGCCAAGTTAGGCGTCTGTCCGCCAAGCTAACCTAAAAGAACCCAAAGAGCCTTAAGAGCCTTATATCAAATATCTACATTATGGAAAATCATTCGAACACGTAAAATGCAAGCTTCTTGATATTCTCATATCACGGATATCGTTTTCCGGGTTTTCCCATTCCAAAAGATATCACTCTTCCGGTTTTATTGCTCGTCGTAGTGCTCTCCTATATAGTATTTTTGAATCTACAGCAAAAAAAAAAAAAAAAAAAGGCTCTCCGTCTATAATTAAAAAAAGACATGGCTTTTCCGATTTCAAGATTTCAAAAAAAAAAAAAAAAGTAAAAATAACCTATTTTTGGCCTGTCACTGGGCCCCGGGTTCAAATTAGGAAAATCGTTGAAAATGAGCCCAATTTTAAGTTAATAGGTCTTACCAATACAGAGCCATGGTTTTCCGGTTTAAGGCCCCATTATGACTGTAGTCCTGTCTCACCTCTGTCAGTCAGTCAGTTAGTCAATCAGGTGGAAGAAATTTATATATAAAGATTGTTGCTAACTCACTGCTCTGTGCCGTTTAACGTTAGTTCATTTAAATAATTTGACAGTGGTTCTGCGGATACATAAGGATTATAGGCATTTCCGAAGTTTGCAATTGATGCAGTTTTACTAATACTACGACTAATGCTGTTCTTTTATACTCCTTTTAATAATAAACTTCAAATTAACTTTATCATCTAGTTTACTTGGCTCTATATTCCCAACAAGCAACATATTTGAAAATGAAAAAAAAAAAAAATAAATAAATAAAAGAAACTACGTGTGACTTTTTCCCTTCTCATCCAATGCCTCTCATTGGTTTGTCATGGGAGCTTCTTCTTAAAATGAGGTCAGCAAATATGTGATTTGATATAAGATACGCCAGAACGTCTCAAAAAAAAAAAAAAAAATTAGCCATTGGCAAAAATAGTGGCTGCAAATAATGCCGAAGATCGAAATATCGATATTATCGAAATGGCGACTCTTTAACATTGCTTAGGTTGTACTAATCGCATCGGGTCATCCTGTACGGCGATTTAAAGATCACACCCTGTGCTACAAGTGTTTCTTTGACTCTGTTGTGATCATATGTTTCAGTCTCAAGTTATAGCGCTCCAAAGATGGAGTCCACCAAGCAATATAGATATGGTGGTAGACTTTTTCTAAGAAGAGTTCCGTTTCGGAACGTAGTAAAACCATAACTTTGGATTGTTCTGATTTTCTTACTTTAGAAAAATGATTTGTTTGGCTAATTCATTGTTACTGATTATATAAATTGTCGAAGAATTATCGAAACAGTTTGGCAAATTCCTCTAATTCCAGTTTCTGTTCAAGACAGACTAATAATAAAAAAAACACCTTTTTTTTTAAATAATTTTATTTTTACAATTAATTTATTTTACTTAATTTTTTTTTTTAATTTTTTTTTAAAAATTATTTTATACTTGAGTCTAAATCTTGTTGTTGTTGTTGTTTTGTGTTGGTTTAACTAATTTCATTTTTTTTTTAATTGGTTAAACTTATTCATTTCAATTTGCATTACACATTTTATTTATTTATTTGGTAAATGCTGCTGTCTGTTTGTCTGTCTGTAAGTATGTATGTGTGTGTCGGTTTGTAGTATTTATATAATTTATTTACTTTTATTTTGGTATACAATCTTTTTTTCACCTTTTCTTTTTTTTTTTTTTAATTAATATTAAATTATATTTTTAATTAATTACAATAAATTGCATAACAAAAATGATTTTTTTTTATTTTACTATTGTAATCATATTTTTTTATTTCATTATTTTTCAACGTTTTTTTTTTTTTTTATTATTTTCTTTTTTTATTAATTTTAGTATACAAATAGAAAACAATTTAAATAAATTTTTAGTTTATTTTTTTTATAGTTGAGTTGCAACTATAAATAATTTTTAATAATTTAATATTTTTTTTATATATATTTATTCATGTATATATATATAATAGCAAAATTCTATTTATATTTTTTTATAGCTAATTAAATGTTAATGATGATTTGCTGTGTATTTTATAATATATTTATTTTTATTTTATTATTTTTTTTTTTTTTTTCGATTTGATGTTTGTTGTATTTGAATTATTTATTTTTGTTGCTGTAATTGGATTGTTTTTAATAGCTATTTTTTTAATAATTATTTATAATTATGATTATTCGTTTTTTTTCTAATAATTTTGCTCATAGTCTGAGTGACTGTTATTCTTTTTTATTTTTTTTTTTTTTTAATTTTTAGTGATTTGTTTTAATGCTCAAAAAAATAATTTTTTGCTGTTTATTTTGTTGTTTGCTGTCAGTTTTATTTTTTTTTTATTTATTTATTTGTTTTTTTATTTTTATTTTTTTTTTTTTTTTGCATAAAAAATCATTTTAATTACTATTTTCATTTTGAATTTTTACATGTAATTTTTGTTTTTTATAAATTATAAATTATTTTTTAGTAATTAACTTAAACTAAGTTGACTGTCTGTCCGTATTTATTTATTTTTGTTTTTTTTTTTTTTTAGTAAAAAAGTTTTTTTTATATATTTAACACTAGCACATTTTTTTTAATGTTTATTTCATTTTCATGATTCATTTTTGCATTTGTTGAACTTAAATTTTTTTTAATTGTTTAATTTTTTATACACGTTACACATATTAAAATTAATTTGACAGCTTCTGGCTTAAATATGCTAATAACATCGAACAATAATTTGATGAATTGAAATAGAAGAGTACGAGATTTAAAAGCTAGCTTAAAACTGTTTAAAATAATTTAAAATAATTTTAAAGCTGTTTTTGCCTTTTTAAAGCTGTGACTAGCTTTTAAAGCTGTGACTAGCTTTTTAAAGCTACTATTGATAGCTTTATAAAGCTGTTGATAGCCTTTTAAATCTGTTGTTAGCTTTTAAAACTGTCCATAGTTCTTTGGGGTGTTTTAAAGCTGTTTCTAGCTGTTTAACAATCTAACAAAAGGAAAGTTTAAAGCTGTGGTTAGCTTTTTAAAGCTGTTGATAGCTCTTTGGGCTGTTTAAAGCTGTTTATAGCTGTTTAACTATCTAACCAAAGGAAACTTGATTTTAACAACAGCTGTACAGCGCCTTTAGTTGACTGATAATATACATACAGCAATTTTATAGCTATGTTTTATTTATTTAGCTTTACTTAATAAGCTGCTATCTATATTGTTTTTATTTCCATTTTGTATCAACCCTAGCAATATTTCTAACTTGGCAATATGTAGAAAATTCATTAAAACTGTTAACCGATAAACGTTCTCTTTAATTGAAACAAGTGTGTAGTGTATAAAAGCTTCGATTTAACCGAAGTAAATAATTGGATAATTTATTTGTTTTCCTCAGTTTGGCTTTTTTTTTACAAAGATTTTAGCTTTGTTAAATTTTTTTTTTTTTTTTTTTTTTTTATAACTTAAATATAATTTTTTTTCGTTTTATTTTATTATTTTTATTTTTTATTATTTTTATTTTTTATATATAACAATTGCATTTAGTTTAAGAAATTCGTTCTTCATTTTATACATAAACAATTTTACAAATATATTCGTTCCATTTTTTATATTATTTTTCTTAAAGATTTATAATTTTTAGGCTAAACAAGAAGCTCATTTTACACTTAGTAAAAGATTTGATAGTTTGTTGTATTTTATTTTATATAAATAAACTAAAATAAATAATTTTATAAAAAGAAATAACAAACAAAAACAAAAACAAATGCACTGCTTTATTTTTATATAAACAGAAAATTCAATGGCAAAAATGTTGAATTATTTCATTTCATTTCTTCAAGTGCTCAGTTTTCTATTCTTTTTACTTGAGCATATATCGAGGCAGCCTTATAATTAATCGGTCCATAATGTTGACTTTCAAGATCGGCATAGATTAGCTCATCATCAAAATTGGCAGCGCCAAGTGGCTGCAGTTAAAATTATTTAAAAAAAAAAATTATGTAATTAAATAAAATTTGATTTATTGAAAATTTTTTGAACTATTTTTTTAGTAGCTTCAATTTAATTTTATTTTTTTTTTTTATTAATTAATTCATTGCATGCATTAAAATTTTATTAATAATTAATTATTCTGTCGTGCTTGCTGACGTTGTTAGGCGATTTTTTTTAAATGATTAATTGCAATTAAAGTTTATAAACGACAACGAATTCATAGAATATTTAATGTATCTGAGAACGCAATGAAAAATAATTTTTTTATGAAATGTTCGACATGAAACAATAGATCAAAAATTTTTTATTGGTTTGCACATTTATGGAGAAAGGCTAAAATTTATTGTAGCAAAAAAATAAATAGAAAATAACTTGAAACGTGTAACACGAATTTATGCAATCAACAAATTTAAACGACAGCAAACAGCAGAATACATAAGAAAAATAAATAAATTAATTAAATAAATAAATTATTAACGAATTAAAATACGAGCAGCAATTATAATAAATGAAACATTTCGTATCAATTTTGACAACGATTCAGCTAAATAAAAATTTAATTGTTTTTATTTTTATAAAAAAAAAAAAATATTTTTTTTTTTATAAAGACGCCATTTTGTTTTTTGCGAAATGTTTCATTATTGAAGACATGTTTGAGAATAATGAGATAAAAGAGTTTCTTCTTGAAGACACGAGGACTGGCAGACCCACAGACAATTATATAGATAGATAGTCGAATGGACTGACAGATGGGCGGATGGACGGACAGACATACAGGAAGAATAATAAATAGGTAAAACGTCAAACAGATGGACATAACTATGGCGTCTCTGCTGATAATAGTTTTTATTATGCCTCAACTCAAATCTCTTCAAACCGTCTTCATTTTAAATAAAAAAATTTTTCATAATTTAATTTATTTTCTTGCAAACTTAAATAAAAAAAAGGAAACAGAAAATTAATTTTGGAAAATTTTTTTACCTTTTCTCTATTGACATTGAACATTTAAAAAATGTGGAAGGTACATTTAAAAAATTTAATAAAAAATTATAAAATATATTTTAATATTATTTTTTTTGGTATTTGTTTTTTGTATTTAGAAAATGTATGTGTTGCTGCCTTTGTATGGATCTTCGAAATCGGAAACGTGCTATAACGAAATTTATTTGAAAAATTTTAATTTTTAAATAAAATAATTTTCAAAATTTTATAAAAAAGTTTTTAAAATGCGCTCGAATTTTTGTTGTTGTTTTTTGTGTGTTTCATATCGAAATGATTTGGAAAAAATGAAAGATTTTTTTTTTTTTGTTTAAATTTTTGCCATTTTTATTAATTAAAAAACTAATAATTAAATATTTAGAAATAAATAATAAAATTTAAATAAAATATTTTAATATTAATTTAATAGAAATTTATAAGGTTAATTTATTAGTTTATAAATTTGTAGTTTAGAATCTTGGGAATATATTTTTTTGAGAATTTTGAACTCATTGCTTCACAGAAAAAGCATTTCTTTGGAAACTACATCAAACAATGCTTCCATTGGGTTCTTCAAAATATTAAGAACTGAAAAGCCCAATATCTTCACAAATTATTAAATGGATTTATATTTTTCTTATGACAAAAAGGCATTTAGAGCACCTTAGTGCCTCTAGTAAAAATGCGGTT
The DNA here is from genome assembly GCA_018903435.1 of Leucophenga varia. Taxonomy (NCBI): domain Eukaryota; kingdom Metazoa; phylum Arthropoda; class Insecta; order Diptera; family Drosophilidae; genus Leucophenga; species Leucophenga varia. The sequence goes on along the minus strand of JAEIFJ010002331.1, from coordinate 74,272 downwards.
CAGTTCATCAGAAAACATGTTGGAAGCCACATTTCCACGAAATCTCTTTGCACAGTTTCCTTAATTTTTTTTACTGGGGAACTTACTTCAAGAATTTTACCACATTGTGAGATTAGTTTTAAAGAAAATGCTTTTTTTTCATAATAAGAAAATAAAACGTTCCTCGCTACTTTTTGTGAAAGAGTTATTCAGAATACAACCTAATATGCGAAACAATATGTTGAAAGGGTATTAAGATTAATAAGCGTTAAAAATGAGATTTTTTTTTAAATAAAATAAATTTTAATTATTAATAAATTACTTAAATATAAAACAATAAATAATTAAATAAATACTAAATGCGCCCTGTCACGGTTTTCACTTTCGGAAATATTTGAAATTTTGAATTGAATACACACGAGTTGCGCTGCGTCAATTTGAGCACCCAAAACTGTTGTTTCGAAAGAGTATGCATTGATTCTTAATAATAAAATTATTTTAAATAAAAAAAAAATAATTAATTAAAATAAAAAAAAAAAAAAATTTAATTTAATTAAAAAATAAAAAAAATATAAAAAATTAATTATAAAAAAAAAAAATAATAAAAATAACAGAAGACGACCATGCTCAGCACCAGAGTCTGGACATAGATAGATTAAGTGACTATGAGACAGTCCCAAGCAAGTAGCACATAACCCATAACGTTTTGGAGTCACCTAATCTCGTAGAAGCGGTATTTGGGGACAGTTTACACCTAGCGATTTGAGCTGCCATTTCCCAAGTAACCGCATTCTATGTGAGCTGAGTGCGAGACAGGTGCATAGAAAGTGCTCTAGCGTTTCGTGCGTCCTCTTCTTTGCAACTACTGCAGTGCTTGTGAATGGGATCTCTTAGTGTGGCCGCATGCTTTCGTTTGCGCGAGTTTTCTAACAGTTTGTTTGAGCGTTTTCGCCCATCTTGGGCTAAATCGTTTTAGCTGGCTGATCACTCCCCTGGCGAGTAGGTCTGCGTTTTCATTTCCGGGAACACCGCTATGCCCCGGAACACACGAGAGAATGATTGAATTATGTTGGCTGGCTTCGTTCAGCCGCTTTTTACAGTCCCTAAAAAACTTTTGACTTGGTGACGTGAGAACCTAAAGCCTTTATGGCAGTGAGAAGATGAAGAGTCTGGACATAGTCTGGACATAGTGTACCCCAAAAATTATCGGACGCTTAATCCGAGTTCGTGTTTAATATTAGTTCATCACCCATGGTTTCAAGGTCTTCAAACTTAAATAATTTAAAAAAATCGTATATTTTTTTGTTTTGAGTTTAGAATATCGGGAATAACCAGCTCGGAAACACTTTATCCCATAGTTTGCCACATTTTGTCGTACTGTATAATCAAATAAATAAATGAGATAATAAGAATGTAAAGAAAAATGATATTTGAGCGAATTAAATTCACACATTTTGGAACTATTGGCGAAAGTGAAAACCGGAACAGGCTCGTAAATACTTCATTTTAAATGCTTTATTTTTTTAGTATTTTTTTTATTCTAAAATTAAAAAAAAAAAAAATATATATTATGTACAATGCTGTCTTCGGTTTGAGTTTGTTTTTGTTTAAAATTTATATAAATAAATAATTCTTAAAAAAAAAATATTTTTAAATACGATATTTAACTTTAAAATAAATAAAACTAAATATATTTAATTATATTAAATAACATTATTTACGAATAATAAAAATAAATATTTTCTTGTTTAAAAACATTTGCGAAAGTGAAAGCCGAAACAGTTTCGTATATAATCCAGTTTTTTTTTTTTAGTTTATCTTAAATAAAAAATTAATATTAATTATTATGCTGTCTTCGGTTTGATTTTTGTTTTGGTTTTAATTTCGAAAATAAACAAATAATTATATATTATAAATAGTAAAATAAATTAAATTATTTTATTTAAATTTAGTATATATAAAAAATATAGTGTAGGAATAGGAATAAAAAAATAAATAATTGTTTTTAAATAAATATATATTTTTAAAATAAATAAAATTTTTTTTAAATAAATATTTTTTTTTTTATTTTTTAAAATACCAAAATAAATAATTATTTATACATACAACTTACCACTTAATATTTAATTTTTAAATAAATAAATAAATTAATATTTTTAAAATATTTTTTACACATCGAATGAACAAAAAACATGAAGCACCCTTTTCACTTTTAGATGAAATTTGCATAGTTTTTTTTTTTTTTTTTTTTTGGTATTAATCAAAATTTTACTTAAAGTTCTATTTTAATTTATTAATTAATAATTTATATTCATTAACATATATAACTAACTATATACAAACTTTGGGGCGATTTATAATTTTTTTAATTTTTTTTAAGGCTAATTCTAAGAAAATCGTTTTATTTTTTGTTTTGTTTGCACTTGTGTTTTTTTTATTATAATTTTTTTTTTATTTTATTTATTTTTTTTTTTTTTTTTTTTTTTAATTTAAAAATTTTATATTTAAATACTAATTAAACACTAAGTAAGAATTATATATTTAAGTAGCATTTTTTCTTTTAATTTTAGTTTCCTTCTTTTATCATAATTATCTACTAAATACCTTGTATTTGTTCTTAGTCCTCAAATATTTATTTTAAAACTAGTTTTTTTTTTATATTTTATTTATTTATTTTTTTTTGTTTAGTCTAATCTCGTCTTTTTAGATGTGCACTTCCCGATGGCTTTGCGTCATTATGTAGCGTACCGGAGCTGCAGCAGCAGCAGAATTGTTGTTGTTGCTGTTGAGTATAATTGTTGCATTTGGTGAATCATCCGGTTCAAGTGTGCTATTTAACTCATCAGCAATATCATCGTCGTCCTCACAATACGAATAACCAAGATCTTCGTCTTCATCGACTTGCTGCTGCTGTTGCTGTTGCTGCTGTTGTTGTTGCGATTGTTGATTGCTTTGTGTAAACATAAAATCTGGATGTGTTTTTGTTAGTGCCTCTAAAGCTTCCAATGAGGCGGCAGGATTTAAACGCGGCGACGCAGTTGATTTTGTTATTTGTTTGATTTCTGTTGCAAGTTCTTCTTCGCTTAATAATGATGACGAGTCAATATTTGTTGCTTGTTTATTAGCAACAGTTGCTATCTGCTGCTGCTTCTTATACATTGTGTACTTTTTTGCTGGTGAAATTGGCTTAAAAGCATGATTCTCATTCAATTTTAATGGACGAAATACGAGTGGACCTTCGTAGCGATAATGTTGCTGTTGTTGCTGTTGTAATTGCTGCTGCTGTTGTTGTTGTTGCTGTTGCATTTGCATGCGTAATTGCAGCAATTTACCGGCAACAGTTTGTGATGGCTGAAAATGAAAGCTGTGATGTTTACGTAGTGGCAACTTAACTGGACGCACTAAATATTCATTATCAGCAACAGTGGCAGCGATTGCTATTTCATGTTGCTGTTGTGGCCATTGGTATTGTTCATGTTGCTGCATAATGCTTGTTGCATCGGGAAATCTTAATTTCTCATCTTCTGTTGTTGTTGTTGGCATTGTTGCTAATCTAGTCGCTTGCAATAGCAATTCATTTGGCATTAGCATCTGTTGTTGACAATTGCTGTTGCTGTCGTTGGTACTGTTGTATATTTGCTGTTGTTGTGATTTACTTGCTGCTGCTGCTGCTGTTGCTGTCTTGAACGCGTTCGTGGATTTGGTGCTATAACCGTAGGCAACATTGTTTTGTGGTTCGTAATTGTTATTGCTGCTGCTGCTGCTGCTGGGATTGGTGTTGCTGTTGGCGATATACCTGATGATATGTGCATAGGGGTCGCTGATAGTCTTTCGTCGTAATTTCTTGTTATTGTTATTGTTGTTGCTGTTGCTGCTGCTGTTGGCGTTGTTGCGATTAGTTGCTAAAAATGGATTAGTTGCAAGTTGCATTTGCTGTTAGTTTAGTTTATTTAGTTTATTTAGTGTGGACAAACATGCAAACAAATGTGTGTTTCATTTCATCATCATTTTTTTTCGTATTCGTGTATTCGGGTGTTCCATATAATCAGGTGCATTCAAACAAAAATTGTGTTAACATATGAAAAGAAAATTGAAAAAAAAAATAAATTTGAACATAAGAAAATTATACATTTTTAAAACAAAAATACTCCAGTTAACTTAAAGTAGGAAATCTAGAGAATGAGCCATGCCACCGGGCTCTGGTTTTAGTTATCGAAAAGTGCGATAGTTGTTATCAGGGGCACTAGCATCACTAGATGGAAACATGAGTGACAAAAATATCGATACTTTTTTAATATTTTAAACAAATATCGATAAATCGATACATTTAGAAGAGTTCTATTTTCAGGGTTGTAACTAGAATATAGCTAAGATTTTTTTTGGAGATTATTATATGTTGAAAAAGGCATCGAAATTATGGATTTATTTATAGCATCGAGTGTGGCAAGATGTATTGAAATACTGATGACATATTGATACTTTTGTATCGATTTTTTAAAGCAAATATGTCGATATATTGTTGTAATTTTGATAAATTAGTTTTTTTTTTTCTCTTCCTTTAAAAAATGATTGAGTACGTAAAGCACAGTTAATATCGATTGTTTATAGTATCCAAAAAATATTGAAACATTTTGATCTATTAATGGTATCCAAAAGCATCGATACATTCTAATTAATTTTTATAATAACTACCAAAAATATCGATTTCATTCGTTGTACTTCATTTTAATGGTATGAAAGAAGTATCGATACATTATTATCGATTTTTATATATTGGTCTTGAATAGATCGACAAATTTGAAAAGATTTTTTTATGATATTTAAAAATTTTGATAAATTCTATTTACTTTAAAATGGTACCCAAAAGAATCGATACATTCTTATTGATTTTTATAGTAACTACCAAAAAATATCGGTTTCATTCGTTGTGCTAAATTTTAATAATATGAAAAGTATCGATACATTCATATCGATTTTTGTATATTGGTCTCGAATACATCGACCAATTTGAAACCACTATTTTTTATGATATTAATAAAATTAGATAAATTCTATTTACTTTAAAATGGTACCCAAAAAGTATCGATACATTCTTATTGATTTTTATAGAAACTACCAAAAAATATCGGTTTCATTCGTTGACCTTCAATTTAATGGTATGAAAAAGTATCGATACATTCCGTATCCATTTTTAAATTTTTATATAAAAAAAATATCGATACTTATATTTATCTCAAAAATCATCAAAAAGATTAAATAAATTCTATTTACTTTCAAATTGTAAAAGTATCGATACCTTCGTAAGCAATTTTAAATTGTTGTATCGAAAAATATCGATACCGATATCGTGTCAACAGATTTATATCGAAGTATATATTTCATCTAAGCATCGAAATGTATCGATACATTTGTATGGAGTTTTATGCTATCAGAAAGTTATCTATTTTGATAGTTTGGATACATTTATTCATTATTTTATGGTAACAATAAGTATCGATGCATTGTAAACGAATAGTATATTTTAGTATCCAAAAATTTCGATACATTTTTATAGATTTGTATAATATTTTATTTTATTTATTGCTAAAGTGGCCAGTTATACTGTTACCTAAAGAGGAACATTCAAGCCCTTACTGGTTAGATTTCTGCTTCTAACCCTTAGTCGTTCTATAGTATTAAAAAGAATCGATATATTCTCAATGATTTTCATAATATTGAAAAATATGAAATATGAAAATACAATTTTTAAATTTTTAAACTAAAAGTTTTTTTCTGGAGCATTTTTTAAAGCAACATTAATAGTAAACAAAAAAGCAATGAAGCAAAAGAAAGCATTAGTACAAACCTCATGGCCCATATTCGCTCTCTGTTGTTGTTGCTGCTGCTTCTTACATTTGCGATTACTTGCTGCACTCACACTACTCGCTACCGAAAGCGATGAAGCAGAATGCGCAGAATGATGGCCCAATTGATACTGTTCAAAATCTTCAGGCGTTGTGATTTCATTAGTGACAACAGCTGCTGCCGTTGCTGAAGTTGCTGTGCCAAAAGGCGAAGGCTTTGCGATGACGATTACAACGTGCTCCTGCTGCTATTGCAGCCGTAGACGTCGCTATTGACGAGGCATTCGATGATGCACCGATTATGGTGCCAGTACCGCTACTATAAAGCGAATTACACGACGAAAGCGATGTGGGATCCGTTGAGCATGAAGCAACTGTAACGCCATCATTTTGCGAAGCAGATGAAGCGGATTCATACGACGAATTCACATGCGGCGATGCGGAGCGATGATGCAATTCAGGCGCTGTAGGCGATTGACCATCAACATTCATGTAGACAGGTCGTGTCGCAGCAGTCGCTGACGACGATTTCTTGCCACTTGCACTAAAATTGGCTGCCATTGTAGTATGTGCCAGGCCACTGGACTTTGTAGTGTGATGTGCTTTGGGCGTTCGATGCGCAAATGTTGGCGTGCCGCCAACACCAACTGCACCAATTGCTGTTGCTGCTGCTGTTGTTGCACCATTTAAATTGCTTGCAATGCCACCTGGTGGCACTGGTGTAACACATTCGTATGAACTATTCGATATGCCCGAATCGCTGCGATAAATGCTTAAACGTTCCGGTTCCATCAATTGGAAATCATCATTTTTTTGCTGGTGTCGACGATGGTGATGTTTTTTCTTTTGGCTCGATGTGGCAACATTTGCTGTAGTAGCAGCAGTAGCGGAGGAGCTAGTGGGTTGTGTATGCAATAAAACTGTTGCAAGTTGACCGCCACCACAACCACCAGCACCAGCACCGACATTGCTGCTTTTTATTGGTGTTGCATGTGCTTCTATTTCACACTCGTGTATCTGTATTGAATCATTTAGATTCTCATATACTGGTGGATCATAGAAGCGCAATGATGTTTTACCAATTTGTTGTTGCTGTTGCTGTTGTTGTTGTTGCTGCAACATAGTGCCTCCCGTATCAATATCGCCATGGCTGCCACCAGCAAAGGAATGATGTCGTTTACATTTATTCACAGTCAAAGCACCACCTCCACCTGCACTATTCACAATCATTGATGCATTTAAATTTAATGTTGCACCAATTTGTTGTTGTTGTTGCTGTTTAGCAGCAACTGCTGCCGCTGCTGTTATATTTTGGTTATTTTTATTTTGATTTGATTTTACCCCTGGAAATTTTAACGAATAGAATTTCTTATCATCCATTCTATCCAATAAACCTTTACGTTTATTGCCAGCGTTTGTGTTGCTGCTACCTCCGCGTTGCATGGAGCCAGTATTGCCGCTGTTGCTATTGTCTTGTGTATCGTATTTCTTAAAGTTACTTGCTGCTAAAAATGGATTCGTATTCAGTACACCGCCGCCGCCAACACTGGCTCCCTCCATTGGCGCCGCCGCCATTACGTTCAACCACAGCATATGTCGGATGATAATCATGTTCGATCGCATTCAGTAATTGTGCATTTGATGCGGAATTTGTATTAAATTTTTGTTGTTGCTGTTGATGATAATATTCGGTATAGCTTTTTGGAAAGCAATTACTCAGATTGTAGGTTATTTGATGCGTTGTTCCACTTGTCACAGCGCCGGCCGCATTTCCATTTGGTATAGCTTCAATTCCATTCAACTCCTCCGCATTGTCATGTTCAATTTGTAATATGTTGTGTAGGCTTCTATTATGTTGCTGCTGCTGCTTCTGCTGTTGCAGTTGTTGTTGCATATTCAATGTTGTTGCTGCTGTTGCTTGTTGCATGTGTTGATTGCTGCGTGTATATTGCATGGTGTTGTATTGCTGCTGTTGTTGTTGTTGCTGTTGCGGATGATACTGCATTTGCTGATGTTGTTGTTGTTGTTGCTGCTGCTGTTGTTGTTCGTAATATTGTTGTTGTTGGCTGATATTTCCATTGAGTCTCTTGGGTCGTGGAGCGACGCGCACCACATTTGTGTTGTTATTAAAATTTGTAGGGGTAGTAGCGAACTATTTTCATAGTCCAAACACCAAAACAAAAAATAAGCAAAAAAAAAAAAGGAGCATGTAATTTTTTTTTCGTTGTTAGTTGCAGCAATATTCGCAAGCATTTTTTTTTTTTTTTTTTGGAAGAAATTAAAGAAAAAACATTTCATAAGTTTGGTTAGTTTTGTTAGATTCGACAATTATTTTGTTTTTTTATTGTTTTTAGTTTTAGTTGGTGTAGTTAACTAATTAATAAAAAATATTTGTGTTCACTAAAGAAACATTTAGAAGGTTTAGAGTTAAAAAATAGAAATAAAAAAATAATTTTAAAAAATTAATTAATTCTAATATTAAGAGCTTTGATTAAATTGTAATAAATTTTTAAAAAAATTTATTTTAAAAAAAAAACAAGTAAAGTACTTCGTAACAAAATAGTTAAACAAATGAACCCATAAAAATCCTACATTTAAAAAATCCTAAATTTTTAGAACCTGAATACGCGAGTAGCTTTTTAATGAAATTAAGCACTGGTTGATCCTAAAGCTGGGACGAATAGCGATATTTATATATTATTTTTTTATAACGACTTTATTTATTTATTTATTTTTTTTTTTTTGGGGAAGCAATTTTAAATCGATAATATCAATGGTTTTTAGTGTTTCAAAGTATCGATATATAAATAAATCGATATTATAGTTAATTTTAGAATATCGAAAAGTAACGATAAATTTTGAAGAGTATCGATATATTTTAAAATAAATTTTGGGAAAAAAATTTAAATAGTTGTCCACAGGAAAAATATTATAAATCGATATAGTTGATGATTTTTAAGTATAACAAAGTATCGATATGAATAAATCGATATTATTCATAATTTTTTTGATCGAAAAGTATCGATTAATTTTGAAGAGGTTCGATATATTTTAAAAATTAAATCGGTATTATAGATCACTTTAGGTTTTCGAAAAGTATCGATATATTTTACAGTTTTGAAAGTAAATGATATATTTTTAAATAAATTTTTTTCATTGATATTTTGGGAGTATCGAAATGTAACGATATATTTTACAATACATCGATGTTACTGATTCTACAACATAATTTTAAAAAAATCGATTTTATAAATGATTCTGAGTATCGAAAAATATCGATACATAAATAAATCGATATTATTTTTGATTTTATAATATCGAAAAGTAACAATACATTTTGAAGATTGCCGATATATATCAAAATAAATCGATATTATTGATAATTTTAGGAAATTGAAAAGTATCGATATATTTTAGAGTTTTGAAAGTTATCGATATATTTAAAAAAAGTTTTTGTCATTAATTTTGAAGGAGAATATTATTAATTTTAAATCTAATAAAAAAGAAATCGATATTTTCAATAATGCAGAGTATCGAAATGTATCGATATACATAATAAAAGTATCGAAAAGTGCTTACAAATAAATCGATATCATTGTTGATTTTATCGTATCGGTAATTATCTGATATGGTAGTTTAGGTTCAAATCTCAAGAGTTATTTACGTTGTATATATAATTCTTTTTTGTTTTATTTATTTTTTTGTTTTAAAAATTGTATCTGAATTTATCACTGCTAGTTTATTTATTAAATATTTTTATGCATTTATTGTATAAAATAATTTAATGCTTAGAAAACACTTGATCCAAAAAAATATTGTTTAATTTTTTTTTAATATTCAAAACTAAGCAAAGCTCAAAATGTAAAATAATTAAAATAATTAAATACAATTTTTTTAATTTTATATGTACAAAAACTTACTTCTAGCTTTAATACTTAAAAAATAATTTAATATAAACAATTAAATACAATAAATAAAATAAATGTAATATTATAAACAAATTCTAAAAATTTTACTCAAACCTTAAGACCAGCAAAAAAAAAAATAATAAATAAATAAATTAAATACGTATCTAAAAAAAATATACTCAATAATATTTAAACTTACAAAAAAAATTAATAAAAAATGGCAAAAATTTAAACTAAAAACAAAAAAATCTCATCTAAAACCATTTTTTGATAAAACAGAAGTTATGAATAAAATAAAAATTATTTAAACGATTTAATGAAAATACGAGAAAATTTTTTTTTTAAAATTATTAAATGATGAAAAGCAATCAATTGAAATACATGAAATGTGACTAGATACATATTTTGTTTGGAAAATATGAAATATAAAGCATGAAATTTGAATAAAAAGTGCGCAAAATGTAAATAAAATTTTTAAAAAGATAGATTTTTAGATAGTTTTTTAGATAAATTTTAAAATAGTTTTAAGCTTTTATGTTGTAGATTTATTTTTTTTACTAAATAACAAAATGCACACCATGAAATAGATGTGTATGTGTGTGTGTATGTGAAGTGTACATATGTGCTTATGTATGTGTGTTTCTTTTATATTTTATGATTGCTTATGACAAACATTAAAAAAAAAAAAAACATACACAATGAAATACAAATGTATCTAGAATAATAATTTTATTTTGAAATAAGAGAAAATAAAACAGAACTATACCTTATTAGGTGCCGTTTGCAGACCATGAAATGGTAGATTCTCATACTCGCCAGGTTCCGTCAATGGATCCCCCAGTGAAGACGACTTGTCGTGTACTAGATTGATTGATTTCGATACGTAAGCGTAGCAGATTTTTGTTTATTGTTTTTTTTTTATTTTAAATTTAATTTTTTTTTTCAATCCAAAATTAAAAGCAAATCAAATAAAAAAAAAAAAAAAAAAAGAAAAGAAGTAAGAAAGAAAAATTAGATTTTTAAATCAGTAAAATTTTTTAAATTAAAAATTTATTATTTAAGTTGCTAAGCTAAATAGTATTTCGATTCAAATAGAACTAAATTAAACTTAAATTGAAATAAATAAATACCTAAAATTCAAATTTATAGTTTTTTAGAATAAAATATAAAATTTTTTAAAGAAAATAAAAATTATAAATAAAAAAATATTTTTATTTTTTAATTGAATTTAAATTGCATGCATTGTTTTTTTTTTTTTAATAGCAAAGAATTTGTTATATTTGAAACATAAAACGATTATTTTTAAAAATGTAATTTACAACACTGAATTATTTATTATTTTTTTTTTGCGCAAAATTCAAACAAATGCAAGCAAAAAAATTGGTTAAAAAGATAATTAAAAGTTTTTTTTATTTTAGCTTAAAAATTTCTTACTTGATATTGGTTGTTATATAAGTACTTCACACGATGAAGCATTTAGAATTACTTACAATTTATCAAAATAAAAGAATTTACAATTACAGAATATTTTTTTAAGTGTAGAAATAATTTTCTAAGGGAAAATTTAGGTAAGATGAGTGAGAATCGAGAGAAAATCGAAAAAAAATCAAGTTGTGTGTAAAATTTTGCTTAAATGGTTAAAATTGTTTAACAGCTTTAAAGTATTTAAAATGATCATATGATTTAATCAATTTAATCAATTTAATCAATTTAATCAATTAATCAATTTAATCAATTTAATCAATTTAATCAATTAATCAATTTAATCAATTTAATCAATTTAATCAATTTAATCAATTTAATCAATTTAATCAATTTAATCAATTTAATCAATTTAATCAATTTAATCAATTTAATCAATTTAATCAATTTAATCAATTTAATCAATTTAATCAATTTAATCAATTTAATCAATTTAATCAATTTAATCAATTTAATCAATTTAATCAATTTAATCAATTTAATCAATTTAATCAATTTAATCAATTTAAAAAATTTAAATTAATCAATTTAATCAATTTAATCAATTTAATCAATTTAATCAATTTAATCAATTTAATCAATTTAATCAATTTAATCAATTTAATCAATTTAATCAATTTAATCAATTTAATCAATTACAATTTAATCAATTTAATCAATTTAATCAATTTAATCAATTTAATCAATTTAATCAATTTAATCAATTTAATCAATTTTAGCAATTTATGATCAAGACCGATAATGCGCTTCCCTAACCAATACCTTTGCGAACTAGAATGCTGAAGTTTTTATTAAATACTGTAATCACTTAAAATTTTGCGAAATGTACAGCCCTGTTCCGGTTTTCACTTTCCAAAGATTTTCAGGATCTGCTATCTATTTTTGTATTAATTTTATATTTTTGGAAATTTTAATTTTTATAGAATTGTTTCTTACTTCTAAGATGTTTCTCAATAACGAATAACATTTTCACAATAATTTAGCGAAAGTGAATACGGAACAGCTTTGTTATTTCCTTTAATATTTCCTGCTATACAACTCATATTGCTCTTGCAGCGAACATTAATCATGAATGTCAATAAACAAGTTTTCGATTTTTATTAAAATGATTTCTAAATTTAATAAAATCTCAAAGCTTTCATTTAGAAAATATACAACTCACTTCAATATAAGCTATACAACTACCTTAATTCCACAAAAATTTACACAAACTCATTCAATAATAGTCAAAGTAATGAAAAATATTAAAAATAGAAGAAGAGCCAACGAATAGAACAGAAAGTAAAATGTATATTTTTCGGTTTGAAAATTTAATAAATGACTTGTATATTGGTACGGATACGATTCGATTCGATTGGATTTGATGATAGATGAAGGCGTTTTGAGAGTATGAAATATGATTTTTTGGAGGAGTATGAAAATGTTTTTATTGTATTTAAAATGACTTTGCGATTTCTTACTTTGCACACGTTCGACTTTGGTCGGTGACACGGTAGCCACAACCATCGATGTGCGTCGTTTGACTAAGGGCGGCGCGATAGTTGAACCTCGGGCTAAGCGCACGCTGCCGCCAACGCCGCTGGTGTATAGCGGGCCAGTGGACAACATTGCTGTTGGTGGTTGTTGTTGCTGTTGTGGTTGTTGTTGCAATGGGCTGCCGCTGTCGACGTGGCAACGTTGGTGGCGGTGGCCGCGGTGGTGGTGTTGGACTTTTTAATATGCTGCGTTGTGCTGTTGTTGTCGTTGTTTTCATGTTGCTGCTGCCAGCCCCATTGTATTGCTGTGCCGCTGCTGTTGTCGTTGGTGTTACTTCTGTTTTGATTAATGAAGATGTTTGAAATGTCACAGAGGCATGTGATCGGATACTTTGTGGACTGGAGATGACTGGAATTGAAGTTGCTGAAGTTGTTGATGTTGTTGATGTTGTGTTTGGTGATAATATTGTATTTGAATTTGTTGATGTTGTTGGATGATGTTGTTGTTGGTGTATTAGTTTCTACACTAGCGCTTTGTGTTTTAGTTGTTGGCGTCTTTTTGTAGGTGACTACAAAAATATTTAATATTTTTACAAGCAAAAAAAAAAATATAATAAAATAAATAAATTAAAGAAAATTAAAAATAAATTAAATAAAAATGTAAAAAGCATTTAAAATGTGTATGCGTGTTTGTGTTTTTGTATTGAGTGTATTAGAAAGTTTTGAGCTTTATTTTGATGTTTACGAAGCTAATTAATTTCGCTATGTCCGTCTGTCTGCATGTCCGTCTGTCTGCATGTCCGTCTGTCCGCATATCCTTGTGTTTGTATATCCGTCTGTCTGCATGTGCATCTGTCTGCATGTCCGTCTGTCTGCATGTCTGTCTGTCAGCTGCCAGTCTAATTTATAAAACAGGCTTGGCAACCATTAAAAATAGAGCTCACAAACATGAAATTAAGATATTCCCTCCCATGCTCTACTGAGGCAACTTATATAAAATTATTTTTTAGGCCCATTTTAAGTGGACAAACCTATTCCAAAAAATATTATTTATTTCTTCAAAAATATTTCGAAAAAAAGCTCAAAACTTGCTAAAAAACCTTTCAAATAATTACCGCTGCCACTGCAACGTATGCCCTTCAGGCGATGCTGTGTACCAAAGGCGACTTCGTCGTCAATACATCAGCCGATGCGGAGCCACTGCTACGCCAAAAGGCAGCACGTCCCAATAAGCCAACATGACTGCGTTGACTATCACGTGTCGTATCGGTGTTGCGTTGTCGGCGTGTACGGCGAAAGATTGATGCAATGAATTGTTCGACGCGTGCCATTTTGCTGTTGTTGTTGTTGTTGCTGTTTGCTGTAATTTTTATTGTTTGTGTTTGTGGCGTCATATCCGCTTCCGGTGTTATTTGTATATTATCATTATTGTCATCATCCTCGACGCCATTTTGTTCATTATGCGTAGGCTGTGTAGTACTTTCAATTTGTTGTTGTGACGTCATCACATTAACCTTTGGCTGCATTTCCGTTGTTGCTGTTGCTGTTGCTGTCAATACCATTTCCGTTTCATCCTGCTGTTCGCCATTTTGTTTTGTTTGACTTAAATCTGCAGCGGAATTTTGTTGTTGTTCATTGTTAAAAAGTCTTTGACTGACATTTCTTATGGGCAAAGTTTGGCTTTCGTTTGTTTTTATATTACTCATACGTCGCGTTGCATGTTGCATGCTGCCCTGACGCCCTAATGTTGCTGTTGTTGTTGCTGTTGTTGTTGTGGTGAGTGAGGTTTGTGCAGTGCTATTTGAGCCATTTAAATTTGTTGTTGCTGTTGTTGTTGAAACTGTGCTGTCATTCGCATTCAACAACGCTGTCAAATTTGACAGCTGTGCAGACACGAGTGAACTATTTGGATTGGAACTATTGTTGCTGTTGTTGTTGTTGCTGTTAGTATTTGGTTTTAGTGTCATTCTATTCACAGCTAAATTCTCTTTTGTATCGCTACTAACATGCACCATAACGCCTGGTCTCAGTGGCCAACGTGGCGGTGATTTTGGTGCTGTTGCACCCACCAAAATTTTGCCGCCGTCAACACTTGACGCATTTGTCATATTTTCATTGTTTTGTTGTTGTCGTTTGATCTTTAATATTGGAGTGCATGGATTGCTTTGATTGTTGTTATTATTATTGTTGTTGTTGTTAGTGTGTAATTCTTTTGTTGTTATTGCATCAACGCCATTTTGCGTTTTTTGTTGTTGTTGTTGTTGTCGGTTTTATTGTTATTCTGGTTTCAGGCAAATGTTTTGTTGCTGCCGGTGCTGATGCTGCTGCTATAAGCGTTGCTGGTAAAAGTGTTGTATTTGGTGTTATATTCTCTTGTATTGGCAGCGCCACGCCCATTTGTGGCAACGTTGTTGGTTGATATGATAGTACACTGTGTGTATGTATGTGTGTGTGTGTTGTTGTGCGTGCATTTTAGGTTTTTGTGTTTTTTTTTTTATTTTTTTATTTTATGATATGCATTGTTGTTGTGCGTTTTTGTATGTTTTTGATTGATTTAGTTTTTGTTGTTGTTTTTGTACGAAAAATACATTTCAAGCATTTCAAGCAAGCAAATTGGCACAATTATATTTAATATTTAATATATAAGTACAATAAATAGATATTGTGGTTTTTATTATTGATGATAAATTATTATTATTATTATTTTTTTTTTTTTTTTGTGTGTTTGAATTGGTGCGCGCACAAATAAAATTTATTGCAACAAAAAACGCAAATATTATGAAAGGAAAAAAGAAAAAAAAAATTAAATAAAAAAATTTTTAGCATTAATATTTTTTGTTATAAAAGAAGCATGCAAATTTTATGTTGAAGCTATTTAAAATAAAAAAAAAAAAATTATAAATACTAAAAATAAAAATATAAAAATAAAAAATATTTTTTTTTTTTTTTAAATTATAAACTTTAAATATCAATAAAGTAGAGTATTAAAAAAAAAAGTGTATCAGTTTATTTTTAAATAATATAATTTTTTTTTTTTTATTATCTTTACTTTTAATTGACTTTAAAAAAATATATACATAAACGTGGTACTTGAAATCTGAGCCATAAGTGTGCTTTATGCTGCGGCTTAAATGAAGCAATTATCGAAGCATTATAAATTCCGTCTCGGTTAGAATGAGATAAATATATTTCTATATTCTTTCTACCACAGTTTTCTTTCATTCTGAATAAAAGTCACCAAAATATGTAAGCAAAATAGAAAGAGACAATGGTGGAATACTAGAAGCTATGTCTGTTTGTCCATCAGGATGACATTCGAAGTGTTTTTACCCCATTTGGAGTGAATATATTCATAAATAATTACTTTTTTCACACAAAAAAATAGATATAGGGGCAGAAAATTCTGTAGGGGACCTATATCTATAAGTGGGCGTTGTACCTTGGTTTTGATATTGAATGACATAAGAAGTATTTTTACCCAATTTCGAGTGAATAGTTTCATAATTAATAATTATTTTCATACAAAAAATCGAAAAAAAATGCTAAAGACTGAGAAAAGCTAAGGTTTCGACTTTCAGGTCAATATATTTAAAACTAAGCGAATGAATCGCATAAATACAGACATCGAGCTGATCAAAAACATATTTATAGGGTCTACGTGGTCTGCTTTATTGCGTTACAAGCTTTCTGACAAAATAAAAATACCCTTCGCACTATGTGTGGCGGGTATAAAAACAGTGTCCCACGCACACTTTAGATATACCTCCAAAGAATAAAAAGAAAAATGCTTTATATTAGATAAGAGCACCTCATGGCGAGAATTGAGATTGTACCATTATCTAATAAGTCGAAAAGTTTGTAATGCAATACAAGTACATAGTAGGCCGTCTGTCATCTGTTTGGTGCTGCGCGAATTATTTGCTCCATTTTGAAGTTAATTCATGTTTAATATGAATGCATTTGGCCTCTTAGGAACTATTTTGCAAAGAGCTCGATACTGAAATCGACCGATAAAATGCAATCAAGGTTGACCTTTTATGTATCGAACAAGGCTTAAGAAATATTGATATTTTTCGATAATTTTTAATAAAATGTAATTTAGTTTTGAAGGCCATAGCTAAGGTTTTGTTATACTTTTATTTTGCTATTGACTTTAAAAAATGAAAGATTTGATGAATCGATATTATCGATAATTTTGAAAAATATCGATATATTTTGAGAACTTCAAGTGCTCCAAAATTATTTATTTTTTTTTTTTGGAATTAGCCAATTTAGTTCTGCACAATCTGATTCTTCTTTCATTATTTTAAAATGGACTTTAAAATCGTAAATGCCGAGGTACATACAGTGGTGTTTGAAATAATAAGAACAACTCAAAATGTTCAGAAACGAACCTGACACCATTTGGCGCTACATATTGTGATCAGACGAAACAAATGTGCAGTTTGATACAGGTTCAGATAAACCTTACGTAAGATGCCCTCCTAAACAGGAAATCAATGCAAAATTTATGCGATTTTCGGTTGATGCTTTTTCATGGAATGGTGTGGGACCTCTGGTGAAAATTGTGGGTAATATATATGCCAACTACTATGTTGGCAACATATTGGAAAGGTGTTATGTTACATTTCTCTGAAGAGGAAATGCCGTTACGGTAGGTTTTTCAGCCAGAGAATGACCCGAAACACACATCTAAAGGAGCAATGGAGTGGTTCCGATGCCACCAAATCAATGTTTTGGAGTGGACTGCACAATCATCGGACGTCAATCCGATAGAACACATTTGGATAGATGTGAAGAAAGGTGTACGAGCTGTTAAGCCAAAAAATTCAGAAGATTTATGGAAAGCAGCAAAAAATACTTGGGAGATTATTCCACTCTCCAGGTGCCTCACGCTGATAGCCTTTTCTAAAGTCCAGTTGCATCGAAGTCATCAAAAATAATGGGGTAGCGACTTCTTACTAAATGTACATTCCTAAATAAATTTTAACTTTTTTATTTATTTTTTAAGGTTTTTTTTATTTTTTTAATGGTTTTTTTGGGGTTGGATGGGGTTTTTATATTTTTATTTATTTTTTTTTGTTTTTTTGTTTTTGTGTTTTTTGTTTGTTTGTGTGTTTTTTTTTTTTTGTGGGTTTTTTTTTATGAGGTTTTAAATTTTTAGATCTAATTTTTTTGGGTTAAATTTTTTTAGTTAAGGTTTTGGGGGAGTTAGAAAGTTTTTGTTGGAAATGGGTTACCAATTTATTTTTAAGTAATTTTTTTTTTTTTTTTTTTTTTTTTTTTATTTTTTTTTATTATTATTTCTTTCTTTCTCAATTGGTTTAAAAGGTTTTTGATAAGTTTTGGTTAAACAGGACCCCGCCCGGGGACCGGTTATTGTTGTTTTTTTTTTTCCCTTCGGTTTTACTTTTTTTTTTTTTTTTTTTTTTTTTTTTTTTTTTGTTTTTTTTATTTTTGATTTTCACCCCCCAACCCCCCCAAAACACAAAAAAAAAGGGTTGTGGTAAAAATATATTTTTCTATAATGTTTATAAAGGGTTAATATAAAAGGTGTAAGGAAAAAAAAATTAAAAAGAATTGTTTTAAAAATTAATATTTTTTTTTTTATGGGGTGTTATTTTTAAATACTTTATTAAAGCTTTTTTTTCGGATGTGGATAAAAACTCAAAAAATCATAGAAAGATTTACATACATTTGTGGCCAATAATATTTATTTTTAGGGTATTTCTTTTTTTTTTTTTTTTTCTTTTGTATTTGGGTGTAATAATAGTGTTGGAAAATAAATAATGAAAATTTATAAAATGGCCACATTTAAAAACATTTGGACAAAAAAAATATTTAATTTCTTTAGTGTGTTCACAATGGCTCTTGTGCAGTGTTACCATATTACTCATTTGCAAGACATTGCGAATACCATAAATGCCGTTTTCAACTATTCTTGCATGAGAATGAAAGAAGTCATTTCTTATTTTATTTATCTTTAGTGTATTTAAATAATAAAAAATAAAAAATATGTTTCGTAATTCTTGCTTAGGTAGGTATTCCTTTATAGAATGTTCATTTCAAAATCAAGTACCAAATTCATATAATATTTTTTTTTTTTTTTTTAAACATTTTAAAAAATAATAATTAAAAAAACTAAAAAAAAGCAAATCTCATTGAAATAAGCAACAACACTATAAATGAAGAAATTGGAAGAAAAAGATTGAACTTACCTCTGAGAAGCGCTTATGGAGACCTCCGTATGATCTTTATATATTTTATATTCATTAAAATTATAATGAATTTTTATAATGTATTTTTATTTTTGTTTTGTTAAATGTTTTTTTTTTTTGGAAATTGATTTGTTTGGTTTTAATTTTCGTTGTGAAAATGTGTTTGTGTTTGATTATTTTTGTGTTATTGTTATAGTTGTTGTTATTGTATTATTATTTGTTTTTAATTTAAATAATTTTAAATATTTTTTTATAAAAATAAATAAATTTAAAATTTTGAGCAATTAAAAAAAAAACAGAACATTTAATTTATTTTTTTTTTTTTTTTTTTTCAAATATTAATTTTAATAGATATATCGTTGTTGTTTTTGTTTTATTTGAATTAATTGTTATTTTTGTATTTGTAATAGATTTTGTTTTTGTTTGATTGTTTTGTTATTGGTCAAAAACAAGCAAATTCAAAAAATGTAAACGCGTTTTGTATAAGTAAGAAAGAGACAACAAGACAATAGCGTATCAATGCCAAACATGAACGAAAAAAATGAAATAGCAAAGAAAAAAACAAAAACAAAAATGGCGCACATTAAAAGCGTTTGCAAATGCAAATTTGTTTTTGTTGTTGTTTAATTTTTATGTTTTTGTTGTTGTTGTGGTAGTTAATTAGTAGAAATGTGTAATGTGTGTGTTCGTAGCATTATTTTTTGTTGTTGTTTTTGCGTAATTAAAATTTATTGGATTTTTTTGTTTGTTTTTGTAAATGTTTTTTTTTTTTTTTTTAATTCGTTTTTTTTTATATTCGATTTAAATTTTAATTATTTATTTTTTATTATTATTATTGTTGTTGTTATTGCATGTATTTATGTTGTTTTTTTTGTGGTTTTAATGATGTTGCATTTATGTAGTTGTAGTTGTTGTAGATGTTGATGTATTTATGTTGTTGTTGTTTTTGTTGTTATATGTAAATGTTTTTTTTTTTTTTTTTTTGAAGCATTTTTTAACATTGATGAAGCCAAGCAAAGTTTTTATGTATATGCAAAATTATTTATTTTTTTTAATACATTTCGCAAATTAATTAATTTGAAATAAAGAAAGAAAAATATGTTATTAAATAATATTTTTTTTGTTTTGTACATTTTGTGTATTTCATAAATAAATTCAATTATATAATTGTATACAGGTGTATTAAAATATATGTATAAATATTATTGTGTATGTACAGTATAAATGTTTTTATAGATATATACATAGTTTGTGGGCAAATGAAGTCTTTTAATATTTTTCATTATTGCAAAAAAAAAAAAACACGGAAAACGTTATCTTTGGTGGAACCGAAGCTTATATACACGTCACACAAAACTTTAATCATTTAAAAAAAATAAAAAAAAGGAAAACGTTAACTTCGGTTGAACCGAAGCTGAAATACCAGTTACACAACACTTTTAATAGTTAATATGTTCACCAGGTGCTTAGATTAAATTTCACGATGAATTTGGCCAAATTTGAATGGAGGCTATATTATATATTAGCCCGATCCTTACCACATCGATAGTGTAGGAGATTGGCATTGATTTTACCAAATTTTAATTGGATTCATTTAGAAATAATATATGTTTTCATACAAAACTCGAAAATGGGCGGTAAGTTTTTATGGATGCTTTACCTAAAAATGGGCGTGGCGCCTTAGATTTGACATTGGATGACATAAGAAGTGTTCTTACCCTATTTGGAGTGAATATGTTCATAAAGAATACGTATTTTCATACAAAAAATCGAAAAAAGTGGTAAGTTTGTATGGGGGCTACATCTACAAATGGGCGTGGCAACATTCTTTTGATATTGGATGCCATTAGAAGTATTTTTACCTCACATTGTAGTAAAAGCATTCATAAATAATAACAATTTTCTTACAAAAAATCTAAAAAAGTGGTAAGTTTGTATGGGGGCTGTATATAAAAATGGGCGTGGCACCTTGGTTCTGACATACAAACTAACAAGGAGCACAAAAAGCTTAAGTTTCGAATTTCAGGTCAATTTATTTAAAACTTTCCGAGAAAAACGCATCACGCGACAGACGGACAGACAGACAGACGGACATGGCTAAATCGATTCGTCTCATCGAGCTGATCAATTATATTATACGTACTTTATGGGGTCTCCGAAGTCTCCTTTGAAGCGTTACAAACTTTCCGACAAACTGATAATACTCTGTTCAGCGGTATAAAAACATAAAAGTTTTGTAACAGAAAAGCAGATGCATTTAAGTAAGTTCGACTTCGAGGTACCCTGTACATGGTACACTCATAATAGCATCATTTTTATAGAGCAATGTTTTATTTAAAAAAAAAAACTGATTAATTATGTTGAAAAATTGGTACAGATTTTATATAAAGTTCTAAATTTTTGAAACTTGTTTGAAGCTAGATTTTTTTTGCAGACAGACGGACAGAGTAAGCTAATCATTTTCTTGGGTTGAATAAAAAAAATCACTTCCACATAACTAATTCTTCGTAAGTAATAAGAAAGAAATAAAAAATTTTGGAAATTGGAACATAAAATTTACTATGCTTTTAGTTTAAGTGTTGCCAATAATTTTAAAACGCACTGTTTAAATATTGTATAGCATTTTACTGTATATAAATAATAACATTTCATAAGTGAATTGCAATAATTAAATGCAATTAAGCACATAAAAAAAGCTTATTTTTCGAGTTAAAAAGCAAATAAAAAAAAATTAAAATAATAAAAATAGTTATTTTGCATTAAAAAAAATTATTTAATATTATCTTTTGCATTTAAAACCAAAAAAATATATGCAATTATATTTATTTAAATGTTCAATAAAATATAAAATGAAAATTTTTAATTATTAAAAATGCTTAAATGATTTTTAATATGAAACCAAAAAAAAAAAAAAAAAAATTTAATAAAAATGTTAAGTGTCGATTTTTGTTTTTTTCAGTTAAAAAAAAAAAAACGAAACATGCACTTTGAGGCAGAACATGCTTTGGAAGAAGCACAAAAAGCGCATGCAATTTTAATTGGAAGAATTTGTTCATTGAAAACAATTTAAAAAAAAATAATTAAAATTAAATAAGACAAAAAAAAAAAAATTAAGAAAAAAATATTTAAAATTAAAACTTAACTTAAATTTCAACTTAATTTTTCAAAAAACCATAAGAAAAAACACCATTTCACTTTAAATTCATTAATGCCTAAAACTATGCTATAGAATTTCTTTTTTTTTTGTATTCCATTCATTAAAAAATCAAAACGCGTAATACTTACATTTATCCTGACGCCGACGACGACGACAGATGCAAATAATTATGCAACAAATGATGATGACAGCCAGCAATAAGGCCAATATGGCGACAACGAGTATTATGAGCGTCGTTTTATCCCAACGCTGCCACCAGGCCAATTGTTCTATATTTTTTTAAATATGAGAAAAAGAAAAATTATTTAAATTATTTCTTGTATAAATTAAATTTTGTATTTACAAAAATTTAAAAAATTATTTTTAAAAAATTAGAAAAGTAAAAAGGAAAATCTTTTTTGAGGCATGCATATTTTTTTTGTTGCCTTTATTATAATTTTTTTTTCGTGTACTGCTTTAATCCATTACGCCATTTTGTATGCTATGTTTTTTTTTGTTTTGTTTTTACAAAAATACAAATCCATCTTAAAAAAAAAAAAAAAATATGGGCTTATGCAAAAGTGTTACATTTCCGCTTTCTGCTTGAGTAAGAATAAAACTGCATGCTGCAATTTTAATTTATCAAGTTGTCAGTTGGCTTTCATAGCGTTTAAAAATTGTATTGCGTGGAAGAGCAGAGAGAGAAAGAGAGAGAGACTATAAACTAAATCCCTGTACTAAATGTATAGTATTGTATATCTTTGTTAGACTATTTATATTGCTGTCATTGTCTACTTTTTTCTTTTTTTGCTTGTTTGTGGCAAAAAAAAAAAAAACAAGAAAATCTACAACAAAACGTGCTAAATTCTTAACGCGTTTATGCAACACTGCAGGCTGCTGCTTTATGTAAAAGCTGCCGAGGGTTGTATTATAAAGGTTTTTGTTTAAATTTGCTGCACGCGCTTGTGCGCTATTCCGCTTTTTTTCGAAACTTTCTAATACACCCAAATATATATTATGCTTTTATATTATTGCATTTTACCATAATTCAGCTGTTTTATCATCAAACAAATGAATTGTCTTTTGTTTTAACTTGTCAACGTTCGTTCGTTTGTTTGGTTTGGTTTTGAGCGCGCGCAAATAGTGTTGCATAGTTTATGGCGCTACTGCTGTTTATGGCATGTATACTCTACACTAATGCACTGTCAGCAGTCAGCCAGCCCGTTTGCTTTTGTTCAACATCTATACTATATACTAATTGTCTATTCAATGTGTACTCTATATGGTATATATTTTACTTTGAAGACCATTTTATATGCATAACTATTTGTACGTATGTGATTGTATTAGTGTTTGCATAAGTTATAAGCTCTACGCTAACTCATTCATTATGGCAAGGATTTTAGTGTCAGCAACATTAGTTTTATACAAATACACTACTATTATAAGCAGCAGCTAGTGCTTATAAAGGCTTTTGAAAATAATATATTTTTATTATATAAAATATTTAAAAAAAAAAACGTAACCAAAAACATTTGCAGAAAAACATAAAAAACACAAACAGAATACAGCCAAGGAATACTTTAAATATTTGTAGATTTATTTAAAAGTTATTTTAAAGTAATTAATAAATTTATAAAAAGTATCTACAAACATTTAGTGCAACCCTCGCACTTTTATTTTTTTATTATAATATGCATATACAAGCATATATGTCTACTTACTTTTTGGACGCACTTTTATATATTATTTGTGTAAAAATTTGTTTTTAGCGCATAAAAGTAGGCAATATTTTTCCAAAGGTTTTTTAAACATTTTTTGTATTTTATATTTTTTTTTTTTGAAATTTTTAATTTATTTTAAATGTTTATTTTTCAAATTTATTTTTAAATTTTGTTTATTTTTTTTTAAATTTATTTATTTTATTTTTATTTTTTTTTTAGTTTTAATTTTTTTTTTATTATTTTTTTTTTTTTTTTTTGAATTTTTTTTTTTAGTTTTATTTTTAAATTTATTTTAAAATTTTAATTAATTTTTAAGTTTATTTTATTTTTATTTTTTTAATTTATTTTTTATTGATATTTATTTTTTATTTATTTTTTTTTATTTTTTATTTGTTTTATTTTTTTTTATTGATTTTTTTATTTATTTATTTTTTATTTATTTTTTATTTATTTTTTATTTATTTTTTATTTATTTTTTATTTATTTTTTATTTATTTTTTTTATTTATTTTTTATTTATTTTTTATTTATTTTTTATTTATTTTTTATTTGTTTTTTATTTATTTTTTATTGATTTTTTTATTTATTTTTTATTTATTTATTTATTTATTTTTTTTTTTATTTTTTATTTATTTTTATATTTTTTTATTTATTTTTTATTTATTTTTTATTTATTTTTTATTTATTTTTTATTTATTTTTTATTTATTTTTTATTTATTTTTTATTATTTATTATATATTTTTTATTTATTTTTATTTATTTTTTATTTATTTTTTATTTATTTATTTGTTATTTATTTATGTTTTTTTTTATTATTATTATTTTTTTTTTTTTTTTAAATTTATTTTTTTTTTTTTAATTAATTTTATCATATTTTGATCATTTATTTTTATTAGTAGAAAAAAAGAGAAAATTCACAAGCATTAATTAGTTAAAATAAGTACAGCACAAGTTAAGAGCATTAAAATTTATATAATTAATAAGTTAGTCAATATTATTTGTTAGCAATAGGATTTCATTTTAACAAACTCTAAATGGTAGCATACTTTTGGGAAATATGTTTTATTTGGTATTTGGTTTAAAAACGAGCATTAATCAAATTGGTGGTAATAATTTTAAAAAAGATTTTTTCAACGTTTTCATACTTAAATTCGAAACAAATGATCAGACATAAACTTTTAAGACAAACTTTAAAACATTTAATTAAGATTTTTTTTCTATTTTGTTTTTAAGCTTTACCTCGCCACCATAAATAAAGCGCCGAACCAGCTGTTAACAAATCAAATATAAAACAAAAAAAATTTATTAAATTTATATCGAAAAGGAAATATTTGTCTGATTTGGTGTGATGGAAAGATGGCGAAATAATTTACAAGAAGAACATCATGGAAAATTTGCAAAAAATAAACATAAAGGAGAAGTATTGAAGACATTACGAATAAATAAGACAGCTGAGCAAAGCTTTTCGATAAGACAATAATTATTTCAGCATTAAAAAAATAAGGAGGGGAGATCGATTTTCATAAAGCGTTTTTGGCATGTTATCGATCTGTTATAGAAATTGATGTTATCGATATATAATATTTTAAGATATGTTATCGATATATTTTAGATACTTTATCGCTATGTTATAGATACGTTATAAATATGTTATCGCTACATTACAGAAAGTTGTCGATATGCTATCAACATACTATCGATATTTAGTATTAATTAAGCATAATCAGTCAGAAGTTAAAAATGAAAAATTTCGTAAGGTTTGGAAAAAGAAAAAAAAAACATTTTAAAAAAAATATATAAAATATATAAATAATAAAAATGAAAAAAAATCGTTGATATCGATGTTGAAAATAGAAAATACATCTGTAAAAATCTTATCTGTGAGTTTGAAAACTGATATCTTCTTTAAAAATCTTTATTATCTTAACGATATAATACCAAAAATTTAATCTGCATAAAAATCGATACCATTATCGAAGAAATATCGAGATGATAGCGATGTGTCGATATCGATAGAATAAAGAGGCCGGTTTTTAGTAAAATTTCGAATAAGTTAAATGCTTTTCAAACTACCTGTACAGCTCTAAGTCATAAAAAAGTTCGAAGCCAATGAATGAAGTAGTTGTTCCCAACAAGTTTATAGTTAGGCAATTTATGCTGCCTTGGCTTGTGCGATTATATTAAACAATTATTTTTAAATAAAATTTATACACTCAATAAACTGGACACCCGGAAGAGTGTATATTTAAATATTTTCCATAAAAATTAAACATTAAAATAATACTTTTTTTTCTATTTTATATTTAAATTCGCAATAAAATCAGACAGCGAAAAAATCAAATTCACAGCTCAAAATTCACGACTTAAGCTGCTTATAAAAGACAAAAAAAAAGGACGAAGGACCCTATTGCCAATAAATGTACGTAGTAAACATAAAAACTGATTTTAGCTGCTTGAACAAAAAGTCGCATAAATTTAATGTTAACAGCAAATGAAGATGCTGTCGAGATGCTAAGTAAAAAAAAAACGCGTAAAAAAAACACACGCAAAAAATCAATTTCCGTTTGTGTTTTTGCAATAAAAAAATGCGAAAGGGAAATGTTAAAATAATAAAGCAAAAAAAGATAAATAAATATAACAAAGTAGAAATAACGAAGCAACTTGGACAGCTGCAAAATTAAATTCAAACAATTCCCTAATTGCCACTGTCAGCAGCAGCAGCAGCTAAGGACGCACGGCAATATGCATTCAAGTAAAAATGGCGCCAGTGTAAATGAATGTCACTGCAATTGGCTGCCTAAGAATTGCAGTTGAAAAGCGCGTTAAATATTATAAAAAAAAAAAAAAAAAAACAGTTTACTTAAATGAAAAGTGACAGCGTGGAAAAATAAGAACGACGACGACAGGAAACGGAAACAGATGAAGCAAATATTGACAGTAATCAGCTTCCTTATCTTTTCCTTTTTTTTTTTTAGTGACATTTTGAGGCGTTAAAAAAAATCACAATGAAAGTAAATAACATGAAGCAAAGCTTAATTTTAATGAAGTCTTTTTTTTCGCATGCCTAAAAGTATGCAGCATAAAATTAATTTAAAATATTTTCGTGCGCTATAATTTTTCAATTTGCGAGTTTTTTTTATAATTTATTTAAATCCTGCAGAATTTTGTAATAATTTTTTATTTTATTTATGTTGTAATCCAATCAAATAAATTTTTACACGCTCATCTGGTCAACTTGGTTACCCTAATTGAATTCAACTCTTTTGCAACACACACACACACACATCCTTTAAACATTTCATTTTATAAATTCATACACATATGACGTTGCCATATACGATTATATATTCTTAGTTATAGTAAAACATTTTTCTTTTTTTTTACTTACCAGCAACTTCGATTTCACAAAATGCACCCGCACCGACTGTATTATTTGCAACACAACGATAGGTACGTGCAATCGCATAATCCTCTTTTAGTACATAAAAGCTTTTATCCTTGTACGTTTTACTCTCGCCAGTGCCCAGCCATTCGACAGTTTCATTTTCACCTTTAATTGACCATGAAAAATCAGCCTGCAAGCAAAGTAAAAATGTTGTAAAAAAAAAACAAAAACGAGTTCTTGTTATAGCTTGTATGTCCGTCTGTCCGCTGTTTGTTTGTTTTTTTGTCATCATCAGCATCATAGTCGTTGGTTCAAATTGTTAAGCAAGTGAGTAGCATTGCTAAATAAAAAAATAAAAAATATTAAGTCCTTGCGTACTGTTTGTCTTGTTTGGTTTTAATTATGTAGTTTGTAGTATTTTGTGTTCTTTGAGCTGTTTACTTTTTAATAGCCTTAAGGATTTTAAATTTTATGGTAAATGCTCATTTTTTATAGCACAAAAGATTTTAAAATGGCTAAAAGTATTGTTGTAAATGATGAATAATGATGCTGTAGTAAAGTTTAATAAATAGGGGGTACATATCTAGGTCAACTCCGACAGCTAGGCAGTATTAAATTGTTAGGAATTGCTACCTCAAGTTAAAAACTGCCTCAAAAACCACTACAAGATGGCTGAACAAGGATATGATGAGCTCGAAAGGTAGTTGTAGGTGACTAACCACCACGATCACAGCTGCGGTAAGAGTAAAACTTTGAAAAAATAGTAACTTTCTGGGTATCATTACGCAAGAAGCATGGAATGTAGGGTAACTAAAGAACATAACAAGGGTTATATAATGCCTTAAGTAACAGTGTACGTAATTGCCAGATTAACTCTGAAAAAAACAACTATTTAAACAGTTCAAATGTGCAGTGCCTTGAGGCACTTATCATATAAATCTACTATAAAAGTAACTAACAGAAACGAGCTTTCTCACATTTATCTAAATGGAATATATCAAAATAATAGAATGCAGATTTTGCTAAAATTTTCAGAAAATAGTTACAATCCGGTACCATTACGCAAGAAGCAAAGAATGCGGGGTATCTAAAGAACGCATTAAGAGTTATATAAAGTCTTAAATAACAGTACACGTAATGTCCAGCTTTACTCTCAAAAAAAAAGCAAATTTTTAAACAGTTTAAAATGATCAGTGCCTTGAGGCACTTATCATACAAGGCGATTTAATAGCAAATTTATGGAATAGTTTTTGACAAAAATATTTGTAATAGTGTTGAACGAGCTTGGTTTTTGTTTCTCATTTAAAATAGTGTATTTTGTATGAGTGCCTTAAGGCACTAATATGTATTTAAGAAATTAAGCAAAGTTCATTCAAATAATAAGTATTTAAGGTCTTTGCATAAAAAAAAAAAAAAAACAACTATTTAAATGCCAAAAGACAGTGCCTTAAGGCAGCTTATCATATAAATCGATTCAATAACAAATTTATCGTTTATTTTTGGACAAAAGTATTTGTAAAAGTGTTAAACGAACTTTGTTTTTGGTTCTCGTTTAAAGTAGTGCATTTTGTATGAGTGCCCTAAGGCACTATTAAAGAAATTTAGCGAAAATACTTCAAATAGTAAGTCGGAGCATGATATTAAGCTTATTAATGGTCTTTACATAAAAAAAATAAGCAGTGCCTTAAGGCACTTATCATATAAATCGATTCAATAACAAATTTAACGTTTATTTTTGGACAAAAGCATTTGTAAAAGTGTTAAACGAGCTTTGTTTTTGTTTCTCGTTTTAAATAGTGTATTTTGTATGAGTGCTCTAAGGCACTATTAAAGAAATTTAACGAAAATACTTCAAACAGTAAGTAGGAGCATAATATTAAGCTTATTAAAGGGTCTTTACAAAAAAATACATGTTTTAAACAGGTTTCCAAAGTGATAACGTCAACTTCAGAACCCATTTTAGAAATCCTGGCTTATTTAAAAAGTGAATGTAAAGGATACTTTCGTTTTATCGCACTGATCGTGTTGAAGCCTTTTACAATATATAGCAAAATTTGTCTATACTCTAAGAAATATAAAAAAACAAGGAAAACGTTAACTTCGGTGGAACCGAAGCTGAAATACCCGTTACATTGGTGTGGCGTCTTGGTTTTGACCTTGGATGAAAAAAGAAATGTTTTTACCCAATTGGGAGCGAGTACATTCATAAATAATTACTATTTTGAAACAAAAAATCGAAAAAATCGATAAGTTTGTATGGGGGCTATACCTAAAAATGGGCGTGGCACCTTCATTTTCGAACTCAACCTAGTCGTTGCCGAGAAAAGCTTAAGTTTAAAATTTCAGCCCAATATCTTTATATCTTCATCGAATAAATCATAGCAACAAACAGACGGACAGACGGACAGACAGACGGACATGGCTAGATCGATTCGTCTCATCGAGCTGATCAAGAATATATATACTTTGTGGGGTCTCCGATGCCTCCTTCAAAGCGTTACAAACTTTCTGACAACTGAATATACCCGTTTACACTATGTGTAAAAGGTAAAAAAAAAATAGATTGTGAAAAATATCGATATTTCTCTCAGCTCTTGACTGAACTCGAAAACGCGGCGGTAGTTCCTAAGTGCGATAGAACTGTATAATATATGATTCTATTATTAGCAGTTGTAGTATCCAACTACTTTATTTTTCTACTAGCGGATACCCGGTGTGTGCTACTAAGCTGTACAAGCGTTTGGGTTGCTCTTTTAGCTCTTTTCGATGGCATTTTTGTACTTTTTGATTGTTATTTGATTGCAGTGAAACCTAAATAGAGAAGGGCAAGTATAAAAACATACAAAAAAGCACTAAAAAATATTTTTTTTATTGCAGCAAGACCACAATATTTGTGGGGCTTGTTTAGAAATGTACAAAAAAGTAGAAATAAATTGTTGTATAAGAAAAGACGAAATTCGACTACATGCATTGTTTTAGTGGTCTATAATTCTACTTGCATTGATACCTTTCAAATCAAACCAGTTTGGAACTGATCGGTTGAATGGTTTCAAAGTTCATAGCGGACATAGAAACATTTTCACTATTTTATATATAAAAATGAGAGCAAACTGTTGTGAAAAGAGTACAGAAAATATTTTTTCAAAGAAAAAACCCAAAGTTTTCAAACTTCGGAATGCTACACCTCGTATAATTGGATCATAGTTGTAGTGTTTAGGAACGTTCTCAACTTTCATTCATAATTTTTCTCCGTGTATACATTTATTCCCATCTTAACTTTAGCTTCTGTTTGCTGCGCGCATAACAAGTTAAATCGTGACTAAAGATATGCTACAGGTTTCAACTTGTAACGTACAGCATTGCACTTCAACTAAAAAAAAAAAAAAAATACTAAAAATATATTTTCGCAACGAGAACGAGCAGCAAAAACTGCAACTGCACTGATTTATACTCATTCGACATGCGCTACTCAACCAACAATAAGTTCACCTGAAGGGCGACAGCATATCGAAGTGCTTGGTTATTGCTGTTACATTCCCTCAGGTTGAAGTGCATAAAAAAAAAAAAGCTGAAAAAAAAGCTGAGAAACTATAAAACGTTCTATAAGTGCAATAGAAATGCGCTGCAAGTACCAAACTTGCTAAAATAAAAAAAAAAAAAAAACAAATCGAATTGAGAAGAGTATCTATAACTTTACGGATTTTTATATGGCGCATTGCACATATGGCAATGGCAACGTGAGCCGATTCAACAACTGCTGCTGCTGTTGCTGTTGCTGTAGCGCTCCAATTGAAAAGCTATCGTCGTCGTCGTCGTTGTTATTGCCATTTCGATAGATGATGATGATACTTCGCTCCTTCTATATAGAGCGGCTGTATTCCAGTATTCTTCTGCTCATTCATGTGTGCATGAATGCGGCTGCTGCTGCGAACTGAGTGAGTGAGTTGAGTTGAGTACGCATATCCTAATGGATGCGTTGATAACGTTTGGGGTGCGCATTATAGCAAAAGGTAAGCATGCTGTGCAGCTATATTTTTCTGTCTGTCCGTCTGTCTGTCTGTCCGTCTGTTTGGTTTAAATGACGCGCCTGTATTTTGCACCTTTATTCTTAAATACACATTCAACTAGAATATCCAAGCATAGTCCTTAGTATTATTCTAACTGTCTGCATTGCATACCGGATGCGTTGCCCAGCTATATTACACATAAACAACAACAACAACAACAACAGCTCATGCTGCTCATGTCCTTCTACGTATGTCCTTCTTGTTTGTCTATTTGCGCACATGCGTTGGTTAAATGCTTCGTTGGTTGGTTGTTTGGTAACTCGTTTACTTTACTTTACTTGGCTAGACTTACACTGTCCCCCTCCCCCTAACTGCTGCAAGTGTGTACTTTATGTTGCTGTCGGTATGTATATTTTCTGTTATTTTCATGTTATACTTCTGTGTCTTTTCTTGCACCCTATAACCATGGTAAAGGGTTATATTAAGTCTGCTCAAATGCATGTATCTGGTAAAAGAAACGTCAACATATTTCTAATGATTAGCTTTTTCCCCGCCAAATCTAGCTTTTTTAATCTTAACTGCAGCTGTCAAATTAAATTCTGCCTTTATTGTAAATTTAAATATATTCATGCAAAAAAAATAGTCGACTGCTTTCTTACCTACCAAATGTAGCAATTTTTAGCAACAAAAATGCTCGCCAGCTTCTAGCTATTTTCCCGCCAAAAGTGTATTTTTCTTGCATTTTTTAATCCTCCTAAACTCTGGTTTGATTTTAAATTCTAAGCCAAATTCTTTATTTTCGAAAGAAAAATATGTGGCCCGAATAGCTTTTTTGTAATCTTCATAACCTCAAATGTAGCAGGCAGCGGTATTTATAGCTTTCTTTTTTAGTTCTTAATTTAATTTCTTTTCCCAAAGAAAAAGTGTGTACAGTGTGCAGCTTATTTTAGCGGCAAATCCTTTTAGTTTTCCAGAATTAATTTTCCGCCAAATCTGGCTTATTTAATCTCAAGTGAAGCTGGCAGCGGGACTTATAGCTTTCTTTTTAATTTCTTAATTTAATTTCTTTACCCCAAAAAAAAAAAACAAATGGCACAGTGACTGGCCATCAGTGAACAGCTTAACGGCGAAGCCTTCTTATCTTGTCAGAACAGCTTTTTTAGTACCCGCCAAATCAGGCTTAATTAATGTCATATGTAGCTGGCAGCGGGTTTTATAACTTAATTTTAAATTTCTAAACCTAATTTGTTTTACTAAAAAAATGGCCTGGTTTTCAGTGTACTGCTTATTTTAACGGCAAATTCTTTTATCTTGCCAGAACAGCTTTTTTGTACCCGCCAAATCTAGCTTATTTAATCTCAAATGTAGCTGGCAGCGGGTTTTTTTTTTAATTTCTAAATTTAATTTCTTTTCCAAAAAAAAAAAAAAGTTTCCATCAGTGTACAGCTTATTTAAGTGGCACTTCTTTTTATCAGAATTTTTATTCAGGGTAGCGTGAATTCTGTATTTAGGTGTTTAAATTTAAATTTCTGTACGCAACAAATGTAGTCGGCTTATATTTTTTTGCAAAAATTAGCTTTTTTAGGAAAGTTTTTTTTAGTTATAAACTTAAATATTTCTTCAAAATAAACATGTTCGTTAGCTTTTTTACCAGCCTTAACTGGCTTTTTTTTAAATCTGAATTATTGTGGGCAGTTTGAATTTTGGCTTAATTTTAAATGTCTAAATTTAATTATTATTCATAATAAACGCCTGACAGCATTTTTTCGCGCAAAAGTGCCTTTTTTTTTAGCTTTTAAAATCTAAATTATAGCGTATAGCGGGAATTCTGGCTTTATTTTTTTTTAATCGGTTTTTTTTCTAGTTCTTTTTTTCACAGTGCATATATTGTATTTTCTTTAGAAAGGCTTAGTCAGTTCGACCATTCTATATGTTCTGCAGTCATTAAGTTATAAAACTTAAATGTAGTGTATCTCGTAGTTCAGTTCAATTAACTGATTCGTTCTGTGTCTTTTTCTCTTTTTTTTAATATTTTTTTTGTTTTTTTTTTTTTTTTTTTGCATTCTGTTTTGTTCGTTCTGTCATTCATGTGCATTTTTACTTACCTCTTCAGGATTTCCGAATGCTGTGCAAATTAGTGTATCCTGGTCATCGATCTCTCGCCTTTCAATTTCACAACGTGGCTTAACTGCAAAAAAAAAAAAAAAAATGGCAGAACAAAAAAGATTATTAAAATTGACGGAAGTCATTAAGCGCGCATTGCAACATGATTCGTTTGCATATTTTTTTTGTGGGCTTTTTGAAGTATTTTAAAAATTTAACAAAAAGTGGAAGTGGAAAAAAAATTGTTTAAAAAAAAAAAAAAAATAAAAAATAAAAAAAAAAAAATAAAAATTAAATTTTTATTAATAAATTAAAAAAATATAATATATAATTTTTTTTTTTTAATAAATTTTTTTTTGAAAATAAATAAAGGCCATAAACCAAAATTAGATAATTTTAATTTTTTTTTTTTTTTATTTTTTTTTTTAAATTTTTTTTTTTTTTAAAAAAATAGTTAATAAAAAGGGTTTTAAAGAATGGTTTTTTAATAAAAAAAAAAAAATTAAAAAAAAATTAAATTATAAAAAAATTTAATAATAATTTTTTTTAAATTTTATTTTATTTTTTATTTTTTTTTTTTTTTTTTTTATTTTTTTAAATTTTTATTTATAAAAGAATGGGGGGGCGCGCGGGGGCCGGGACCAGGATGTAAAATTGGCTGTTGTTGGTTGGGCTTTGAAGGTTTTGATTTATTTCCACAGGGGCAAACCGAAATAATGGTGATTTAAACATAAAGGGTAATTTTATTTTTATTTTTTTAAAAATATTTTCAAAATTTATTTAGAGTAGAATTGGTTTTAAAAGGGGTTTTTTGGGGCAAAAAAAGGTTAAAAGGAGTGCCAAAAAGGCCACGGTTTTTTATTTTTATTTTTATGGCCTAAGAAAAGGACCGGACCGAAAAAAAAATCGAAAAAGAGGGGCGGAAGAAAAAATGGGCAACATGTAAAGAAAAAGAAGGAGAGGAAAGAAAGAGGGGGACAAACCCGCCGGAACGCAAAAAAAAACAAATTTGAATTTAAAAAACATAAAGGGGTTTTTTTTTTTTAAAGTCGGGGAGCCGCAAAGCTAAGCCAGACTTTTCCCAAAAAAATAAAATTAAACAGGGCGTGGGTTTTTTAACAAAAGAAAAGGGGGGGGCCGAGACGGAGGAAAAAAAAAAAAAGGGATATTTATTAAAATTACCGCTTTTGCGTACTTTTTTGGGAGTAAAGAGAAGAAAAAATTAAAGAAAGGGTGTTTTGCCTCGGGTTTTGAGAATTTTTACAAGGGGGGGGCCTAAGGGGGAGGGCCACTATTTTTTTTTAAAATGGGGAAAAAAATTTTCCAAATAATAATACGGGTTTTTGCGTATAAAGGGTAAGATTAAAGGTTTTTTTAAAAATTTTTGTTTATTTTTTTTTAAGGGAAGGGTAAAGGCCCAATTTGAGAGAGGGGGGGGGGCGTTTTTGTTAAGGGCGCTACTTTCCCTGGAAAAAAAAAAAAAAGTTATAAAAATTAATAACTTTCCAAAACAAAGCCAAAAAAAAACCCAAAGGAAAAAAAAAAAAAAAAAAATAAAATAAAATCCATTTTTAAAAAACGGGGGGGGGAGGGGTTTTGAGGAGGGGGGGTTCAAGAGAAAGAAGGGGGCGTTTTCCCACCCGGGGCCCCCCCAAGGGGGTTAAAAAAAAAAACCAACCCAAAAAACCAAATAGAAAAAAAAAGGGGGTTGGTTTTTTAAGATGGATAGGAAAAAAAAAAAATATATTATTAAGTTTAGAGAAAACAAATTAGTTTATTTTTAAATGTAACTAAAAAAAAAGAAGGGGTAAAAATTAAACCCCTTCTATGAAATAAAAAAAAGAAATTGAAAAAAAAAAAAACTAGAAAAAAAATTAATAAAAATTAAAGAAGGGGTTGATAGTTAGGTTTATAAAGGGGGGGGAAAAGAGTAATAAAAGTGATGACGGTAATTAAAAGGAAATAGGGCCATAGTTAAAAAAAAAGCAAAAAAAAACACCAACAACAAAAAAAATGATTAAAATAAAAAAAAATTTATTTAATTTTAAATAAAAATTTTAAATTTAAAATTTTTTAAAAAATAAAATTTATTTTTTTTTTTTTTTAAATTTATCTCTAACTTTTAAATTTTTTTATTTTTTATTTTTTTTTTTTTTTTCAATCTTAATTGTCTGGAAAAGTTGGGGCTTTCCATATTAAGGCCACATGGAAAGGGGGTATCATTGCGTGTCATCGGCGTATTGATTATCAAAGCGTTGCCGCGTATGACAGTTTTATTATTGAAACGCCATTCATATGTGGGCTCTGTAGAAAAATAATAAAAATAGAAAATAAAAGAAATAAAAAGTATAAAAAGAAATTAAATGCATTTGTATGGTTGGAACAAATTGGAGAAACATGGAATATAACAAATGAAAATACAGGATTTATTTACAATTTTATTAATTTGTATTTTTTTTATATAAATTTTTGACATTTAAACACGCCGATTGCATCAAATACAAACTTCAATTTGCTTTGTTTTGAATTTATTTAATAATTATTTCTATTTTTTTATTGCTTACCCGGATTAGCTCTCGATTTGCATATGACACGTCCTGGTATTGTATCCTCTGTCACATAAACGACATCCTCCGAAACAGTTGTATTATCAGGCGCATCTGTCAAAATTAAATGCAAATGTTCAATGTCAATTTTCATTTTTTTTCTTCATTTTTTTTGGAGAAAGGGCAACTTACATTCGATGCTAAAATAGGTCGCACTCTTAATACCCGCACCGACAGTATTACCCGTCGATACGCATGTATAATTTGCATTATCTGCTTCAATATCAAATTTACGATTGGGCCAATTCGACATATTGAAATGCTGCCAAAAAAAAGAATGAGAAGAATAAAAAAATTGGATGAATACGTAAATTATTTGAGGTTACGGTACGGCAACAACTTACCAGCACAGAGAGCATACTCTCAAAATCTCCGGTTGCCGGTGATGCATCCATATATTTCTCTTTAACAAAATAGCGTGTATCATTCTTCTCAATTGGTACGCCATCCTTTAGCCAGGATATATCGCAGCGTGGTACACATTCAATGCGACACGTAAGATTGGCATTGTGTGAGGCATGCAACATTCCTGTATATGGCGACAGGTTCTTAATGAAAAATGGCGGTGCATGTACTTCCAAATTGACTGTGGCCATGACACCTTTGCCGCCTTCATTGTGTGCATAACATGAGTAGTTGGTGCGACTATCCAGGCCAACCGGTTCAACGGTCCAATCCTTAGTGACAATATCCTGCAGTGGGCCACGTCCACCACGCAACCAACGGAATCTATGCGGCAGAAAATTGGTTTGTGCAGCAAATAAGAATTTACCCATTTTACGATAAAGCGCAAACGATGATGACGATGATGACGATGATGAAGATGATAATGAAGATGTTGGTAATATTTGTGCGGATGTTGTTGAGGCAAGCAATGGTGTTGATAAGGACATTGATGTTGAGGCAAGCATATTTGATGTTTTCATTTGAGTTTGGGTTTGGGTTTGCGTTGCATCCACATTATACAAGGTTAATATTTGTGTTTGTGGCGTAAATGTTGTCAGTGTGAGTAATGTACAAAGAGAATGATTTTTTAAATCGATTAATGCATGTGTTTCTTTTATTTCAAGCTCATTATTGGTATTGGTAAATGATGATGTTGATGATTTTGTCTTTACTGTTGCATCGTTATTTTGATTATTGATGTGATTCATTAGTTTTTGTTGCCGATTTTGTAAAAGTAAAGCCTCAAAAACTTGTTCAGTTTCATGCGATAATAAGGCTTGTACCGTGTGATAAATTATCTGTTTATTGGATGTGGTAGTTGTGGTGGAGGTGTTGTTGTTGTTGTTGGTTGTGGTGATGGTGTTGGTAGTGGTGTATGCATTGCTAAATTTTGGGTTTAGTTGTGAGTTTTTTGTTTTTTTTTAGTGATTTTTTGTATGATTTTGTTATGGATTAAGCATTTATTTTTTTAAGTTTATTTGCAACATACCTATTTGTTTCGGGATAACCAGGGATCATCAACAGAACAGGAGAAGGTAACACTCTTCTTTTTGACAGCAATCAATGGAAAGTGTGTAAGTGTCGCGGGTCCAGGTTCGTAGTGTACCTAAAAATGCAAAAAAAAGGGTAAAAAAGATTAAAAAAAAAAAACATTAAAAAAAAATAAAATAAATAATTTAAAAAAAAAAATAAAAAAAATTGTTTAAAGCTTGTTATTTAGTTCCCTGAAACTTCCAGTCTTGTCTAATATTTTTACTACCTTCGTCAATGCCGTTGGTTCCACATTATTGAATTATAAATTATTTTGGATTATACGACTAAACGAATCAGGCAGGCCTAATTAGTTTCTTGATTTTATTATCGCAAAACAAAAGAAATAAAATGAATAAAATCGATATATCGAAAAATATCGATTATAGAAATTATTGATTTAACGAAAAAGTCGATTTATCGAAAAGAATGGATTTATCGAAAAATTCGATGTATCGAAATAATTTATCGAAAAAATCGATTAGCCGAAAAAATTTATTTAGTGAAAAAATCGATTTATTGAAAGTATCGATTTATCGAAAAAATCGCTTTATCCAAAAAATCGGTTTATCGAACAAAATCGATTTATCGAAAAAATCGAGTTATCGAAAAAATTGATTTAACGAAAATAAATTGATTTATCGAAATAATCGATTTATCAGAAAAAATCGATTTATCCAAAAAAATCGATTTATCGAAAAAATCAATTTATAGAAAAAAAAAGATCGATTTATCAATAATATCGATCTATCAAAAATATCGATCTATAAAAAATATCGATCTATCGAAAAAAATCGATTTATCAAACATATCGGATTATCGATAATATCGACTTATCAAAAATATCGATTTATCGAAAATATCGATTAATCAAAAAAAGCAATGTATCGAAAAAATCGATTTATCAAAAATTGATTTATCGAAAGATCGATAAGTCGAAAAAATCGATTTATCAAATTATTTATATGAAATATAAGAGTTTCGATAGGCATTATTAAAATCGTACAGAGCTTCCACTCCCGTATCTGATTCTCCTAAAAATTCTAGTCTCTAGCAATATTATTATGATCATGCGTTTGTCGATAGAATTAATCGATATCTGACTTAGGAGGTATATTTAGTTTAATAATCGATTGGTATGATGGCCTTAAATATTGTAATTGTCTATATTTATCGCAAACAATAAAAAGAAAATATTTTTTTAATAGAGAAAATCGATACTTTAGTAAGTATCGATTTTTTAAACTACAAGAATTCAACTCCCGTTATGCTAAAGATTTGTTTAAAACCAAACGAACAATATCAGAGTTCAAAGCAAGTAGACTTTATTAACAAAGTTAGGAATATTTTATTCAAACTTATTACAATATATATTGTAGTGATGATAAGCTGTTTGTTACAAACTGTTTAGATTAAGATTTTGTTTATTTGTTTTTTATTTCGTTTAATATTCTAAATTTTAATGTTCTTCTATTAGATTTTATATATCTCTTTCAGGAAAGCTTATAGTATTTGGTATCGAAAGGTATCGATGAAGAAAAATTAAATTCTATGTATCGATACTTTCCAAAAAAAAGTATCGAAAAGAATCGATGTACACCTCTTGTTTTTGGAGATTTTGAAGGAAACAAATTTTCGACACAAGAATATTCAACAAATTTTTAAAGAAGCTACATACCATTAACTCTCTATCCTCACTGCGTTTTCCCCAGCCTGCAGCATTATAGCCTTCACATGAATAATTATAGAAGAAACCACGTCCGATGCTCTCCAATAACAATTTACTCGGATCTATGTGACACAAATCCTCACGTGTTTCCTCACAATCGGGTAATTCCTTAAGCAGCGTTGAATTAGCATACCAGCGTACTTTAGTCAGCAACGCTGGATTAGCATCCAAAATATTACAGAAAAGTGTAACATTTGCTTCATCGCTTTCCTTGACAGGACCTTCTGGTATCATAAGCACCTCGACAATGGGTACATCTGTTTAAAGCGTAAAAAAGTATTGTTTTTTTTATTAAGTTTTTTTTATTATTTTTTTTTTTTGCACACTTACATTGCACATCCAAATCGATTTGCTGTTCAGAGACGCCCTTACCAATTGTATTCGACAATTGACACGTATAGTTACCAATATCATCTTTATCGGTTGATCTAATAACCAAAGCAACATTCTCCGAGTTGCCACCTTGATAGCGGTCAGTGTCGTTGACATTTACCACTTCGCCATTGCGATACCTGAAAAAAATAAAAAAAATGTAACAAAATGAAGTTTGCGCTTAAGTACACATAGGAAACGGGTATATTCAGTTGTCAAAAGTTTGAACCATGAAGAAGGCATCGGAGACCCCATAAAGCATATATTCTGATCACTCGATGCTAGATAGCCCCCATAATTTTTTAATAGTATATTAGAAGTACTCGCCCCAAGTATGCAATGTTATTTCTGTATTTTATATTCTTTTCTCTTTTCTTGTTTGTTCTTGTACAATTTGTTGCATAATTTAAGGCGCTTTAGTTAACTAGGTAAAGCTGACAACTGCTTTTAGACATATAAAACTGCGTAGTATCTTGTTTGTCATACTTAACTTTATATAATTCTTTTCTATTTATTTTTTTTTTTATTCATTTTGTGTGTTTGCCAACTGTCAGAGTGCATCTTAT
This sequence comes from Leucophenga varia, assembly GCA_018903435.1. NCBI lineage: Eukaryota > Metazoa > Arthropoda > Insecta > Diptera > Drosophilidae > Leucophenga > Leucophenga varia. The sequence goes on along the minus strand of JAEIFJ010002331.1, from coordinate 34,263 downwards.
TGTGTTGACGACAAAAGCTATTTAAAATTTATGGGCACGTTTCGTTTTGTTTTGTTTCAGTGACTTTTTATTTTCAACTTAGTAGCGCTGTCCCTTTCTAATTTACTTTTTTTTCATGTTGAAATGGAAAAAAGGAATACTGCCACATCACAAAAGACAAGTAAAAATTTTTGTATGTCAAATGTATTTTTTGCTCTTTGGGGTTGTGTTTCTATCTGTCCGTCCGTCTGTCCGTCTGTCTGCGTGTCTGTTTTTGCTACGCTTTTTCAGTATCTCTCGGCACACGACTTATTTATTTTTTCAAACTTTTTGCTCCTGTTTTTTTTGTTTTTTTTTTTTTTTTTTTGAAAAACGCTTTTAACTTTTAAGCTTTGCGTGTGTTTTTGTGTGCATCCAGAGAAGTTTGTTGTTTGTTGTTGTCTCACTGTCGTCTGAAATCTGCTTAGAAATGCACAATTGACAGCAAAACTTGAAGTATTTGACTTCAACGGAATTTTAAAATTGTATTCAAATGTTGTGCAGTGAAATAGTTTTGTATTTTCTTGTTTTGAATTACAAAAAAAAAAATAAATAAATAAAATGAGAATTGCGTAAAAGTTTTTGTGTTTGTTGTTGTTTTTGTATTCGGTGCAATGTAACGCTTCAAAATTAAATAATGAAATAGTATTTTTGCTTTAAATTTTCGATTTGGAGCACGTTTTGATATGAAATTTTAAAGTTTTTGCCTTGAAGTATGCTACATAATTTTTTAGTTTAGCTATTTTGAATAATATAAGTTGTTTTTCTGAAAAAGAAGTTCATAAGTAGCTAAATTTGCAGCTGTGTAAGATATTTAGTTTCAAAATTTGGTATTTTAAATTTTTTAAAAGATTTTTAGCCTTGAAGTATGCTACAAAATTCAATAATTGGCTGCTACGCCTTATTTATGCTGTTAAAAAAAAAATTAAACAATAGACAATGTAAATAAATTTGTTACTGTTTAAACTCTTTAGTAGTGCAGCATGTTTAAATTATAGTATATGACCCTAAAAGTATGCTCCAAAAAATTGTAGTATCATTTTAATTCATTCTAAAAAATAAAAATATCTGCTGCACATTGAATTTGCATGCTCAGCAATGAAATACATTTGATCATTTAGAATTTTTTTTAATTTTTCACGACGTTCTAAAAGCTTCCAAAAATTTTCGTATGCCCCAAAAAATGCTTTATATGAAATTTAAACGCTTAAAACTATACAAAATTTATTTTCATTGCGCACATTAAAATATGTTTGCAGATATACCAAAAAGTCGGTTACAACGGCGGCGGCAATAAAATACCGCAGTAAAAATTTTCCGAAATTAAAAAAGCATTGCATACTTTTAGCGTGCACAACAAGCGGTCAACATGCATAAATCGAAATTATTGCACGCACAGATACTATTTCATTGTAATTTTAATAGGAAATTCAATGCCATTGCACCTTTGCTGACCAACAACAACAAAAAAAAAAGGTAGATCAATATAAATTTTAATTGATTTACAATGAGTGCAGTATGCTATAAAGTGAAAGAGAGAGACAGAGAGAGAGAGTGAAAGCATAACACTGCAGCAGGACATGCCATACAGTAAAACGCATATATTTAATTTTCTTTGTTTCCAAGTGAAATGGCAGAGTGGCGCCACTTGAATCAATGTGAAATTTATGTTGTATTTTTTCTATACATACACATATATGCTGCATACTTGCAGGCGTGTGTAACCATATTTTTTACCTGTCTTTTGTTTTTTTGCTTTTTCTTTTCGCATATGCATTTATAGTGTAACTATGAACCACACAGCATGCGGACAGCATGTACAAGCGAATGTATAAGTATCATAACGGCCAGCAGGCAGGCATGCATGCTGTTCGTTCGTTCGTTCAAAACTTGCCGCTCGTTAATTTAATGAGAAACTGTTGTACAAATGTACAACTCACTTTCACATACATGCATATACCATACACACATACATACATATATAAATCTGAACATTGTACAAGCGTAATTAATTTTAATTATCGGTCTGCAATAAGCCAAAATGTTCGAAAGTTAACGACTGAGCAAAGAGCGTTCAGGCATAACGTTGACTTCCGGTCTCTACACTCAAACACATTTTTGTGGCGCGCATTACATATATAGTTGGGGGCACAAAGCATTTTTACAACTCTATAGATGAGCAGTTTTCACATTAAAATAAGCTTAAAAAAAAAAAAACGTAGCGTATTGTTGTCCTTTAAGATGCATGGACCATGTTTGAGTGAACGTATGCCAATGCAAAAACCGGAAATGCTCTTAATGGCAAACGGAAAAGTATTAAAATTATTTTCATCCGTTTTGTGCTCGATTTCTTTTTTTTCTTTTTTATTCGTTTGAATTTAAGCTTTTTGCTCTTATAAGTATGCAATGAAATTATTTACTCGCTTGTTTTCGTTGCTTTTGATGCATTGAATTTTTATGTGAAATATTTTTTCTTTCTTTCTTTCTTTGAGTTGCCTGCATTCTTTTGTGCGAAAATGTTTTAAGTATTTAAGAAAAGCGCGCGCATATAAAGTCGCGAACACTTTTAATTAGTTCAACTTGGTTTGACCGTTTCCATTTTATTTGTTTCGTTTAAACATTGAAAAATCATTGCATACCTTGCGGCGTCATTTGCTGTTTGTGGTTTAGTTAAATAAAAAATAAAAGGAAAGTTTTAACAATTAAGCCATAATTACTTTTGCGGTGCTTTTAAAAAAAAAATTATGTGCTCAAGTTAATTGTTTTTTATACTTTTCTCTTGCTTTGGTTTGCTGTTTATTTTGATGTAAATGAATTCGTGTTGGTGTGTGTTGTCTTTAGGACTTTGTTGGTTCTTTAAAAAAAAATAAATATTTCAATCAAATTTTCTCCCTTCTTACGGTTCCCCTGGCCGGATTAAGTCAATCCGAAGATCAAACCATAATAATTTGACATAAAAAACGATTCATCCAAGAATCCTTTCCTTTTTATTTTAGAGAAAAACTTAGTTGCACACAATTCAATATTGTTTACATATTTTAGCCTTGAAGTATGCTATAAAAATTTATTACATCATTTAACCGAACTATTTTAGCGCTTTGCATAACCAGACTGCAAGAATTAGTGCAGAGCATTAACATTTTGCTACAGCTGTGTAATATATTCCTTAAAGTATGCAACAATTTTTTTTTTTTTAATTCACCAAAAACTTATATTTTTCACAAAAAGAGTGCAAAAATTGTTTACTGCTCATTAAATTTATTGCTTCTTAAGCATTTCAGCAATGTTAAATGTTTAAATTATAGTATTTGACAGATTTTTAGCCTTGAAGTATGCTATAAAATGTATTTTATCATTTTGCCGAACAATTTAAAAGTGCTACACAAGCAGAGTGCAAAAATTGGTGAAGAGCATTTCAATTTGTTGCTAAAAAAAAAATTTAGAAACGTAATATATGCCTTGAAGTATGCAACAAATTATTTTATTAAATAATTTGACCAAAAAATTATGCTTATTTGACAAAGCAGCGTGCCAAAATCATTTAAGCGCATTAAATTTGTTGCTTAAAATAAAATTCCATAGTGTCATATATTTAAATTGTAGTAAATGATCCTAAGGATATGCTTTAAAAATTAAAAAAAAAAAAAAAAAAAAAAAAAAAAATAATAATAAATACCATAACAAAAATTTGTAAATAATGTATTGTAAATAATTGTATCATATAATCTAATTTTTTTATCTTTTTATATTGTTAAAAAAATGTAGTCTTAGTACCTTTAAAACCACCAATTTGATTAAGCTGTCGGCTTGATGATAGCAGAAAGCAAATTTTAATACCAAATAAATAAAAATTTCTTTAGTAAATGATCCTAAGGATATGCTTTAAAAAGTGAAACTAATTTAAACAACATAAAAACTAGGTCCATTTTCTAAAAAAATTATTAGCTGCACATTGAATTTAGTTCTACAACAAAGAAAGTACGCTGAACTTTAAGATTTAAATAAATTTCGTGCACCCAAAAATTCTAAGGCCTGAAGCAGTTGAGTCATAACTCGAATATGCACAAGCTTAATTTAAGAATTTAGCGTAAAAAATAGTTGTCAGCAAACGAAAAAAAAAAAATCCATAAACAAACAAAGTTCCATTTTCAGACAAACTGAAAGTGCCTCGGGATACAACAACAAAAACAATAAATCGAATTTTTCGCGCTATGTACGCCAAAAATCAGTTTTGCGCTAGCAACTAACATTGGCACCCTTCTTAGCTGCACAGAAAGTATCTATGTGTGTGTGTGTGTGTAACTCTATCGTTGCATAAAACAGCGCAATCACACGCCTACATGCGCATAATGAGAACGAGTAATGAAAATCTGTGGCAAGCAGAAGGCAGATAGAATGTATGTGGTAAACAAGCACAATGTAAGAACATAGACGAAAAGAAGATGGAAAGAGAAGGCGCTACATTATTTGGCAAACAGGAAACGTGGCATGTGGCATGTAGCAGCGGAAGTGTAGTGTGTAAAGTTGTATAAATGCTGGCAAATGTGTGTAGGGGACAAGTTACTTCGACGACACAAAATATTACGCGAAAATGCCAAACGTATTGCGAATGAGATAAACAAATACAGAGACACAGTGTATATGTGTGTGTGTGTGTGTGTGGAGAGAGAACGCAGCAGCAGCAGCAACTTCATTGCAACTGATTGTGGCAGCTGCAGTCGGGCATGTTGACGCCATTAAGATTGCAATTTACAATTGAAGCTTCTATTAATTTAGCATGAAATGAAGAGAGGGTGGGGGGATGAAGGGGATGAGTGTGCTGCATATGAGTCATACAAAAAATTTTACATAATTGTTAGCGACAAGCTTACGAAATGAGTTTAAGCAAAAATGACATGCATGGCATGGCATGAAAAATTTGTGGCTAATTTTTGTGCATGAGAAGACTTTGGTGACAAATTTTTTTGGCTTGAAATAGGTCAAAAGAAAAAGGTTTTTTTGGAAAAGATGAAAAATTTTCTGCATATTTGCTACGCTTTAATGCATTTGTGAATGAATGACTTGAATGACTCAAGTGGTGTGACCACTTGATAAGAAATTTTCATTCATTTTATGCATCAATTGTTGTCTGCTGTCAAGACAACAACAAAAACAACAAAAAAACAGTAAAAATATTTATGAAAAGAATAAGAACCCTTTTCGTCCTGTTTGTTTTTTTTGCTCAACAAGCTAAAAAGGCAGACAAGCGAAAATTCAAGCAAAATGTCATTCAGTTCTGTGCTGTTCAGTTCAGTCAGTAAGTCAACCAAGCACACACATTCACACACATTCATTCATTCATTTAGTTAAGTCAAGTAGACAAACACAGAAACACATCATTTTTGAAAATGCCACAAAAAGCTAAATACAAAATTCAAGAAAGCATAAAATTCGAGCATATGAAAAAAAAAAAAAAATGAAGCAACGAAGCGTAGCAGATGAAGAAGAAGAAGAGGGAGAGGTCCTTGGAATATGTGTGACAATGAACAAATGCAGCAAATCAAATTAAAAATTTGTATAAATTTAAAAATAAAAGAATATTAAATTGACTTATATATATTTTTGTTGCATACTTATAGGCTAAAATATAAAAAAAAACTAAAAATATTAAAAAAAAATCAAATCATAAACATGCAGCAATGCATAAAAATCGTTAGAAAAAAAAAAAAATATTGGCTTAATTAAAACATATGCCTTGCGCGCCTTGAAATAGGCAAACATTAAAATGTTAAATGCAAAACGCATTTAAGCGGTACGCAAAATTTATGTCAAGTATAATTTGTGGCGCATCGCTTTACTTTAATTTTCAGCGAGTTGTGTAAGTCGGAAAAAAATAACTATATATCTGCTAGCAATAATTTTGTGCATAAAGTGTTGCATACTTTTGAGGTTAACAACAGCTGCATATGTGCGGCATACATTGTCAAGTATCTGAAACTCTTAATATTTCTATTTAGTTGCGTTTTCTATTTGTTTTGTCACTTTGACATTGGCTTACCATATCAATTGCAGCTTGATTCTTGACATTTAACGCAATTTTAAATGAGCATGCGAGGCAAATGTGTGCAGTTTCAAGGATTTTTTAATATTATATGCTTGATTTTTTAAGCTTTATTAGGTGCTTTTGAAGTAATAGTTTTTTTTTCTACAGAAGTGGTTACGATTTTTTGAAGAGCAAAGCAGGAAGTATGCTAGACTATTTTGGTAGAAAGACTGAAGAAACTGAATGGGCACCGTTTATCTCATATTTACCTCGGAGTCTATAAAAAAGAGAGTTACCAAACATAAAATTTAATTTCTCCAGATCACATTTAGCAGATATGTTCCCTTACAAACCAACTAAAAACTTTGTTTCATATAAGTTGATTTATTACAAATAACCGCAACATTTGACAGGGCGTCTTCTTCGGCGGATCTTAAAATCAAGAAGCGCAGAACTCAAATCTCAGCTTCAAACTTATCCCTAATCGATACTTGAGGCGAATACTCCGGAAGGAGCAGAGAAATGCTCTTGTTGGTAGAGCTCAAAAATGAGAACGTGCCGTAGAAATATGAAGAAGAACAGTATCGAGTGTGTGGCAGAACGGACTTTACATACCAACTTGCATCGCTTGCAGTGACGAATATGAGGAGGCGATCACTTATAGACGCTCTATGAACCGCCAGGGTTTCAGAAACCGAAGAAGACAGGTTTATAACATGAAAAGGACATAGCTGGTTGATGTCTATCAGCACAAACGATATGGATTACAATAAGGAACATTAATTTCACCAGTTCAAGTCAGGTCTGAAGAGTAGGTACAGGGGATGAGTTCTTTTGAGCAGCCTTGTTTATTGGCTGTTGTCAAGCAAGTTTATAGTCGACTGATTATTATGTTGCTCCAGTCTGGAGATGTAGCGAGTTTCGAATTCACGCACAGATGGTGCGTCTATGTCTCTGTAGATGACGGAGTTCCTGACGCAGGTTGGCTTACCTATGATCCTGCGGGGCAGCTTACTCTGGAATCACTGCAGAATTTCTATATTAGACTCAGCTGCCGTCCCCCAGAGTTGGATGCCATAGGTCCAAATGGGCTTTGACAGCGCTTTGTAGAGCAGCATTTTATTGCGAGTGCTCAGCTCAGATCTCCTGCCGAGTAGCCAGTTCAATTTAGCTAACTTTAGGTTTAGACGTCTGTCTAGGATGGGTCTAGGCAGCTCGCCTTGTCCTCCAAAGGAAGAAGTGAACCATGAAGGCTGACTGGGGTGACAGTTCAGGGACCTATAGGTTGCAAATGTCATATGAAGTGACTTCTCCGCATTCACAATCCATTTCAAAAGCCAAGGATGCAGCATTTTCAGCTGCTTTTGGATGCTCAAAGGCCACCCCCAGCAAGGCACAAGCCATGTTAAAGCATAGGTATTTCCGCAGTGAAGAGGGTATATAGGATCGGGCCCAGCACGCTGCCCTGTGGAGTGCCAGCCCTTACACGTTCTATTCTCGAGTTGAAGCTCTCACACCTGACATAGAAGCATCTGTCCAGTGGGTTTGATTTGAGGATAAGGAAATATGGAACCGGAGACAGGAGCTTCTTTTTGTAGAGTAGTCGAGGTAGTCAGCATGCCATACCCGATCGAACGCCTGTTTTACATTCAGAAATACCACGGAGTAAAACTTCTTTTCCTCAATGGAGCAGAGAATCCTATGAACAAGCGGTGGCAATCCTCAGGTGTACGCGGTGGAATGTCGCTCAAGTTTACCGTAATTGAAGGATCTGGAATCAGATTGCCTTTCTTTCCAGTAGTGGCAAAACTGTCGCCAAAAGTATTCTACTCGAATAATTTGGAGAGAATCGACAGGAGACCGATTGAACGGTAGGAGGCAACTTCAATTGGAATGGAATGAGAATGTTTTTAGAAGAAATATTATTCCACACGGTCCCATCTGCCTTCGGAAATCTTATAACGAACACACAAACTAAATTCGAGAAGAAACACACAAACCAAAAAGTATGCCCCAATTCAATGCAGCAAAACACTTAAGAATATTATAAAAATATTTCTTACAGTGTACTTTTATTTAACGCATTACGCATTTATACCAAAATGCATTTGGTTTATTTAGATTTCTGCTACTCTTATTTGCATAAGAGATCATCTTTGGTGAAAGTGTTTAACTTCTACATTTCGTTGTCTCTGAATGCAATTTCCCCAACTAAAACTCTTTTGAGTAAATATTTACATGCCAAACACACAAACATACACAAAAACGTCTGCACAAAAGTAAATGTATTGTAACTGTGAGGAGTAAATGTATTTGTAGAGAAAATGTATCTGTAGCTTTTATATTTCTGTGCGTAAGCATACAAATTCGTATTTACTTTTGTATTTGTTTTTAATTAGATTTTTGTTTACTGCGGAAATTTTAGTTAAATAGAGTTCTGCGCCTTCGATTCACCGCAATTTAGAAACGCAGACATAAAAAGGAAGCGAGCGGACAGACAGACAGATAAACAAATATAAAGTTGCGTGCAAATCAAACGCTTTCGGCTGCCAGCTTCCTGCTGCTTGCTGCAATTTCTAACTTATTTCAAAAAAACGTGCTATTTGCAATTTGTTGTGGGATTTAAAAGCAATTTAAATTCGTTTACATATGACTTTTTTTGCTCTAGCAATGAAATGCAATTTTTTCGAAGGATAACGCCTCCGCTTGCTGTGCAATATTTTTCAGCGAGCAAGTTGAAATGCAGTCAATATTTTGTTTGAAATATCATATTTTATTATTTGGGTAACGCATCCTTTCGAATACTTACCAAACGACATGCGTCAGTGAGGCTGGATTCGCAACATATTCACAATTGAGTAATACAATTTCACTGGTATTTGTTACCATTTCGGGTGGACTGACTTTCACAACGGGTGGATCTGTGAAAGAAACAAAGAGAACAGATAAAAAAAAAAATATATATAAAACTAGCGGAAAATATTTCATTTTATTTCAGAACTTTTGTTTAAAAAAATATTTTTCTTTTGATACGACTACGACTACGGAGAATGTTGAGCAACTGACTTACATAAAACTTCCAATGTCAACGATGATGTGAGTGGTTTTTCACGATTTTTTTTGCAATACAATATTTTCAGCCTCACAACGGAATACCATGTCATTTTCGAAACGTGTTGCATTGAAGATAAGCTCCGATTGGCTGTGATAGGTGCCATCCGGCTTTTCGAACTGTAAAGAAATATTTTGTACGAAAAAAATGTGAGTTTTTATATAGTTGCAATTGTTTTTTTTTTCGAGTGTGCCTACCGCTTTTGTACGTATTTCGATGAGATCGTTCTCTTCAGGACTGATGATGTCAGTTGCATTGTACCATGTAAGATTGACAGCTGGACGTGCACCATGTATCTGCAAAAAAAACAGTAAAGTAAAAAAATATATTTTATACATTTCACAGAGAAAATATTTCTATCGACTGTAGAGATGCTGTAATACAAACTTTAGAATAGAAAGTAAAATTTATACACATATAGATTTATTAAACGAGCAACGATATCGATTAATCGAATAATTTTTTTTCTTTACTTTAAAAACGAAATGGACAACACTACGCTTAGTTGAACATATTTTAAAAATTAATCGATCATGAGTATCGATTTATCAATCAATAACGATTAATCGTACAATATTGTTAATTCATTTACTTTAAATCGGAAAGCAGTATACTACGCTACTTTGTAGCAACTAAAGAAAATTAATTAATCTATAATTTCAACAATATTTAACGATTATTCGATAAGTATCGATTAATTTCAAATAATTAAATATTGTTTTCTATATTTTTAAATCGCACAGTACTATATTTGGCTTCTTTGACAATTTAAGGAAATCCAATAATCGATTATTTGAGCAAAAACGTTTAATCGTTTAATATCGATTTATCGATTCAATAGCAATTATTCGAATAACACTTTCTTTAGTTTAAATTGCACAGAACGATGTTTGGCTCATTCGAAAAAAAAAACGATTATTTGAAGATAAAAAAAACGATTATTTAATTAGGATCAGTTAATCGAATAATATCGTTTACCGTATTTACAAAATCGCGTCGAATATTTGATTAGTATAATATTTTATATATTATAAATTGCATAGCGTACATTTGACTTCTTTGTAGTTAGCTGAAGCAATTTAGTAATCGTTTATTTGAGCAAAATCGATTTTGCATTATAATTAAAAATCGATTAATATTACCATTTTTTATTTAAAATTGCATAGGGCTTTTTTTGGCTTATAAAAAATAATTATTTAAAATGATATCGATTATCTAATAACGTTTTATTTAATCGAAAAGTATCGTTTACCTTATTTAAAAATATTATTTTTCGCATCGAATTATTTAATGAATATATACTTATAAATCGAACAGTGCTACATTTGGCTTTTTTGTAACTATTGCAGGAAATTCAATAATCGATTTTTTGAGCAAAAACGGTTAATCATTTAATATCGATTTATCGATCAAAACCAATTATTCGGATAACACCACTATTTTTATTTTAAACTGTACAGAACGATGTTTGGCTCATTCGTAGAAAAAACGGTCTTTTCAAAAATATCGATTATTCGATTAGAATAAGCTAATCGAATTATATCGTTGCATTATTTAAAATCACACCGATTATTCGATTAATATCTTTTATAAACCGCATAGTGCTACATATGGCTTCTTTAGTAACTGTTTGAAGAAATTAATTAATCAATTATTTGAGCAGTATTGATTGTTCGATTAGTATCGATTTATCATAAATTTTTTTTTTAAATTGCACAGCACGATATTTGGTTTATTCGTAGAAAAAAGCGATTATTTGAAAAATATTGTTTATTAAATTCGGATCATTTAATCGAATTACATCGTTTGCCTTATTTAAAATCGCCGATTATTTGATTTATAACTATTATAAACCGCACAGTGCTAATTTTTGTTTCGTTGTAACTATTTAAAGCAATATCGATTTTGCGATTAGTATCGATTTATCGATTAATATCAATTTTTTTAAACTGCACAGTACCATATTTTGCTTATTCCTAGAAGAAGAAAAAAACAGTTACTTGAAAAATGTCGGTTATTTAATTACGAACGATTCATCGAAAAATATCGTTTATCTTATTTAAAATTGGGTGTATTATTTAATTATTATAAATTATAAGTCGCACATTACAATTTGGCTTCTTTGTAACTATTTGAAGAAAATAATTAAGCGATTATTTGAGCAATATCGATTTTGCGATTAGTACCAATTTATCGAACAATATCATAAACCCTTTACTCCAGCTTTCTTTATTTTAATTCGCATAACACTTAGCTTCTTCGTAACTGTTTTACGATACATACGAAAATATATTTCAACTTCATTTAAAACTATTGAAATTCCATATTGCACACTGCGTATACTTAATTTTTAATGCAGTCGACCCAACTATACATTCCATCTAATACACATTAAGCATACGCAACGTTTATCGTTTAATAAATCATGATTATGCTACACAAAATCAAACAATTACTTTTTAATTCAAAATCAACTGGAAATGTAAAGCTTTAAAACCAATTTCATGCATGCTTAACTATTTGCAGATGTTAAGAAATTCCATTAAGCACAATTTTCCAAGTCAATTTTGCATAATTTACTTCACTTCGATTACTTGTGAATCATTTTTTTTTCCTTTTGTTTTTTTTCCTACTAGTAAAGTCTAAAATTTGCCTAGAACTAAAGGCTTTACCATAGATATTGTTGCCTAACAGACTGCCTAACTGCCTAGCGTCAACAACAACAACGATGATGACGACAAGACAAGAAATAGTTACTTAGTAAAACGAAAAATGCCAGTAAATTGCTAGTAGAGTTAGGGCAGGCTTCTTGCATAGAAAACGAGCATATGTGATGGCTTCTAGCAATATTTATACACCTACCTCTCTTCAGCACTTATCGAATATGTAGCTATGCATTATATTGCCATTTAGTTAACCTGCTCTTATGTAAGAATGCTTCTTACATATTTTACTCCTTTTAAAACAAAGTCAGACGAAAAATCGTAAAATAATTGGCAGTTAATTATTGTCAATTACGGCACAACCAAGACAAAGGCACTGAAGGCATTCCTGTCTGCATTCTGATGTATGTCTGTCCGTCCGACCGTCTGTCTGTCTACAAAATAACTTTAGATACTTGCTTTTAGCTAAATGGATAACTGATACACTGATGTGTTGTAAGACATACAAAAAAAAGTAGCTACATTGTTTTGCTGTTTAGCAACAAAGCTTTAATACGCTGAAAAATTTATAGACAGACGGACATTTATTTTTTTAGCCTAAAATGTCATAAAATTTTAACTCCCAAGCAAACTTTATAATTTAGTTTCGCTTTTAATACGCTGCTTTTTCAGTGTTAATAAATTTTTTTGGTTGACTTTGTAAGAATTTAAAAAAGACATGTAAGTCGTCACTTTGACGAAATTCCTTTGAGAAATGTCTGTCCGTTTTGAACGTCAAAACGTGTTTAACCGTTCGTTTTCGTTTATTACAAGATTAGGAATTTTTAAAATATGGAATGTAACGATATGATAAAATATCGGATAAAAAGTATCGATACGGATAAAAATGTATCGAAAAACTGTATCGGATACTAAAAATATCCCATAAAAAATGCATCGATACTGGTATCAATTAAAGAATATATCGATACTGCTATCGGATAAAAATATATCGATACTATTATCGTATTAAAATATATCGATAATGGAATCGGATAAAACTGTAAAGATACTGGTATCGGTTAAAGAACGAATCAATACTGTAATCAGATAAAGAATAAATCGATACTGGAATCATATAAAGAATGTATCGATACTGGTCATCGGAAAAAGAATCTATCGATACTGATATCGGAAAAAGAATGTTTCGATACTGGTATAGTTTAAAAATGTATCGATACTGGAATCGTGTAAAAATGTATCGATAATGCTATCATAAAAAATTATTCGATACTAGTATCGTATGAAAATGTGTCAGTAGTGGTATCGGAAAAAGCTGTACTAGATAAACTGGTCACGACTAAACAATGTATCAATACTGTAATCTGATAAAGAATGCATCGATATTGGAGAATATAATGAAAGTATCGATACTGGTAACAGAAAAATATTTCGATACTGCTATCGGCTAAAGAATCTTTCGATACTGATGTCCGATAAATATTGCATCGATATTTTAATCAGGTCAAGAAGGTATAGATGCTGTTATCAGGTAAAAAAATACATCGATACTGACAATGTGTAAAAAATATCGATACCTGTATTAAAAAAAGAATGTATCGATACTGATAAAAGTAATATAAATGCGAGTTTAAGAATGTATCGAATCTGATCAAACGGACACAGAAACATGCTTCTATTCTTCAAAATGTTTGAATTCAAAAGGTTTGTCGAGCAATGCAAGACATATTTATGTCGAGCTCCAAAGTATTTTCAAATTTGTTAACTTAATCAATATACTGTTACAAAATATGTGTAGTGTATTTAAAATGCATATAAAATTTATATACTTACATCACATGTTAGCACCACTTTACTGCCTTGCACTGTATGATGTTCAACGCCGTTGATTGTTATGCTTGTTGGACGCACTAAAAATGTATGAAAAATTAAAGTTTAGTTTTTTTTACTTCCTCTGTTCAAAAAAATTCAATAATAGTAATTTGCGTGTCTACATTTTATTATATTCACTTCAAGCCATTTGCATTTTAAATTAAAAAAAACATACAAAAAAAAGTAACTTATTTTTTTCTGACATTTTACTCATGAGTATCCTTTTTTCAGAGTTTTAAAAAAGAATAATGCTGATTAGCAACATTTGGCGTCACTCCGGCTTTTTTTTTTTTTCTTCTTATCTGAGAAGAGTTTAACATTTTGACTAATGACTTTCATTAATTTAATTTAATTATGCTAAAAGCTAAAATTGCTTTGAACTAAAAAATGTCAAATCATATGTCAATTGGCATCTTTTTTGTTTTAATATGAAAAAAGCTTTTTATTTCGTTTTTGTCACTTGATACTGTCAGCTTTTAATTAGTTAAATTTATTTCCATGACTTTCACAAAAAAATAACAAAAAAGGAGCCAAAATGTCCTGTGGCGCACTGCAGTAATTATAGCGCTTGCTGAGTACATCAATGATTTATTGGTTGTAATATTTGAAAGAGATAGTAAAGATTACAGCGTTTTGTTTGTTGAAGTTACGAAAGTATTGCGTTTATAGCAAGCATCGATACTAGTATCAGATACAGAAGTTTAATTAAAAAAAAAAAAAATAATCGATATTTTTATAAGAAAAAAAAAAAAAAAATATTTTTAAAAAATTTAAAATACCGGATAAAATTTACCGATAAATTTATCGATACAGATAAAAAATAAATCGATACTGGTATTGCAAAAAAAAGAGATATTAATACAGATAAATAGTGTATCGATACTGGTGATAGTTAAAAAATGTATCAATACACATAAAAAAAGTATCGATACTGGTGACATATAAAGAAATTATCGATATAGTTATCCAAGAAAATATAGATACTGGTATTTAAAATAAAATATATCGAAATCATCATTGTGTTAAAAATAACTGCAGCTTATCCACGAACTTAGATATTTTTATATATTTATTTTATTTATATAATTTATATATTTTTATATTTTTTATATTTTTTATATTTTTTATATTTTTTATATTTTTTATATTTTTTATATTTTTTATATTTTTTATATTTTTTATATTTTTTATATTTTTTATATTTTTTATATTTTTTTATATTTTTTATATTTTTTATATTTTTTATATTTTTTATATTTTTTTATACATTTTATATTTTTTATATTTTTTATATTTTTTATATTTTTTATATTTTTTATATTTTTTATATTTTTTATATTTTTTATATTTTTTATATTTTTTTTATATTTTTTAAATTTTTTATATTTTTTTATATTTTTTATATTTTTTATATTTTTATATTTTTTATATTTTTTATATTTTTTATATTTTTTTATATTTTTTATATTTTTTATATTTTTTATATTTTTTATATTTTTTATATTTTTTATATTTTTTATATTTTTTATATTTTTTATATTTTTTATATTTTTTATATTTTTTATATTTTTTATATTTTTTATATTTTTTTATATTTTTTATATTTTTTATATTTTTTATATTTTTTTATATTTTTTTATATTTTTTATATTTTTTATATTTTTTTATATTTTTTATATTTTTTAAATATTTTATATATTTTTTAATTTTTATTTGCCGAGCATCACCAGTTGAACCTTACCTTGTAAATCGACATTGAACTCTGTAATGATTTGTTCCTTAATAGCTGCCGAATCAATACGGCATTCAATATCCTGTCCCAGATCATCTCGTGATAATTGTAAAGATAATTCCAATGTTGCTGTATATAGGCCATCCTTTTCATCATAAGATGGTGAATCTATGTTGTATAAAAAGAAATTTATTATTAGCAAAAAAACATCAAAGAAATTAATTTTAAAAATATATAAAATCTTTCAGTCAAAAATAACTTTTTTTCAAAAAAAATAAAATCCTCTTTAAAGACTTAATTAAATTTGTTATTGTTTTCTTTTTTCTACGCTTTTAAATCGCATCAAAGCTTTGCTAAGTGCTTATTAACCCTTAACCTGATTGTTTAAAAAAAAAAAACACTTTTCTCATTTACAGCATCGACACTTCCGGTAGCGTCTTGAATATTTTTGTATCTTCTTACTTTTGCTACTTTTTTATCTTGAATATTTTTTCTTTATTTTTTTTTTTTCTTATTATGTTTGTGTAGCTGACGGCTTGTTTGTTTGGTTTTTTAATTGCAAAAGAAAGCGTCAAGGCATACCAAGAAAAAAGTGAGAAAAAAACATTTAACGGCTGAAAAATTAAGACTTTGAAATTCACGTTAAGTGTTTTTCAAGGCCAAGATAATAAATTTTAAAAAAGAAAAATAAAAAGAAATATTTTTGAGAAAATAATCAGGGGTATAGCTTTAAAACTTTTTTTTTTGTTTTTAGCCACTTTTCGTTCGGAAAATATTAAGATTTCTCAGCATGGCGCAAAAAAGTGCAAAAATGTTAAGTCTCAACAGAAAATATACAATTTAATTAACAAGAATTTCATAATACTACTGTGCAGTATGGCGGATTCAAACACTTTTTTCTACGAAACACAAATAGTCGATTTTTTTTGTTAAAATAATAATTAAACTAAAAGCAGCTTTAAAGCAATTAATCGCTTTGAAAACCCACTTCTTAAGTATATTTTTTATTGACTTCTATTTTAGGCTTTTAAATCCGAAAAGAATTTAATGAAAATGTTTAATTTTATTTTTATGTTGCACTTTCCGCTTCTTTTTTTTATTAAGATACTAAAATGAGTTAAAGCATTTTATAAAACCCGTTTCCCACCCACTTAAACTCACTTCCATTTCATCAAGTGAAGCTTGTTGTTTTTTCCATTTTCAATTTTTTCTTTCTTTTTTTTTATGCATAAGCTAAGTGACGCCATTTTGTTTTGTTCAACTGATAAGTGCGCGCGATGGCGTATGCAGACATAAATCCTTTCTGCCAGTTACTCATGGCCACATTTCCTTTATGGATTTTATGCAAACTGTAGGAAGGTAGTCATCAGCTCAGTTCAGTTCAGTCTGTTTAGTTTAGTGCGAGTTCAGTGAAGAGTAAAGCAGTTTTTCATTTTATAGCCGCACACCGCATAAACTTTTTGGCATCGTAAAACTTGTTAGCCAACTCACGCATTAACTATGGCCACGTTCCTTGTAAAATGCGTTCTACTTTCTTTTCTAAAACTTGCACGCCTACATTTTTTCTCTTTTTTACTGTCCGTTGAACTTCTTCGCATATATATTTTTTTTTTTTTTTGCTGGTATCAAATTGGCTGCTTAGCTTGGCTCAAATCAATTCAGTCGTCTTAGCTGTTTAGCTTGTTTTTATTAGAGCGCATTTTAGTGTTTAAAATTTTATAGCAGTTTTGTGTTTTATTATTTTTTTTTTTGTAGCCTAAAATGTCATAAAATTTTAACTCCCAAAGCAAACTTAATAAGCTAGTTTCGATTTCAATACGCAGCTTCATCAGTGATAATAAATTTTGTTTTGTTGACTTTGTAAAAATTTAAAGAAGACATAAGTCATCTCTTTGAGAAAAGTCCTTTTAGATATGTCCTTCCGTTAGTTTGCAAGTTAAGGCGTAGTAGCTCGTCCCTTTTTTCGTCTAATTTTAATTTTATTTTCAATAAATTTGACCAAAGAACTAACAAACAGTTTTAAAGTAATATGTCGATACAGATAACATATAAAAATGTATCGATACGGATAAAAAATGCATCGATCCTGGTATCAGACTAAGGATGTATCGATACTGATTTAGCATGTAAATGTATCGATACTACTATCGGATGAAAATGTATCGATACTGGTATTGTATAAAAATGTATCGATAATGCAATTGGATAAAAATGTATAGATACTGATATCGGCTAAAGAATGTGTCAATACTGTAATTAGATAAAGAGAGTATCGATACTAGAATCATATATGAAGTATGACGAACAAAGAATGTATCGATACTGGTAGCATATAAAAATGTATCGATACCGATAGTATCGGCTAAAGAAAGTGTCAATACTGTAATCAGATAAAAAATGTATCGATACTGAATTAAAATGAATAGATACTGGTATCGCCTAAAGAAAGTATCCATACGAAACTGATGTCGATATAGTAAATATTGCATTGATATTTTAATCAGGTCAAGAATAAAAAAATAAAACGATATTGAAATCAAATAAAGAATGTAACGATAATGTTTCACGTAAAAGTTGGTATCAATACAGTAATCAGATAAAAATGTATCGATACTGGAATCAAATATGTGATATGGAAATAACATATAAAAATATATCGATATTGATAGCTAAGGAATTCTTTTCAGATAAGAAATGTATCGATACTGCTTAGTGTTATCGCCTAAAGAAAGTTTCGAAACTGATGTCTAGTAAATATTGCATCGATATTGTATTAAGTTAAAGATGTAAAGTTTGTGGTAATAGCTAAAAGAATACATCGATACTGACAATGCGTAATAAATATCGATACCAGAATCAAATAAAGAATGTACGGAGTTTAAGTATGTATCAATTCTGAACAAACGTACACAGAATCACAACATTTTGTTCATATTTATCCAAAAATTTAAAAAAAAGTATCAAAACTTCGGTTCTAAAAATTTTTCAATAATAATCTACTTAAAATTTTTTTTGCATAAAGCTTATATGTAGAATAAATATGTGTAGAGGTATATAAAAATTACTTACGCGTTGTTAATCGCTTGTTCCCCCCGCCACCAGCCAACTTGTGGCTGTGGTCTTGTATTACGCACAATGCAGCTTGCCTTTAACGTTTGCCTTTCCTCCATGGGTCCAACAATGGAACCATTCTCAATACGTTCGCCTTTCTCATCCAGTATCACAACCTCCGTGGGTGGCACTGTACTTTCCAAAAAATCGATGTCCATATTTTGTTGTTGGTTTGGTTGTTGGTTTGTATGTTTTGTGCATAATTTTTTTTTTTTTTTTTTTTGTGGAGTTTATGTTTTTATGTCGTTGGTTGTGTGTAGTGTGTGTTGTGCATTTTTATGTTTTTTTTTTTGCAAATTTTTTAAATTTTTTTTTAACATTTTTTTTTTTTTTTTTTGCGGAAGGTAAAAATGTTGAATTTGTTTTTGTTTAATAAAAAAGAAATATTTTTTTTTTGCATTTATAAAAATAACTAAATATGTTTGTTTTTTATAACTAAAATAATTTAAATAATAATTTTAATTGAAAATTAATAAATTTAATAAAAAATAAAAAAGCTTTAATAAAAAAATAACGTTTTAAATGAAAGCATTAAATTAAAGTTGCGTAATCAAAAAATTAAATAAATAAAAAAAAATGAATATATAAAGAAAAATTATTAATGCATGAAATTAATAGCATAAAATTGAATAACCATGAACCGTTTTAAGAGTCGATTATAAATTTTAAATTAATAGTTTTGGCATTTAATGAAAAAAAAAAAAAAATAAAATAAATTGAATTGTATGCAGCATAAAATGAATTTCGGTTTATTTTAATGGAAAACTATTTTAATTATTAAGCATTGCCTGACTTAAGCATTGTTCGTTAACAGCATTGCCATTCAATATTATTTTTTTGCAAAAGGCTGTTATATTTTGTGTATCTTTATGCTCGTTCGTTGTCGTTTCTCAAGATTTTTATATGAACCTGTTCGGACGACCTCGAATTTTTGTATCAAAATTCGTAATTTCCTCTTGTTAAGAGTGAGAAAAATTAGGAACAATGAATGCCTCATACAAAATGTCCTGAATTTGTGGTAGGTTTGCATGTGACCTTTTCACAATATTTGTTGGATCTGAGTCGCATTGGAATATTTTTTTGGTGCATTTATAACTTTCTTCCATGCCGAATTTGGTGTTTCTAGATTAAAGTTTATATATTAAATCAATGAAAAAATTCAAAATGTTTATGACACTTGTGGACTGTAAAAATTTTTTTCTTTCAAATTGGATCGTAAAACTTTTTAGAATAAAAAATGATAATTCTTTTTGGTTTTAATCTGGACATTTTTTTTTTAATTGAATTGTAAAATAATCATATAAAAATCATATTATTTATAAAATATAATTTTTTTTTTTTGTTTTTACATATTTGTATTTGCTTTTTTGGGGCAATTTAATATTTTTCATAACCTTTTGACTTAATTTTGCTTATAATTGATTCTTTTATTTTAACAGAATAAATATATCAGCATTGCCAAAAGTTGTATAAATTAAATTATGTGGATTGTGTGCACTTGGTTTTTTTTTTTTTTTTTGTGGGGAAAAGCGGAATTTTTTTTTTCTTTTTTTTTATTCCATTGAATAATACTTTTTTTTTGTCTAGTATTCAAAAAGGCGCACAACTGTAATTATTTCTTTAAAAAATGTTAATTTAAGCATACAATCCACATATATTTTCGATATGGCAATGATGTTTTTTTGACTTAAGTTGATGGCAACACTAAGCTAAATTAAAAAAAATAAAATAAAAACTCTACAGTTCTGGGAAAGATTTAGATTGGAACTAAAACAAATCTCTTTTTATTTTATGAATACAGTCCACATATATATGTATTCGATATGGCAATGATGTGTAATTTTTTTCGAAATATTTTCAGTTGTGTCAAACAAATTTTGACTTATTTTCATATGAAAGCATCTTTGTAGATAGAAAGATTTGAATTGGGACTAAAAAAATTGAGTTTTTAATTTTTGAATACAATCCAAATATATATATATATATATATATATATGATTAAATATACATATATATATTCGATTTGGCAATGATGTGTAATTTTTAATCGAAATATTTTCAGTTGTGTCAAACAAATTTTGACTTATTTTCATATGAAAACATTTTTGTAGATAGAAAGATTTGAATCGGGACTAAAAAAATGAGTTTTTAATTTGAATACAATCCACATATACATATTCGATGTGGCAATGATGTGTAATTTTTTTAGAAATATTTTTATTTGTTTTAAAAAAAATTTTGACTGAATTTCAAATGAAAATACTTTTTGTAGACAGCATTTTACTGATGGCAACACTAAGCTGACGTAAAAAATTAAATTAAAATCTACGACTTCACGATTTAGGTCGATACTAAAAAACGATTTAAGATAGCACACAAGCAATCTGTAGAAATTAATTTGGTAACTTTATTCTTAAATATTGCAGTTCTCAGGATTGGTTCACTCTTTCGACAGAAATAAAGACGAACGGAAAATTCAATACAGTTTCGACGCTAATCAGGACATAGTTTTGATGCTTCAATTTTTGAAAATTTTTGAGCAATTCTTTTTGTAGCTGCATACAATTCCACAAACTAATCAATTTAAATGAATAAAAAAAAAAAATAAAATAAACTAATTTAAATTGTTTATTATCTTTATGTGCTTCTTTTTTTTTAATCTTTTTTTTTTTTAATAATAAAAATGAAAATAAATTTTTATGTTATTTAGAGAAATTTACCAATGTTTTCTACGTTTTTGTTCGTTTGTATTTAATTTGTAGCAAATGGCAATTAAATTATTTTTAATTTTATTTTTTTAGAATTTCATTTAAGTTTAATGAAGCATTTTCGTTTTGGAGTTTTTTTGTATTTTAAGTTTTAATGGATTTTAGTATTTTTTTTTTTATTTTTTTTATTATTTTTATTATTTTTTATGATGAAAATAGACACACAAATTTCATTCAATTGAATATTTTTTATGTTTTTTATTTCGATATTTTTGGTAATTAAATTGTTTGGTGAATTTTTTTGGTAGTGCAGAGGTGATTTGTGGTGTTTTTGGTGATGAATGATGGAGAGGCGTGTAGTATTTTAGTTAAAGTTTTTGTATCGATTTTTTTTTTTTTTTTTGGCGAATGTTTTAGTTTTTAGTATGCGTTTGATTTTTTTTATTGATAGTTCATATGCATAAATTCCAGTTGATGTTGACGAGCGTTTTTTTTTTTTTAGAGATAAATAATCAATTTTTTTTTTTTTTGTTTTTGGGGGGAATTTTTGAAAGTACAATCAGTTGAGAATAAAATATTTGTATGAGTTTTAAACAGTTTTTTTTTTTTTTTTTTTTTTTTAATAAAAATGAAGCAAAGAGAATATACAAATATAGAGTTAAAAAAAATTTATAGAAAACGTTATATGCAATGCAAAAATGGCAGCAATTGTTAAAAAATTTGATTTGGAATTGGGCACACGTTTTCTTCTGGTATAAAAAATGTTGTATCACATAGATAGATATCCTCATCAGATATTTAATTAAACAAACAATTGAACAAATAACAAAAGCAACACGTTTTTAGGTTTTTTTTAAGCTTTTTTTTTTTAAAAAAAAAAAATTTAAAGTACAAAAAAATTAAAAAAAAAAAAAAAAAAATTAAAAATTTTTCAAAAGCAAATTAATTTTTTAAACTTAAATGTGAGGCAAAAGCAAGGTTTTTTTTTTTTGAAAAAAAAAAAAAAAAAAAAAAATTGAAAAATTAGAAGACTTTGAACACTCCCTTCGACACGATAGCCATTGAAGTTATCACACGTTCCACTGGTATAAAAAATGTTGTATCGCAAAGATAGACAAATTAAATCCTAAACTAATCTATGATTTTACCTAAAAACAATAAAATAAAAAAAAAAAACAAAAAAAAAAAAAACTGTTAAAATAATTAAATATAAAAAAAAAAAAATAAGCTCGTTTGAAAATAATTTAAATATTTTACATAGACTTAGCTTCCCTTGTATGTTGAATACTAAAATCAAAAGTATTAAGAAAATTGACAAATAAGCTAGAACGGGAGTAGCTTCAACATTTCATAAACCAAAGCCTATGTGAGACAAGCACTTTTGGATTCCTTTTTGAAAATAAAGGGAGAATAAAGCCAGATACAAGTACTCTCAGTATTGTGTAGATATCATACATGATGATAACGGATGTGTATTAGGTTTGTACAATAAGAGAAGTTGAGAGAACTACTATTCGCAGGAATAAGTTGAGTACAAAGTTACAATTTCTATCAGGTCACTGGTGATTCATCAAACATCTATGTACGATGCTGGAGTATGCAGAAGCTGCCATGATGATGATGAATAGATAGATAAATAGATTTGGTATCTACTAGTGTTGTCAAAAAGTTTGATTTTTAAGTCACAGTGTGATTAGCGACTACGACTTAAAAATCACAGTGACTGCAAACAGTGATAAAAGCGCCGTTCGCGAAAAAGCAATCAGCGATTACTAAACAGTTTCACTTTTCGCGAAGAGTGATACACAAAATCACCGCTTACTGAACTGTTTCAATAAACCAGCACAAAAATACGCTTTGTTTCACATCTGTTCTTATTGTATAAAATTAAATTCACATCATATTTCACTTCGTTTTCGATTCATATTTTTTTGAACGAATTTGCCGTTTTCTAACTCTATTCAATTCATTGCGATCATATTTTTGTAGAAATCATTGCAATAGACCGCGAATTCAGTGCATTACACGTTTTGACGAAACAAGTGGCTGGCAGATGTATCAATGGATTTGTACATATGAATATGAACGATTCGCGAAAAAGTGATTAAGGCTCCAATCACTGATAAATGAATACCCTCGCGAAGAGCGATGCGCAAAATACCTGCCATGTC
Organism: Leucophenga varia; assembly: GCA_018903435.1. Taxonomy (NCBI): domain Eukaryota; kingdom Metazoa; phylum Arthropoda; class Insecta; order Diptera; family Drosophilidae; genus Leucophenga; species Leucophenga varia. The sequence goes on along the minus strand of JAEIFJ010002331.1, from coordinate 10,854 downwards.
ACTAAACAGGAAGAAGAAAAATCACAAATCACTTCTTTTTTGCAGTGCGACATTGTAATTCTTAAATCACTGTGAAAAAAATCACTGTGAAAAAATCACTGTGAAAAATCACTGTAAAAATCACTGTGAAAAAACACTGTGAGCAAATCACGATGAAAAAATTATTGAAAGTGATTTTTTTGCCAACACTAGGGTATTTTTAGGTAACTAAATTGATGTTAAGGTACAGACTCTCAGAGATCTTGTAGTCCTCTTTATGGTGAAAGTAGATGAACTGTTGTAGAAGACTTAAAAGAAAGCAGTGTCGACTTCTTCGTCTATCTGTCTGACTGCAGTATGAAATTAATTTTCGCGAAAACTATTAGGGTAACCAAACTTGAAATTTAAATTCTTCTACACAGCAGCTACTCTATATTAATTTATTAGTCATTAATGTAAGCTAAAAGAAATATTGATGTCATATCGATATTTTTGCTAATGCCTGATTTACACGATTATATATATGTGACACATTGTGGGATATGTGATTGTCTAAATACTATCACATTGTGTGTCATTGTATGTGTCACAGAAATAATTAAAATCAATGGTATCGATTCTTATATATCGATACCATTGATTTTAATATCGATATTATTATGGTAACGATTTTTATAATATGCAAAATATCGATATTATAAAATTTTAATAGTATCAAAATCATTGATGTTCAACAAGCCTTTAATCGCGCATGGCTTAAGGGCTGTTATACAAATTAAAAAGAGCATCCCATATATCGCTGTTAACACCACCAAGTCCGTCCATGTCTTATTCACACTTAGAAGGGAGGGGATCGGGCGGGTATGTATGGCGGGGAAGTTCCAAACCCAAACAAAATAAAAATTAATGGCTTGGGCGAGGGGAGAGGTTGAATGAGAAAGATCACAGGCCAAGGGGAAGCAGCCAACCATAAACTAACGTGGGCCTATGGGTTGTCTGTCAGCAAGGGTGAACTTTGAGTGGACAAAAAAAGCCAACCTTTCAAAACCCAAACCCAGTCTGGACGGAAGGGGTGGGGCACGACACTCAAAAAACATTGATTCAAAGGTGCCAAAAACATCCCCCTAAAAAAAAACAGTCGAGGCGGTCGTTGGGGAGGTATGAGAAAATTCACACAGAGCGCCCCAGATGCCAAAAATAGCTGAAGAAATCAAAAGTCACAGTAGCAGATACGTAGAAAAATTTACTTGATAATCAACAACAACGAGGCGACTTAAGGCACCTGTTAGATCTGTCATGTTAAGGACATATACATAGGTTAAGATTAACTTAATATAGGCTACATTATGATATGTAAGTACTTAGTTAAATGGAGTACAACGTAAACGTAAGAATTATTCACTCAGAAAATATGAAAAAAAAAACTTACCTATTCTGATATTCCGGTGTTACACTCGTCACGTTACTATCATCAAGCAGCATTGCTGCAATACGATCATCGCCCTTAAACCAATTAATCGAATGCAGTTCACCGCATTTATCCTTATTAACTGGGCAGGGTAGCACAACAGATTTGCCTTCATGTTTGCTAATACTTTCATCTGTAAAGAAAGAAAGGAAATTTAATTAATATAATGAAACCATAAATGCGCACTTAAAATTAAATTAACGATTTGTATAGTGAATAAAGGCGACGAAAAAAATATTAAAAAAAAATAATGAAGAAGTCGTAAATCAGCTACAACCGGAAATAGTAAGCAAGAAAATGGCGACGTTAACGACGTCTGTGGCAGCACCAGCACCGCCAAACAAAATCCCCAACTGTCAGATAAGCTGCGTGATTTCATACGCCTGCTTTGAATGCTTTTTGAAAACATATTCAAATTCAAAGTGCGATAAAAAAACGCAAACGAAAGAAAGAAAGAAAGGCTACATATGAATACGTTAGTCATAAATTCAAAAGGACATTTTTTTCTCTATTTTTTTGTGTTTGCTTCTTTTGAAAAGAAACTTTTGCTAAATAAAATTGCTGAAGGCTAACAAGGGTGAAGTAGCTGTTTGAATAGCGCAACAGCATATTTTGTCGCAGCAAAGCAATATTTTTTTTTTCCTCGAAACATATTTTTTTTCTATGAAGAGTCAGCTTGTCAAAAGGAAAACGGAAGTGTTGCTTTACTCATTCTAAACAATTTTCTTTGCGCTTACTTGCAACAGCGTATTTGTTTGTTCATTCATTCATACATACACATATGTGTCCTGTTTTGTCCTTTTTTTGTAAACGTATCTAATGTCTATGTTTGTATTACTTTTGCTTTGAAATTGTTGCAGAAATGAACATCCTGATTTAATTTGCATAAAGTTATCTTTGGCTGCTCTTTTTTTTTTTTTTTTCGTTTTCTTTATTTTTGTTTATTTTTATTCACGCGTCCTTTTTTGCTTTTTTAGCTTGTTCCTAAAGAAAAGAATTATGCGCCCAAAAAGTATGCAAGTTAATTTTTTTTGTTAAACTTTAAGCCAACTTTTTTTCTCCGATTTGGCAACAGCAGCTTGACTAGTTCAAAGGCAAATTGTTAAACAAATCTACTTTTTAAATTGAAATTAAAGTGGCATTAAATAGCTAAGCAGCCTATAAGTAGTCTACGAATTTTTGTTTATTTTTTTTGTTAAAAGGCATGTTGTGGCTTGCTTTGATTACTATTTGATTATATGCAAATGCATACATTTACATAATTCCCTTATGGATTAGTATTATTTATTTATTGTATTGTATGCCTTAAGTTATGCTACAATATTTTTTTCTTATTGCCTTAAGTTATGGCATTATTATTATTTATTTATTTTTTTGTGTGGTTTCTCGCTACAAATATAGGTCAGCTTTGGTTTTTATTTACATAAATTTTGACATAAAATATTTAAATTGAAATTATTATTTGTATCTAAACAAATAGCTGATGGCATGTCGCCTAAATGTATGCAATTGTTTGTTGTTAATTTTTAATGAATTTATAATAAATAATTTTGTGGTTGTTTTATAGCCAAAATAAAAAAAATAAAAAATTATTTATATTAATAAATAAAATTAAATAAAAATTCATGCAGCCTAAAAGCATACAAAATAATTTAAAAATTTACGCTCCATTTACTTGTGTATAACACATAAAATATCATTTATGTCCTACAATTTTTTCTACAATTTTGCTACAAACCACGCCTTTTTTTTGTTTGCTTACACTGGACTATCAAGCGTAAATATGTATGTGTGTGTGTGTATGTATTTTTGTATCTAGTAAAGCTTGCAAAATATAGTAAGCCTGACTGACTTTTCTGCTTTTATTCTTTCATTGAATTTAAGTCTAACTCAGGCGCCGCAAATTTCCTGCCTTGTGGCATATTAGATTATCTTAGTTTTTTTATTTTTATTTTTTTTTTTTTATTTTTTTCCTTTCTGACTTACTATGCTACGCTGCTGCAGCAAGAGTAACATTTTTCAATTTTTCTATTTAGCTTGCAGTATCCTATCTTTTTCGCAGTTATCCTTTATATATATAAATGGAATAGAATAGTATACACATGTGCTCCTCTATAAGCATATCACTTTTCTATAAATTCAAACAGACATTTGAAATATTCAATTTCTCATGAATCCAGCACGTGTTACAGCATACACAGCATACACATAGCACACAGAGCATGAGTTTTGTAATAGAAACGTAATGCAAGAAAGGTGAAAAGATTTAGCTACTTTTAGTTTAGTTTATATGAATGTATCTCATGGATACAATTTAGTTTGGCTTTTAGTTTGAGGTTTCCCATTCATTTCCATTGTGATTTAATATTATATTTCGATGCAGTCTTATGATTTGACATACTAAATACGTATTCAGTTTTATTATAAATTTAAGCTTTATTTGAATGAATCGATAAGTCAAGTTTTTAACTTTAGGCGATACATTCTATAGGAAGCATTTTAGTTAAATTTCTACAAAAAATAACAATATTTAATTTGTAGAAGCGCAAAACGGAGATTAGCAAAGATATGCACGAGAAGATACAAGTTTTCTAGTAGGAATGCACAGAGCCTTTGCAACATACAGTCTAAGCAGCAGTATTCGACTGATTTCCTCTTCAAGACAATGCAACTTATTCATGAAATTTCATACAACACCGACTGCTGTCTCCCAGAAATCGATTGAAAAAAAAAAAAACTATTCATTCCATCACAAAGACGTGTTACAATGGGAGCCAATGGAAAACTCTGTCAGTATTTTCACAAAAGAATTCAAAGAAAACAAACATTTGTTGGGGTAGGGTGGTGTCCACGGTTTGGCCTTGAGGATCAACATTTTAAATGAAGCTGTGTTCCGTTTAAAATTAGTTCACAAAATATTTTTTTCTGCTTTTCGATTGTCAACTTGGATCTAAGCGCATTTGACTTGTGTATCAAAAAAAAAAAGAGATCTATCTTAGATTGTCCCAAATCGCCACTTTTTCAGTGTCTCAGGACACAGCAGAATTTGAAAAAATTATTGGATAACCATTAACTAATTGAATACTGCTTACCTAATTTTATAACTTCCAACTACTTCCAATTATCGTTTGAAGCTGCGCAAAATATATCGATATACTACGATACTTAAATTATATATCGATATATGTATCGATATATCAATATATATCGATGTATATATTTATATGTATCGAAACATATATTGATATGTCAATATGTATCGATACATTTATTAATATACATACCAACAAGTATTAAACATACATCGATACATCAAATATCGATTATATAAATCAATATCGATACATATATCGAAACGTATATCGATATATTAAAATGTATCGAAACGTATATCGATATATTAAAATGTATCGATATTTATATCGATATATTAATATGTATCGATATTTATATCGATATATTAATATGTATCGATACATATATCCACTTATCATATATTTATCGATACATATATCGAAATGAATATTGATATACCAATATTTATCGATACATATATCGATATATCAATATTTATCGATACATATATCGATATATCAATATTATCGATACATATATCGAAACGAATATCGATATATCAATATTTATCGATACATATATCGATATTCATATATCGATACATATAGTATATCGATAATCCAATATATCGATACGTAACGATATACCGATACATATATATCGATACTGATTAATAAATCAAAGAGCATATATCGATAGATGGACCGATTATGCATATTTTAAATCGATATTAAAAAATAAATAGTCTGAGATTAATATTTTTAAATTCCCCAGGATCAAGGACATCCTCAAAGAAATATCAAGAATTATCGTATTATTATTTATAAATCGAGGAGAGTATCATATAAACTGTTTATCGCTGCTCATTTATCGACATATCATATATGTATCTACTATGTCTTCCAAGTAGTCCCCCCGATAAAATAGACCTATGCCAACGTTTTCCAATACTCGAAACGTGCCAAATAGTTCCTTTCCGGTATGCCTAGCGCTTATCCGATTTAGCTTTGTCGATACGTAACTGGTCTCTATTTGGAAATAGCCAGAAGTCACATCAAATCGATACAACGTTATTGGTTGGATTTTTGGCAAAAAGTCAAAAAAAATCAAAGCAGTTTTTAATCATCATTTCGGTACCAACCTAGACTTGACTGATTTGAGGCCCAAAATATTAAAATTGTAACATCCTTCGATTACATTAAATCTCTCATAGTTAATGACGGTGTATAATCTTTTACATTTTGGATGTGATATCTTTGAGGTCGTTGAGGTCAACTGTTGTTGATTTTGGTAGAGCTCGGTCCCCGGGCCTTCTTCAACATTTTTATTCCATTTATTCCATTCAGAAAAAAAATTTGATACAGGTTCTTCTGTCAACAATTAAGTGAACATTCAAAATGGCCGAGCTTGTCGGCATAAGTAAGAGACATGAGTACCAACATAACGCCAAAAAAAATCGAAATTCGAATATACGTAACCCGCGAAAATTCAAAATTCGCGATAATGTTTGAACACACCTCGTAGTAAAAGTAGTGAAGCAGAGTTTTGTATTAAACACCAGTTTTGTCGCTACCCAGACGTATGTATATAGAAAGAGTATCAAGCATATAAACAAATAACTTCATAAATGATCTAACGAATGTCGCCATGCTTGAAGTGAGGAACACAGCAATATTTGCGACAGTGTCAACAGTGAGTTTGTCAAAAAAAAGATACACTTTTAAATTAAGAATCGTCTCTCTTAAATTGATTATTTGCAAAATTATGCTACTATTCAATATTTAATTCAACTGCATTTCAACTGTGAACTGTGCACATACATACAATGCAGCTAGATTTTATAAAAGACATGACATGCTGCTGCATGGAGAGACTAGCAGACAAACGGACGGACGGACAGACAGAGAGACAGAGGAATAAAAATGGATAGACAGTTGAATAAACGAAGCTCAACGAAGAATTTGAAGCAAATAGAACTTCAAACGCAGACAGTTTGCTGCAAATTATGCTGGATATATATAAGCGTAAAAGAGATAAAAGATATATAGACAGCAGACAAGCACACTAAACTATTTTGGCATTAGTTGTGCACAATTTTCTTTAACAATTTTATACCCGTTACACATAGTGTAAACGGGTAGGTATATTCAGTTTGTCAAAAAGTTTGTAACGCATTGAAGGAGGCATCGGAGACCCCATAAAGTATATATATTCTTGATCAGCTCGATGAGAGGAATCGATCTAGCCATGTCCGTCTGTCTGTCTGTCCGTCTGTCCGTCTGTCCGTCTGTTTGTTGCTATGCGATCTTTTCGATGAAGATATAAAGATATTGGGCTGAAATTTTAAACTTAAGCTTTTCTCGGCAACGACTAGGTTAAGTTCGAAAATGAGAGTGCCACGCCCATTTTTAGGTATAGCCCCATACAAACTTATCGATTTTTTCGATTTTTTTTTTTTTAATAGTAATTATTTATGAATGTACTCACCCCCAAATTGAAAAAAACATTTTTTTGGTCCTCAGGGTCAAAAAACCAAGACGACACGCCCATGTAACGGGTATTTCAGCTTCGGTTCCACCGAAGTTAACGTTCTTTTTTTTTTTTTTTTTTTTTTTTTTTTTTAGAAGCTACACACCGTAGCATTGGCGTACATAATAGCGCTGTGAATGACACACAAATTCAATGTCAATGTGATGACACAATGAACAATAAAGAATACAACAACAAAAACAAAAATAACTTAACAATACGACCAGCATTTGTAAGCAGCAAAAAATGAACTTTGATGATGCTGGCAACGACGACAAGCAAACTGCTAACCTAAGTCTATGTAACTGTCTCTCTGTCTGTCTGCAAGTTTGATTTGTAGCAGACCAAGAAAATAAAACCTTAACGAAAAGTGTAAAAAAAAGAGAGAGAGAGAGAGAAAACAAGAAACGAATCAAATAGACAAAAAAACACAAAAAAAAAACAACGAACTGCTTTGCCGGAAACGGAAATAGAATTATAAAAGCCAAGCTAAAGACGTTTACAGACAGCATACAAAATGAAGAAAAAAGAACACACATACACATACATAGACAGATAAGAAGAAAATTGTTTGAAAAAGGCTTAAAATGCATGCATGTGTGTGTGTGTGTATTTGTGTAGACGACGACAGTAGTCAGCCTGATTGTGGTCGTCGTCTACTTTCAGAAAAAGCAAAAAGTTTGTCTTTTACCAAAAAAAAATGAGAAACTTTTTGTTAAAAAGAAAATTTCTCGGACTAAAATTTATGAACAGGAAACCACAAACGAAATCGTTCTTACACTACATGTAAGTCATCATTTTGGCTTTGGCACTAGTTAAGGTATAATACGCTTCCTTGAATGTCCTTTTTTTTTTGAATCATAAATGAAGTGCGATTTATGCTCATACAAATCAAAGTTTGGTGCTTGAGTTGATTGCTAACAATCTAAAACTGACATAGCTTTTGGGACTAAAACTTATTTCTGTGTATGTAGTTGGTGTGTGTGTATTTGTGTAAGAGAAAACTTTCAAAATGGTTGTAAAGTTCTTTAAAATTGTTGTTTTTTTTTTTTGGCAAAAGTTTGATTGGTTCACTCTTTTTATGTGCGGATGTGGCTATACACAAAAATTTTGTCATACAAAATTAGTTGAAATGTGCCTGAAATGAAAAATGTGGTCATAAATTTTACAAACAAAACCCTAAAAATGGTCTCCGCATAAATGTTATATAAGAAAGAAGTGTTAAATTGTCTATTGAAAAGTTTTTTTTTTTTATTGAAAAAAAAAACGTTGGCAGTTTGTGTTTGGCAAATGGAAACGGGTTGAAAATAAATTTGAAAAGGATTTGTAAAGAAATAATAAATAATTTATTATATTAATTTAAATAAAAATAATAATGCGCTAAGCAAATATTGGCTGGGGGTCTTGGAAAAGGTGTAACTTGAGCTTTAGCTTTTGATGTAGTAGAAAACCCATACATTTAATTAAAAAATTAATTACTTTAGCAAAAATAATGCAAAAGCACAAATTTTAGGCATAAATGTGCCTAAAAGCATAACGCTACATAAAATTTTTTTTTTTTTTTTTTTAATTATGAGCTGCATGCTTCAAGCATAAAAATTTTATTTCTTTTAATATTTTACAATAAAAATATAAAACAGCTGCAGCAGCAACAAAATGGAATAATAAAAAAAAAATTCAAATTAATTAATTTGACTGGCAACTCAACGCGTATTAATAGAGAAAATGCTTGCTACACAGGTAAATTATAAAAAAAATTAATACTAAAGAGAAACATTTCAATCAATTTAAAAAAATTAAAAAATTCAATTAAAATTTATCATATATGCGCCTAAAAGTATGCTACATTTTATAGAAAATTTTGCTAAAAACAACAATACACAATTGCTATATGTGCAAATGTAAATGAGTATATAATTTAATTGTCTCTCATGTATCACTCAGAAAAACCAGCAAAAATTAAAGCAGCATACTTTTAGGCATTCTAGCTATAATAGTTCATATGACAACAGACACTTTTGTTACTTTTTTTTTTATGAGACTTTTGTGCTAGCCATAAACGTAATTAAAATAAAACCAGAAAAGGGTCTTACAGTCATTAAATGTTACCACCTTCTGTGTTACACCCACTTCAGTGCTATATACACTGCTGCTGTGTCATGCCATTAATAGTAAAATAGCAAACAAAAAAAAAAAAAAAAAAAACAAAGAATTTTATTAATGAAATTAAAGCTGTTGGGTTTTTTGAGTTTAAGTTTCAGTAACAGCTTTTTGTTGACATTATGTATAGCATTATTTCAGGCTGTTACGCTTATGTAGAAACACATAAGATGAAATGGAGAAATTTGCTTAATTTAATTGTACACTTGACTCCTTCTTTCTTTGATGTTGCCACTCTGGCTGCTTATTAATAAAGTCATGTGGCTTGGCAATTTACATAACACATTTTTTTTTTGTAGTTGACTTTTAGGCGTTTTATGTAATGAATTTCATTTTATTTTATGCACAAAATTAATTGCTTTGCATAAAAAATATGTATCAAGTGCTAATTTAAAAGTGAAATTGTTTGCTTGTTATGCTATCAATTTTTTCGCTTCTACATTTTTTTTAAAGACACACAAAAAGTATGCTGCAATATTTTTTTTTTGTTACATATTTAATCTGTGCGCCTTAATGTATGCTGTACTTGTTGTCTTTTATTTTATGTATAACGCTGTCGTTGGCATGTTTTACGCTTGAGCGCATAAAAAAAAAAAAAATAAAAATGGCTGCTGTTGTACAATATTAGCACGCCTAAAAATATGCAATGTGAACAAGCTTTTAAAGCGAAAATATTTTATTTTATTTTCTTTATTCATTGAACGTACAACGTAAATTACCCTCTCTTTCAATCTCTCACCATATCTCTCTCTCTCTCTCAATTGCTATTCATAGCATGTTCATCAATCAATTAATCGATAAAAAAAAATTACACTTTTTTATATTTATAAAATCAGCTAACTTTTCCATAAGACTTGTTTTTGAGAAGACTTTTAAGTAAGAAAAACAGGAAAAGAAAAAAGGGGACCAAGAAAAAAAATATTTTAAATAAAATAAAAAAATATTTTAAATTTATCTTTTTAAATTTTAACAAGAATTATAAAAAGAAAACGTTTTAATAAAAGTGAAATAAAATATATAAATATGTAAGCCCTATTCTTTTCTATGCACCTATAAAGCATATCACTGTTTCCTATCTTTTGTCTTTCGTTTCCTCTTGTTGCATAATAATTTTTCAAAAATTTATCTTTTTACCAAAATTTTATAAAATATTTTCTCTTGAATGCATAATTTTTTTTTGTATTTTTTAAATTGTTGCAGATAAATTTCTATTTCGCATGAATGAAAACCAAATTGTATGCATTGAAAATTTTATTCTCTGTCATAATTGTTGGCTTACATCATAAACTAAAATGTTTAAATACTTTGTCATCTATGTTGATTTTTGAATGCGTATTTCTAATATTTTTTTTTCAATGGCAAAGAAAGTGCAGCATGAGTGTGCAATAAATAAAAGTCATAATGCTTCAAATGCTTTGAAATATTTGATTTTTATTTTTTTGGATGTTTTGGCAAAGAAAAATAAAAGCAAAATTAAAATTTTTACTTTAAATGTTTCTAGAAAATTATTGCAAAGCTATTTGATATTTTAAGATTTTAGTTTGTTGACAGATTTGAACTTTTTGTTTATTTTTATGTCAATTTTAATGGCATTTTTTTAAATTTATTTCGACTATTTTATTTTTAAACGATAAAATAAAAAT